>QNQO01000878.1:0-489432 GCA_003290165.1 Berberis thunbergii | reverse complement strand
GACCTTTCAAGTAATTGTTACAAATTAGTTCACCTATTTAGAAATAGATAGTTTCAATCACTTTAGAGAGTATTTTCTTTCCAAATCATTTCTATTTGTTGTCTATTTTCAGGTTACTAGCTTATTATAAAGTCTACATTGGATGATTGAAGATGAAGGGTCATGGAGATGAGGGCAACAAATGGTCTTTTAATGTTTTTTAGTTTTGTATTTTGCATACTCGGGTCTTTGGATCTGTAAGGTGTTTTGTATTTGTAAGGACTGTGTGTTTGGATTTGTAATGTGTTTTTAGTTTGGATACTTTCTTTGTGTATTTTGGCAAAAAAAAAAAATATTCAGGTCTTGATTTGAACAATAACATTGTTGAAAAAACAATGCTAGGAAACTACTGAAAAAAAGTGCTACAAAAATTAATAGAAAACAGTGCTAACAAAACTTGGCAGAAAGCTAAAAAAAAAAAATGGTTGAAAAACATTGGGCTGAAAACAATTGGGCTTGACAGAGACCAACCCATACCGGCCCGAAATTTCGGTTAACTGAGCTACCCGGTCCATGCTCGAGCTTTAAAAATTCGGCCTGGTCCTTGGTTTGGGCTGCACGGTTTGGTTAACCAGCCTAACCCACCCCTAGTTTTCAGTTGGGATCGCAAGATTTGGAGAGAGGGAGAGAGATCGATTGCATTCACTGTGACGCTCGAGAAGAGGGGAAAGAGATCGCTCATGGGTAGGGGAGGGGAGGGTGTGTCTTTGCAGAGAGTGAAAGGGAGAGAGGTGGGGGAGAGGGGGAGACAGAGAGAAGGAGAATGGATGATAGGAGGAAGAAGATTCCCAAGGTTAAAACCACTCATTCCTGCCATCCATCTTGAGTAGGTAAGCTCTCGCTACCATTAAGTTGAATCTCCTTTATTCGATTTCATTGAAAATTGTTTAAATTTGAGTAAATTTGTATGTGATATACACTGTAATTTTTTATGTGATATACACTGTAAATTTGATGTGATATGCACTGATGTATGTGATATTTCATGTATGCATGTGTATGTATGATATCACTGTATGTATCTGATGTATGACACTGAACTATTGAATGATTTTTTTATGTATGTATATTTGATATATATCATGTTATATATACTTGTGGCAGGGATGGCTTTACGTGACAAGATGACTTGTTTAGTTCATCATGGTGGCCAATGGGCTAGTGATAGTCCTAGTTATATGAACGATACCATTACAACTTTGAAAGATATTGATGGGGATGAGTGGTTTTGAAGGATCTAAAAGATGACAATGAGAAGCATTGTGGAATTAGAGAAGCTACCATTACATGAATTTGTGCTGATCAAAGTATCAAAGTGGTGAAAACTGATGCAGACTTGTTGTATTTATCGAACGACATTAAAACAACAAGGTTCAGTAACACAACCTTTTTTCATGTGTATACAAAACCCAGATTCAAATTCATCTAAACCATTGTTTGATCATTCAAAAAGGAAGTATGGTCTTGGATCAAATTCAATTTGGAAGAATTTTAAACCAATTGTAGGAGCTGGAACAGACTTTGGTAACCCTCTTATTCTTTCTGATGATGATGAACTTGAGGAGGTGCACCATGATGATGAACTCGAGGAGGTGCATCTGGATGAAGACATTAAGGCTGACCTTGGTGTTGTAGCTAGTGACTTTGGGAACTTTGGAGACATTGGTGATGCTAGTGTTGACTTTAGTGACTTTGGTGAACATCAGTGGCTGAACCATCACTGACTTTGCTTCATTCACTAATGAGTATGATGGAGATCGGGAAGTACCACCACCATTGTCATTGATTGATTTTGAAGGTATACTTGTAAATATTGACAAATTAGATGTTGAGAATCACTATGATAGTGATCATGTTGGTAAGAGCAAAACAGGTCATAGATCAGATGTGGATGTTGAGGAGGATGGTGAAGGAGAAGTTGATGAAGATAATAAGGATGAAGACTATAAGGTGGGTGATGAAAACCCATAGAGTTTTGAAGATGAGGATAGCCTGGAAGAATAAGAAGCAGATGAATTCAATTCATTTGCAAGGAGAACATCATACATGAATGAAGAGGGTATGATGGGTATGACTACCCCTATTTCAGAGTTACATCAGAAGATGCAATGGGATACCATGAAGCTTTGTAGGCAGTGGATGAGAAAGCATGCAATAATGAACAAGTTTGAATACAGACATGCCAAGAATGACAATTTGAAGATTGATTTGAAGGGAAAATATCCTACTTGCAGTTGGAAGGTTTATGTGAGAAGACTACCTAGGGAACCAATATCCATGTTGAGGTCATTTTAGGCCACACACACATGCAAGGGTGATGAAAGAGGGAAAATTATATAGTCAAATCTCCTTGGGTTGTTGAAGTGGTAGAACTCATAATGAGAACTAAGCAAAAATTCAGGCCTGGTGACATCATGTAGTACCTTTGGGGATGAGCATGGTTTGAAAATCAGTTACAAGATTGCTTACAATTCCAAATTGATATGCAATGAAAAAAATCTATGGAGGTTGCAAGGATAGCACCAAGGTCCCTGAACTTTGTAGACATATCTTGAAGGACAACCCAAGGAATATTGTTGAATGGTTGAAGGATCCTATTGATGGTAGCTTTGTGGGGTTATGTGTAGTTTTTAGAGCAAGCTTTGAAGGTTTTGTGAAGGATTATAGACCTATAGTAGGTCTAGATGGTTGTTTTCTCAAGGGAGAATATGATTGAGTGATGTTGTTTGTCATTTCATTGGATGCAAATAATGGATTATCCCCTATTTCCATCTACATTTGCAGGGGTGAAAACTATGACAGTTGGAACACATTTCTGACAATTATAGACCCATGTCTCATAAATGATGCGCCATTTTAGTAGCACACAACTTAATACCCTGCTTTGTGATTGTAGTATAGAATAAGTAGCGATCGTTCTAGACCGGGGATTAGAGGGCTTGTCAATTAACACTAATAATAACTAAACGACAACTAACAACCTAATTAATTAAATAAAAGGGGATTGGATTGTCCAAATTAAACTATGAATATAACTACGAAAATTACTGTAAAGGTAATAAAACTAAAGGGATGACAAAGATGAGAAATTAGTTAAGGGTTTATCTCCACACACCAAACATATGCTTATAAATCAATCTTCAATAATCACTTGCTAACTCATGAGAGACAATGCTCAAGACTAACCGTGACCGCACTGCATTAATCTTATTATTTTCCCAAGTTTGTTGAATTAAACTAAGCATCGCTTTGAAACTATTCTTATCATGCTATCTAAACAGGAATCACAAGTTAGACAACAATCTAAGATCATTAAGTTTTGTGGAAAATATGAACACTGACTAGGCAATCACAAGTATGATCAACATCTTGTTCTTGCCTAGGTTTCTTCTTAACCTTACCAACGTTTCTTGGTATTTACTACTTGTGAGTATAGAATCATAACAATTAGGTAAAACTCTCCTATATTCTAGCCCCATATCCTAGCATGCTTACTAAGTTGGCCACTTTAACAAACATCCAAAGAAAAGTTCTTTATAAAGCAGTTAAGCAAAACACAATCACTAATAGCAAGGAAGATTAAATTCAATTAATTTATAAAGCACGTGTTTGAGGCTTCGAATCCACCCCTAACTAAGAGGATTTTAGCTAGACATATTAATTATATTCGATTAGAAATACATAATTAATATCAAACTAAAAATAAGAGAGAGATTAGGAAGAACGTTATCGCCTGTGCGTGGTGGTATTGAGTGGAAACTGGGTTGTGAATAGCGCGATATATCTTCCTTCACCTTCCTCACGCGAACTGTTCCTTCGTGATCTGCTTACGTCTCCGCTTCTTCAGTCTCTGCTCCAGTGAGAAGAGGATGTGAGTGAGGGGGATGGTGATGAAGGCGAGAGAGAGAGAGGAAGATCAGGCGAGTAGTGATAATCAGGGAGGAGGTCGACTGCTTGGGTGAAGATAGGACGACGAAGGGCTGTCGCGAGGAGGAGGGATCTACTAGAATGAATTTTGATTTGGTTTAGAGTTTGTTGTGGAGGCCGTGAATGTGTTGGGTGTTAGGAAGGAAAAGGAGATGATGGAGGTGGCTAGGGTGATGAACTGAGACAGAGATGGGGACGTCGATAATGGCTGCGGCTGTGGATGAGGATGGTGACGATGGGTGATGGGTTTAGGATGATGGCTTGATGGTTGTTGTGAAGGAGGACGACGACGGCTAGGGTTTGGCGAGGTGACGATGGGTGGATGGAGGCGGTGGATAAATGTTATTGCTGGATGGATGCGAAACATGGAGGAATTGCGGCTGTAACGAGGGTTAGGGCTTGTTGTAGAGGCTGTGGATGGACGGATGATCTCTCAAAGCCATATATCTTCCCCCTTTTATTCTTGTTTTCTTCTTTCCGTGGTTTCCTTGTTGGTGTGATTTCCTTGTTTGTGTGATTTCCTTGTGCAATTAGTATTCCTAAATTGCCAATTTGCTTCTATTTTAAAATATTGTAATTGAAAATCTACACAAACATGAAAATAGAAATTAGTATCATAATTAACAAGTAATAGCTATATATATATAATATGATACTAAAATAGCCTAATTATGCCCCTATCAAATTCCCCCACACTTATCTTTTGCTAGTCCTCGAGCAAATCAAAAAAACAAAAATAAAAGACTCAAATGACTCAATCTATTCTTTCCAACAATTTTCTCAGAGATTTTCAACGGATCATGACATGTTAAGATTCTTTGTAAACACGAGATTAAATTCACATCATTCGAAAATTAATACACATTCATAGCAATGATATAAAAATTTACAATTAAATCAATCCAAGTGACTGTGAAACTCAAGCGCGTGTCAAGAAGAATAAACCAAAAATCTCACTGGATGCACTCTTTTCTTTTTCACTGATTGTTTGGTAAAATCACTCTTTCTATTCTAGCTATATGTGAGAGGATTGATGTAAAAGGGGAACAAATAGCTCACATATGATATAACAAGAGAGAATGGCATTTTCTGTTTTTTTTTTTTTGATATATGATCTCATGGAAGGAATGTTACTACCTGAATGCAATAACTAGGGACACCATATGCTCATACCTCATTCAAATCTCCACATTGTGACATTGCAATACACACTCAATCAAAGGGTCTTAATTCAGTTTGTAATGGGGCCAGAGGTCAAGGGAAGAGAAAGAACGGATATGAAATTTTCAAAGAGCTTGAAAAAATGGTGAAAGCATGCAATAAGATTAGAGACATTAGCAAAGAATCATATGGTTCGAGACATAAGTGGGAAAATGATGAGGTGACACATTGATAATAAAGAGCTTCAGCAATTATTTTGTATCTACTGAAAAGAATTGAACTATCTGTATGGTACTGTAATACTGAATGGATAAGGACTTCTATCCCTTTTGTAACTTTTTTTTCAACTCTTTCTTCTTGAACTATCTACCACAAGGGTCTCCCCCACACTTGTTTTTCAACATACCTTAACCACAATAAAATATCTGCAAATCAAATTATGCTCCACTCTTTTTATTAGGTTAGGGATAGAAAATGAGGGTAATGAAACAAAAGGCTTAATAACAGGCTCAATGGGGTTAACCTAAAGGAAAAATATTATGGATCGGGCTTATTTGGCAATGGTGGAAACTAGGTGTCTTTATCATGTCAAGCATGTCATGCAATTCAATACGATGCTTTGAACGAAATTAATACAAGTTCTAGTGTTTAATTCTTAATTTTGAAAGCAATCCAAGTAGCAACCAAAACAAACAAAATTGAGATCATGCAACGAATTTTTATTGACAAAAGAAATAAAAGATGACTTAATTAAAAACTCTCAAAATCAAAGGAACAATAGGCTCAAAACTCACATATGGGTTATAATGAGTTAAATTCAACTAATCATGCTATGAGTACCAATTACTAAGTTGATGACATGTGAATTTGCATATGATGACCATGAATAAGCATTAACCAAAGAATAATATTAGATCTTAAATCATGTTTATAAATCACCTTAAAGTCATGCAATTAAAAACCAAATATAATCATTGTGTTGGAAAGTATCCTAAGACTCAAAACAACTATAATTTAATTAAAATTTGTTTTTGTGACACTAATACCAACAAAGAAAATAAAAACCAACAATTTTATTAAGGGACTGACACTTTTTTTTTTTTTTCAAAATATTTTTTTGTTTTCAAAATAAAACAATGTTTTGTTCCCCCCACACTTAAACCTAACATTGTTCTCAATGTTAATAGATTATAGCACATGTAATGAAAGATTTAAATGCGGAAAAACAAACTACTAACAAACAAAATAAAAAATAACGAAAATAAAATAAAATGATAAAGAAAGCAAATTTGATTGAGTTGCCTCCCAAGAAGCGCTTGTCTTAACGTCGTGCAGCCTGACGATATCTCCAATTAATCCTTAGAATAAGTGGGAACATGGAGTGATATGTCCTCCACGTCATGTTTCACAAATGACTCATAATAGGGCTTAAGTCGATGATGTTTTACTTTAAACTCCTTCCCGGTTGTGACACTCTTAATCTGTATAGCACTATAGGGAAAAACATTAGTAACAATAAAAAGACCAACCCATTCAGAACGTAACTTACCAGTTCTAAGATATGATTGGAAAAAACAAGACTTTCATTCCAATGACAAAAGTATTTCCATGGATCATCTGATCATGAAAAACTATGGTGTTCTTATAATTGCTTTTACTATCATAAGCCTTATCCTAAATATTTTCAAACTCATTCAACTGAAATTTCTTCCTCTTCTTTGTGTCATAGGGAACTCCATTGCTCTCATATCCAACGGCAGTAGTGATGTTGGTCTCAAGTTCATCCTTGTTTGTTAGGTCTGACAATTTCTGGGCCAAATTGTCATTCACATTGATAGAAAACAAAAATGATTTAACAGGATATCTCGTGGCTTCAAAAATGTTGAAGCCAATTACATCACCATCAAATTCCATGGTTAGTTTCCCCGCATGCATATCAATATTTGTCTTCGCAGTTTTCATGAAGGGGTGCCCTAAAAGAAAAGACAAAGGTGCTGAAAATTCCGAGTCTTCCATCTCAAGCACATAAAAATCTGTTGGAAAAATCAAATGGTTAACTTGCACCAACACATCTTCCAACAAACCTTGAGGATATGCATTAGAACGGTCAGCCAATTGAATAATAACACCATCATTTTTTAACTTCCCGAGATTTATAGATCGATAAATAGAATACGACATAACATTAATTAAAACACCTAAGTCTAACATTGCATTTTCAATTTTAGTATTACCGATAACACAAGGGATAGTGAAACTACTTGGATTCTTACACTTCGGTGGTAATATCCTTTGAAGAATTGTGAGACATTCTTACTTACCTTAACTACCTCTCCGTCTCGAAGACGTCTCTTTGTTGTGCAAAGCTCCTTCAAAAATTTTGCATACTTAGGCACTTGCTTAATAGCATCAAGAAGCGGAATATTGACTTGGACTTTTCGGAAGGTTTCCAAAATTTCTTTGTCATGTTCATCTTTCCTATATTTGGCAAACCTACCTGGAAAAAGGCACAAAAGGTCGAACAAAATTAGCAGAAACTGAATTTGGAATGTTCACTCTCTTACCTTGGAGTTCTGGTGTTTCAATGATGGCTGCAGAATCCTTACGTAACTCAGTTTCCCTATTTCGACTATGTTTAGGGACTATTGGCTCATTCTCAATTTGTCTACCAGTCCTCAATGTAATTGCTTTTGCAGTTTCAAACCTGCCCTTCGGATTTGGAGTGGTAGAACTAGGAATTTTTCCTTGCTCGCGAATTTGTCCAATAAACTCAGCTATTTGTCCCATCTGTAGCTTCAAATCTGTTATATCTTTTGCTTGATTCTGCTGAGAAATAGTTAATGATTTTAGAATCTCATCATAATTAAGCAACATACCTGAATTGTGCTGAGGTGGTTCTGGTTGCCTTTGGGCGAAACCAGGGGGTAGCCGATTCGAAGTCTGTTGTTGAGGTTGTTCTGAATTTCTCTATCCAAAACTGGGGTGATTTATCCAACCTTCATTGTAGGTGTTCGAATAAGGATTATTCCTATAGTGATTTTGCCCCTGAAAACCTATTGCATTGACATTCTCCCAACTGCCATTCTCAATCAGTTGAGGACATTGATTAGATGGATGTCCTAGCTTTGTACACACACCAAAAACTTGTGCAACTCCTAGCATATTCGGCTTCCCTAGGGCCTGAGTCACAAGTGAGGTAAGATTAGCCATTTGAGCTTCCAAACTAGAATTAGTACTTACCTCATTGACTTGGCGTGACGGCTCTGCAATTCCTTCATACTGTTGAGCATTTAAAGCTTGGTTTGCAATCAAAGTCTTTGTTGCTACTGGAGTTTTATCAACCAAAGCTCATCCTGCCGCTGCATCTAACATATGTCGCTCAAGAGGAAGCAATCCCTCATAAAAGTATTGAATCATGAGTTCCTCCTTCATCTGATGTTGTGGGCATGATGCTATGAGAGTTTTGAAGCGCTCATAGTAAGCCGGATATGATTCTCCTGGACCTTGCTGTATGCCACTGATTTTCTTCCTCAACAAGATAATTTTGGAAGTTGGGAAGAATTTATCTAGAAACACCTTCTTCATGCTCTCCCAAGAATATACTGTTCCGGAAGGTAGTTCATAGAGTCAATCCTTAGCACTATCAACCATAGAAAAGGGAAATGCTCTCAACTTTAGGATGTTTTCATCCACATTTATTGGCGTTGGAGCCTACAACTTCAAATTCCTTTAAATGTTTATTTGGATCCTCCATAGAAATACCATGATACTTCGGAATATGATGAAGTAGGCTGAATTTCAGCTCGAATGACTCAGTCTTGCCCTGCGCGGCTAATGGATACTGAATGCACAAGGGTGCGACATTGTCCAAGGTGGATGCCAAAAGTTATTTAATAAATCTATTGTCTCCCATGTCGAACTCTTCAGATTCAGATTCAGAGCTAGATGTTTGTGGCTCTTTTGTTTTTCTTCTTCGTCATCTAAATGTTTTCTCAGGCTTTGAATCGTATTCTACAAAGTTTTCGCTGGATCTCCTATTGCGCATGAACTAGTACCTAAGATAAAGATAGAAATAAAAAAATCAATAAAAAAACTAATTAAGTAATCGACAACTTTTCTAATTCTCGGCAACAACGCCAAAAGTTGATGCGCTATTTTAGTAGCACACAACTTAATACCCTGCTTTGTGATTGTAGTATAGAATAAGTAGGGATCGTTCTAGACCGGGGATTGGAGGGCTTGTCAATTAACACTAATGATAACTAAATGACAACTAACAACCTAATTAATTAAATAAAAGGGGATTGAATTTTCTAAATTAAACTATGAATATAACTACGAAAATTACTGTAAAGATAATAAAACTAAATGGATGACAAATATGAGAAATTAGCTAAGGGTTTATCTCCACACACCAAACATATGATTATAAATCAATCTTAAATAATCACTTGCTAACTCGTGAGAGACAATGCTCACGACTAATCGTGACCGCACTGCATTAATCTTATTATTTTCCCAAGTTCGTTGAATTAAACTAAGCGTCGCTTTGAAACTATTCTTATCATGCTATCTAAACAGGAATCACAAGTTAGACAACAATATAAGATCATTAAGTTTTGTGAAAAATATGAACACTGACTAGGCAACCACAAGTATGATCAGCATCTTGTTCTTGCCTAAGTTTCTACTTAACCTTACCAACGTTCCTTGGTATTTACTACTTGTGAGTACAAAATCATAACAATTAGGTGAAATTCTCCTATACTGTAGCCCCAGATCCTAGCATGCTTACTAAGTTGGCCACCTTAACAAACGTACAAAGAAAAATTCTCTATAAAGCAGTTAAATAAAACACAATCACTAATAACAAGGAAGATTAAATTCAATTAATTTATATAACACGTGTTCAAGGCTTCGAATCCACCCCTAACTAAGAGGATTTTAGCTAGACATATTAATTATATTCGAATAATAATACATAATTAATATCAAACTAAAAATAAGAGAGAGGTTAGAAAGAACGTTGTCGCCTGTGCGTGGTGGTATTGAGTGGAAATTGGGGTGCAAATAGTGCGATATATCTTCCTTCACCTTCCTCAAGCGATCTGCTTACGTCTCCGATTCTTCAGTCTCTACTCCAGTGAGAAGATGATGTGAGTGAGAGGGATGGTGATAAAGGCGAGAGAGAGGAAGATCAGGTGAGTGACGATAATCAGGGAGGAGGTCGACTGCTTGGGTGAAGATAGGACGATGAAGGGTTGTCACGAGGAGGAGGGATCTGCGAGAATGGGTTTTGATTTGGTTTAGGGTTTGTTGTGGAGGTTGTGAATGTGTTGGGTGTTAGGAAGGAAAAGGAGATGATGGAGGTGGCTAGGGTGATGAATTGAGACAGAGATGGGGGACGATAATGGTTGCGGCTGTGGATGAGGATGGTGATGATGGGTTCAGGATGATGGCTTGATGGTTGTTGTGAAGGAGGACGTCGATGGCTAGGGTTTGGCGAGGTGACGATGGGTGTGATGGAGGCGGTGGATGAATGTTATTGCTGGATGGATGCGAAACATGGAGAAATTGTGGTTGTAACGAGGGTTAGGGCTTGTTGTGGAGGCTGTGGATGGATGTATGATCTCTCAAAGCCAGGTATCTTCCCCTTTTATTCTTGTTTTCTTCTTTCTGTGGTTTCCTTGTTGGTGTGATTTCCTTGTTTGTGTGATTTCCTTGTGCAATTAGTATTCCTAAATTGCCAATTTGCTTCTATTTTAAAATATTGTAATTGGAAACCTACACAAACATGAAAATAGCAATTAGTACCATAATTAACAAGTAATAGCTAAATATATATATAGAGAAATATGATACTAAAAATAGCCTAATTATGCCCCTATCAAGGAAACACCCAAGCGAGCTTACCTTCACTTCAGACAGGTAGAAGGGTCTAATTAAGGCTGTGTATGAAGTGCTTTGGGGTAATCATCACAGGTGTTGTTTCAAACACATGTATCAAAATTTCAAGAAGATCCATAATGGTCCTCACATAGAGAGTCTGACTTGGGTTGTTGCTAGTGCTTACAGGGTTGAAGAGTTTTAAATAGAAATGAGAAAGATTGAGGTTGAGGATCCCAGGCAAATAGTGGTTGGGCAAAGAGTGTTTTTCTCATTGAGCAATGTCACACTTTGATACTACATCAAAGTGTGAACACATTACAAACAATCTTTTACAGTCATTTAATAAGATGATGTTTGAGTTGAGGGAGATGCCTCGTTGTGAAAATGGTTGAGAGGTAAGGATAGTGATGGTTATGCACTATACAAGGAAACTTGAGGCAGAAAACATGAAAAGTTGTGGTGTTGTGCCTAGGGTTGAAAGAACTTTGTTGAGATTGAAAACAAAAGTATCATAGGTATAGGACCACTGGTTGCAAACAAAAAAATGTATAGTGTTATAAATAGATAGGGTGTGTGGTGGACTATGGATCTTGAGAACCACACATGTTCTTGCTGTGAATGGCAAGTCACAAGTCTGTCACGTCAACATGCATGTGTTGTGGTGATTCCAACAAGGGAAGAATTTTCAAAATAAGTTTAATATATTTCAAGTACTTTGTTGTCTGCCATTTGAAGTTGTTGTTTGTTTTTGTATTATTTAAAGTTGTTTGTGTTTCATGTAGGTACTGCAGTCTATACTTCTCACTTGAAGCCTACAAAGCTATCTATGACTTGTATGTACACCTACTCGATAATCCAAGTTATTGGCCTAAGGTAAAATACATAATTTAATTGTGTGTTTCACATCACATTTGTATCTTATTCACTATTTGTTGACCTCATGTACCTTATTCATTGTTTGTTTTGTTGTCATAGCCATAACATGTTGTTAAGCCTCCCCCACTTCATAGGCCTGTTGGGAGACCTAGAAAGAACAAAATAAAGGGTGAAGATGAGGGCCCCAAGGAACCAAGGAGAACTCAAAGAGATGCACTAAATGCAAACAATATGGGCACAAGTCACTTGCAAAGGTGTAGCTGTTAGTAGTTATGAGAAGAGGCCAGGTGTTGTTGGCTTGGGCAATATACTTGGAGGTGATGGTGGTCCACAACAGAGGATGAGGATGATGATGGAAGAGGATGCAATGCCATGTACCCCAGCAGATAGTGGCAAAGGTATAATCACGATGAGTCAAAATTTGACTCAGTCTCAGGGACGGGTAAAGGTCGGTGACTTTTTCCCACCTTTTTGGTATAGTTAGTACATATGAAAAGACTTGGTAAATACATTTGCTGTTTATAATCATGGCATGTCAGTTTTTTATTTTTTCGTAAATGCCATGTGTATGTTAGAGAGAATGGTTACAAACAATGTTTTGGGTATTTAAAGTTTTTTGGTATAGATGGTACATACAATGACATGTCAGTTTTTTGGAAGATGTCATGTATGTGCAAACAAATGGTTCAGTTATTTGGTGGTTACTAGATATTTGATCCAAACAATGGGTTAGACAAATGTATGTGCAAGATAAGAAACAATGGTTTGAGAGGTTATGATATAAGACTAACTGGATATTTGATGTAAGCTAAGAAACAACAACTTAATATGTAAACAATGCATTAGTTTAATTCTTCAATGACAGAGTATAGATCATTGTTTATTGCATTGTGTGTTGGCAGGGTATTGCATTGTGTGTCAGCTCAGTGGTTCAATTGGTAATTGCATTATGAATTGTTCAATGGTTAATTGCATTGTGTTCAAGGTTGTTCACTGGCAAGTTATTAATTGCATTGTGTTTGGCAGGTTGTTTCAATGGTTAATCACTATTTTTGGCAGGTTGTTAGTTGTATTGATCAATGTCAGTTCAGCTGATTGATCACTGTTTTTGGGCTGTCTAGCAAGTCGTTCATTTAAAAAAAAATTTAATTTCATGATGGTCGGATTGATCACTGTCCAGCAAGTTATTAATTTCAATTTTTTTTATTTTCATGATGATCAGATTGATCATTGTCCAGTAGGTTGTTCATTTCAGTTTTTTATTTTCACGATGGTCATATTGATCTCTATCCAATAGTTTTTGTGATTTTCATGATATTGAATACTGTAAGTCCAGTAGATTGATAACTGAAACATCAGTTTTTTTTTATCACTGTTTTTGGGCCATTGATTGTTTGTGATTTTGATAATATTGCAGGGTATTGATCATTGTCATTGCATTGCAAGATATTGATCAATGTCATTATAGTGGTCACTATCATTGCATTGAATTGACATCTATTGACAACTCAAACAATAAACATTTGTAGGGTAAACTCCATTAGATTACTATTGAACTTCATTACATAGAAATCAAACTTTATTACATAGATAAACTCCAATTCTTACTACTATTACATTATTTTCCAATAAATTCAAATCTTTTTAGTTACAAGCTTACTGTTGAACTCATCACAAAAGTAGTTCAATTTCATTTCCATTTCAACTTTGACCTTTATATGTACACTTGCATTTGGTGTCGGAGTTACCTTAACTGTTTTCAAATAGTCTTCTAACCAGTCGAAGCTACGACATTTATTGCACGCGAAGAACCTCTTACCTAGACTCCATGGTTTTTGAGATTTCAATAGTTTCCTTGGTGTTGAGCATCCTTTCGGGCACGAGGTATTTTTCCAAGGACATTCCTTGTACCAATGACGATCTAAATCACAGAGAAAACATATTTTCACGCTGCCACTCGAAGTAGACCATTCTCCAACCTTGACAGACTTTCCTTTAAGATCAATGTTATCTTCTTCAACCTTTGCCTCAACCTCTTTCATCGCATGTTCTAACCACTTAAACTTGCCACAAGTTGGGAATTGACATTGAAGGTACTTCTTACCTAAAATGTTAGTCGTTCGTCCGAAATCGTCAACATCATCAATTCAGAGAATCAATTTGCCCCACACACATTGTAAACCCAAGGTCAAGTAGAAGAATTGTAACCTTCTAGGTCACACATGTGACAAATATCTTGGTCATTCACAAACAATGCAAGTCAATTAAACAATAATTTACACATAATTCTTTAACAAAAAAAAAATACACATAATTCTTTTTGACCTCCACATAATTCCTAAATTTACCATTTGGTACCCATATTTCCTAAACTGATTTTCGCACCAGTTCAAACAATAACAAAGTGAATACACAAAATACAAGTTTTACTTACCTCTTCACCAGCACCGACATGCCCATTGGCCATACTTTGATGTTCTTCAGCTCTGATCGCAGACACCCTCTTCAAATTGTGGTTATCTCTCCCTCTTCAACAGATTGTATAAACCTAGGGTTTTGTTGGGATAAATAGGGAAGAGGGAATAAAGGGAAAGAAGCACATGCTGGTGAGGGGTAAATGAGGTATTTCAAGAAAACTAATGTTTTTGCTAGTCAACCAAGTTGATTTAACGGTCAAGGGCCAAAATGAGGGTTAGAAGAAATTTAGATTATTAGTGGCTCCCAACTAGGATTACACTTGAATTAATGTGAGCTAAAAGGTAAATAACTCTATTTCTAATTGTCAGAAGCTGCATTATCTTGAGATGAGGAAACTTCATCCTCAATTTCTCGATAATTTGGATTTGCAATTTCTTCTTCTCAGCCTTTCTATTAATTGAATTATATTCTATAATATTGCTAGATAATTCTAAAAGCCCAAGATATTAGGAGACAAATTCCGATTTTTAATAGTGTGGTATCGATTATAGAACGACCTTCCATATTATTTTTAGTTAGGTTGGTGGTTTGAAAATATTAGATGTTCTCATAATATGAGGTTAGTGTTGCATTAATTATTTTGTTTTATCACACTAATTTATAGAAAATTATTTTACACATAGCAATGTTTGTAACTGAGGTCCTTGCACTTAACTTTCTTGGGTGATGTTGGAAATAAACATGATGAGAAGTGCCAATCGCATGACCCATAACACGGTACCGACATGGGTATACACTACGTGAAAAGTGTGCGGCCGTGCCGTAGACACGGTTGATATACTAGTAACTAGGGCTGGGCGGGGCCGGTTAATCGGACCGTTTAGCCCAAACCGAGGACCGGTCCGATATTTTAATGCCCGAAATTTTAAGGACCAAGCCCGGCCCGAGTGACCCCGATTAACCGGGCTCTCGGTTAATCGAAATTTCGGGCCAGTCTAGGTTAAGCCCAAAATTTTGGACCAATGTTTTTCAGCCCAGCATGTAGTGTCGACTTTCAGCTTTTCTTTTTCCAAGCAAGTAAGAAACTTCTTGTTATAGTTATGAAGACATTTAACATAAACACAAGACCATATAACACTTGTATTTTAAAACATGTCTAATCTCTATAAAACATGTGATAATATTGATGGTCCATTCATCATACATCATGCATCAACATCTTAGATCAGCATAAGAAATGAAGTTAAAAATGAAACAAAGCAAATAACTTTAAGAAAATAGTAAATGAAGTGTCGATTCTTTATGGATATTGTAGACAGCGAGAGTACGACCATCTTCAAACTGCTTACCTGCGAAGATCAACCTCTGCTGATCAGGTGGAATCCCTTATTTGTCTTGGATCTTGGCCTTGACATTGTCGATCGTGTCAGATGAACCAACTTCAAGGGTGATTGTCTTCCCTGTTAGGGTTTTCACGAAGATCTGCATCTTCCCACCTCTCTCTCTGGATCTCGCTTTGTATGTGAAGAAGAACTCTTTGAATCTCGCTTTGTATGTGGGGAGGAAGGAGGTGGAGAGGAGTCTGCAAGGAGGGAGAGTCTGCGAGGAGGCGGAGAGAAGAAGAACTTTCTGGATCTCACTTTGTGTGTGGAGAGGAAGGAGGCGGAAAGAATAAGAGCTATCTGAATCTCGCGAGGAGGCGAAGAGAATAAGAGAAGGATGGGAATATAAAACCCTAGAATAAGCTTTCTAGAGACTTCATCATTGAAAGCCACATTAAGCCCATGATTTATATTTTCATTTAAGTCGGGTTGGGCCAGCTAATCATTAATTTTAACAATTACAACCGAGGACCGAATCGTAAATATCGATTCGGTCCGGTTTTTGAGACCGAGCAGTAAAATATTATTAAAGAACCGGACCAGACCGGCCTGATCGGTTCGATTTTCGGTTCGGTCTGAAATGCTCAGCCCTACTAGTAACATTAATTAAATATAAAAGTGGAAAATTAAAATTTCATGCTAATAGTGGTGTAAGCGCAATATAATACTCAAGTGTGAAATATAAAAATGTTACCACACATTTAGTAGTTTGATTTTCATTCTCATAACAACCAAACAAGATCTCTGCATCATCACACCTAAAAAACTTTGTTCATTCGTCTATCTGCAAGTCTCTTTTCTTCTTCAGTTGTTTGCCTAATTTCTCCAAACGAAATCCTAACAAATCTCTCACAGATTTTTGGTTCGAGTTGTCTCCCCACCTATGAATCCTTAACTTAATCTTCATCACCATATCCAACAAAGTGGTAATCAACTGCTATCTCACGTTCTAAGCCACTATTCAAACTCAATCATCTTCAAGCGAAGTGATAATGATTTGAATCAAACAATCTTCCCACTCTCAGTGTTTAGATCAATGATCTAGGTTTCAGATTCGAAACATGTTTGTGAACTCACATGAGTACTTGTACTTGATTTCAAGCTTTTATTTCAACATGGTCAATGGACTCAGACTCTATTATGGACAAATCTCTCACACTTAAATGCTCTACCGCTACAAATTTGTAGGACTAAAGTTTTGAGTATCTCTAATTTTTTGTGTTGAAAGCCTGTAATTCCTCTTTGAAAAGAATGTAATGCATTACTAATGTTCTCATGCATATTATCTAATATAATATTTTTTTTCCTTGTTTGCAGCTTCATGGATTGTGATCGTTCTTCACCGTCTCACGATATACTAATTTATAAAATTATTTATTATTATTATTATTATTTTGTAACAATAAGAAGACACCACACAAATCTAGAGACCCATTAGCTTGATGCACCGTGGCAATGGTGTTATCCATCCTCCTCCTGATAATCATTTTCTTCCCATTTTCTCTTCATTTATTTATTAGCCCTTTCGTGAAGTGTGCAAAATCTGTCAAACCTCCCTTCCTTTCCTTCCCCTTTTGAAAGAAAAACAACATTCTGAGGGTTTTCTGATTTTGGGGTCTTCTTTCTTCTTCGTATTAGAATCTCTCTCGTCAATTCGAAGTCTGTTTTTCTTTTCTCGAAAACGAATTCATCTCTAGTGAGGAGAGAACGAACCTTCAGATCAGTCTCGAAACCATCTCTCTCGGTGAATCGCTATTGCTGTAGCATTCATTTGCGTTGTTTCGGTCGTCTGATTTGGGTGTGAAGTGAGGTTTCTGGTTCCGAGTCCGTATTGTGTCAATTCGATCTTCAAAAGAGTGTGTTGGAGGAATTGAAACCGATCCGCGGTTCGATTTGAGGTTCCAAGTGTTTCTTTCGGTTTAAGTTGGGGTTTTTGGATCTATTGTTTGTAAAACTTCGATTTGATAATTGTGGTCGGTTTTTGCAGCTAATTGAAGCAGAAATTTGGAGAAGATGAGTAATCCGAAGAGGAGAAATTTCCAGATAGAAGCGTTCAAGCACCGAGTGGTAGTGGATCCGAAATACGCAGAGAAGACCTGGAAGATATTGGAACATGCAATTCATGAGATTTACAATCACAACGCCAGCGGTCTTAGCTTCGAAGAGCTTTACAGGTTCGTTTTCTTGCTCGACATTACTCAAGATTCTTGTATTATGGTTTGGCATTTTAGTTTTTAGGTTTGTTTTGTGAGCTTTTTTGGTTATGTTCTTACTTCATGGATGGTATTTTGATTCAATCTAGGGGTGTGTTTGGTTGCATGTAATCACAAGGGAATCCATATATTTTAGGCTAATTTGAGCTCCACATCTACCATTTGATTTTGTGATAATGATGGGAATAAAATTTCCGTGAACATGACAATCATATGCCTTGAGAATTATATGTCTTGGGTGACCGAGGAGTCATGTTCATGGAACTTCCATTTCTACCGTGGATGTGGAGTGATACATAAGATTCCATGCAACCAAACACACCCTAAGATATGCATAAAAACTGGCAAACTTAGTCTAAGTTGGAGCAATTAAGTTATGCTCAAGTAGAGTTTGCTTCCCGGTTAATCTTCTGGACTTCGGCATATGTTTAAAGTTTTCTCATCTTGATGAAGTAGTTTTCTGTCTTATCTCATGCGTGTCATTCTTTATTACTTTGAATGTTCCTTTAGTGTGTGTTTTGCGTCGTTACTGTACCCTGTGTTTTTACACAGTTTGTATTGATATTATCAAGTGCATATGATGAAGATGTGGTTACATGTAGTAGTGCTCAGAATTCTGATACAAGAATCGGGTCGAGCTACATTCTAGGCTAAAAAAATAGATGCACATGGATGTTTATTATTCAGTCATGTCAATTACAAGTGTCTTAACTGGTAGTAGATAACTAATTTTGAATGTTTGTTGTGAAAAGGCTTCATAGCTTGGTATTGGTGCGGTGAGATCATTCTATTATCACTAGGAATATTTGGTTTAGTTTTTATTACCAATATTGCATATCTAACAAAAATCAGTTACCTGATGTGAAGCTATTAATAGTGGGGAACACTCTGAACATGTTTTCGGCATTGATTTTCTCTAAAATCAATCATATTTTTGTTTTTCATACAAATCAAGTTTTAGAAGGGTGGAGAAATTTTTTCAAAACAACCTTGTAAGAGTCTCTAATGAGTAATAGAAAGAAACAGGCAAAAAAGGTGGAAGATGAACTTTATCGAGCAACATTAAGAAAGAAAACAATGGGCGTTAGGTCAACCGGCTGACTTGTGGCCAATGATTTCACAAGTCCAATGTTTGAACGTTGCCGAGGGATCATGTTGCCCTTAAAAAAACAATAGTAAGAAAGAAAGCAGTCAAAAAATTCAAGGGTCTAGGGCGAGGTTTTTTATAGAGTTGAGACACTTGCTATGGTCTTCCATTTAGAAGTTATCCAATTAGAATCAAGTATCTCTCCTGGTCAATGAGGTATGGATGGGATTCAAAAATTGGACTCTAGTTACCAAAAGAAAGGCATCCTTGAATAAATTTAAAAACACACAAATATACTTATTATGTTAGAAGGCATGCTAGGAAATTTGGATTTCGTACTCTCACCCAATGATTAGTGAGAGTCTATGATTTGATGTGATTGAATAAATCCTCTCCCCCCCCCCCTTCTTCAAACTCTGATTTGTATTCTTCATTTTCATATAGAAATCTCTGATCTACGATAAAACAAGATCCATTTTGCATCATATCTAAGGGATCCCTTGGTCTGGACCGAAGAAGCATGGTCACTTGATCATTATCAAACTACAATCTTTTTTTTGTCCGTGAGAATCCCCCCATAGTGCTTTCTACTTCTAATAGGCTATGAGCTACATCAGAATCATTCACAAGGAAATTGGAATAACAGCAAAAGAGGCATTCACAAATGAATTAAAAACTCACAAATACATTATATTTTATCAGTAATAACTCTATTGATTCTGTTTCCGAAATAGTTATCTCAGAATATCAGCAAAGAGGCATTACCAAACAGAGTTATCTTCTGTTTTACTAATTCCTGAATGCTTCACAGCCCTGTAGCTCGCCAGTTGATTCTCAGATGATACACTTCCTTGCTTAACAAGTGAATCAGTTGTGCTAGTTTGCTAGTGTTCACATGCTTCGAGTAGATTTTCAGGGGAAACACATAAACACATTTATGAAATTTGTTTGGTAAAGATTATAATAATGTTTTGGGGTGGAATTAAATCAACTTTTAACAATAGATGTTGGTGAACCCCCAAACACACACACATACACTGACTGCTGCATGGCCCAACCCGCTTGAATTGGGCATGCAAAAATTACATAAAACCTGACATTACCCAAAACCATAGTTAGCAACTGAGCTAATCTTAGGGGAAAACGGGTAAAAATTTATCAAGGAAAAAAGAAATTCTATTTGTTGCCAAAATCTTCCAGTGTTTCATTTATCCTTGTTTTATTAAGAAACTAAAAACTACCAATTATATGTTCATCTTTTTTATATATTCTATAACTAACTCCAGTTATTAGAAATATTCCCAAATAGAATTGTAGAAAAGATTGAGCTTTTGGGTAAAAATAAATTTATTTCCTGATAGTCGACAAAAACAAGTAAAAAAAGACCATCCCAAGAAAGAACAAAATTGCATAAAAAGAACATTCTTTCAATTTATGCATTCCTCTTATTAAAATCGTATTGAAGAAAATAATATTTACAAAAATATAAAGGCTGTTTGCCCAAGTTGAAGCTACTGATCCGACTTCCGACATAAATTGAACCCATCCAAGAGGGAATTCGCAGAAAGGCACACCCTTAAAAAGCACATGGGACGCGCACACATACCACAAACAACCATAACACCCATGACGATCCAGTCCCTAGATGAAGAAGAAAAAGTCTCACACATCCTCGAGTCCTTTTTTTTTTTTTGGAAAATGAGATGGGTTTTTATAGGATCCCATAACCTATCAAGGAGGTGCGACCTACAGGTCAACACCATAAGAAAGTAACCATGCTGCCGGTGGGTCTCGAACTTAGGACGTGGGGGATAAACACACACAGCCCTAACCACTAGACCATAACACCATTGGCTCCTTGAGTCCTTTCTTACCGAATAACTCAGACAAATGCATCGGAAATCAAAGACCAAACAGCTTAACTTCTATCCTTAGAATGAGCTTGACACTGCCAGACAGGCAACCATCTAGGATGGATCATGACGGTACCCAGTCAACCTCGTAGGCACCAATGAAATGAGGCGGTCCTGGCAGGATCACAATGAAGAAGGGTATGTCCTTGGACTCCAAACCACTTGTGCACACGTGACAAGCTAATTTTACTTGTACCCTTAGAGCAAGCATTCCTTAACTATATTTTCTCTTAAGTCATTATCTTATTTATTGAGGCACTTCAGTAGGTGGGTTTGTACCTTTGAGTTTGAGGCAATGGACACAAGGGTTTCAGATATTGAGAAAAGATTTGTTGAAATGGAATCCATATTTCTTGAACCAGAGGATAGTTCTACAGTTCAAATGACAATAGCTTAAATCACCAAGATTTACTGATTTTATTTGTTTACAGATGATCTTAGAGAAACATATGACAGGTTTAGTGTGCCTACTTGCTGTGGGAGCTATTTAGTTTGTCTATTTCTTGAAGGACATGGAGAAAATTTAAAGTAGTTAGGTCTCTTATTTTGCCTTTATAGCCACGACGGAGCTATGCTGGAATTGTAATAGTTCTAGTAATTGATGGACAATAGAGGTATGAATGTAGTTTGGTGTGTACTTTGTCTAAGTCAAATCTGAAGAATGCAGGCCATCTTCTTCTTCTTCTTCTTCTTTATGGGTGGGCTGGTAAGGCTGCAGATGCAATTCGTTGGCCTTTTGAATTTGTATTGGGTAATGCCGGCATCTATGGAGGAGTTATTGAGATCTTGGAAGATCCTGCATCTCACTTAAAGGAAAGGTAAGGTGGCTCTCTCACATTAAAGGAAAACGTGGTGTGGAAGATACTCCCTTTTGTTTTGTGTTGGGTAGTTTTGGAGGAGCACAATCGCAGAATATTTTGCAACAAAGCTTTGGTAATGAATTTTGTATTTGAGTCATATTTTCAGGTTGCAGCAGACATGTTCCATAGCATGGAAATTATCATGATTGTTTTTGTAATGCTATTTTTTTCGACATCCAGTATTATTCTTGCAGATTGCATTGTCTGTTTTGCATTCAAGAACGACTTTTCCCCCTGTTCTACTGATGAGATCATGCATCTATCTCCAGGAATGCCTACAATATGGTTTTGCACAAATTTGGAGATAAGTTGTACTCAGGTTTAGTCACGACGATGACAGTGCACCTGAAAGAAATATCTAAATTGATAGAAGCTGCTCAGGGAGGTTTGTTTCTGGAAGAGCTAAACAGGAAATGGGCAGACCATAACAAGGCATTGCAAATGATCCGAGACATATTGATGTACATGGACAGGACTTTCATCCCAAGTACCCACAAAACACCAGTTCATGAGCTTGGGCTGAACCTCTGGAGGGATAACATTATCCACTCCAGCAAAATCCAGGCAAGGCTCTTAAACACACTTCTTGAACTCGTACAAAAAGAACGAACAGGTGAAGTTATTAATAGAGGGTTGATGAGGAATGTTATAAAGATGCTTATGGATTTGGGTTCATCCGTTTACCAAGAGGACTTTGAGAAGCCTTTTATTGATGTCTCAGCCAATTTCTACAGTGTCGAGTCTCAGCAGTTCATTGAGTGCTGTGATTGTGGGGATTACTTAAAGAAAGCCGAGAGGCGTCTCAATGAAGAGATGGAGAGGGTCTCACACTACTTGGATCCCAAAACTGAGGCCAAGATAACTAGTGTGGTGGAGAAAGAGATGGTTGCAAATCACATGCAGAGATTAGTCCACATGGATAACTCAGGCTTGGTTAGCATGCTTGTGGATGACAAGTATGAAGATCTGAAAAGGATGTACAACTTGTTCCGTCGGGTCCCTGATGGGCTTTTAACTATAAGAGACGTGATGACTTCTCATCTTCGGGAAACTGGCAAACAGTTAGTTACTGATCCCGAGAGGTTGAAGGATCCTGTTGATTTTGTACAGCGGCTTTTGGATGAAAAGGATAAACACGATAAGATTATTCTTTTAGCCTTCAATAATGATAAGACGTTCCAAAATGCTTTGAATTCATCTTTTGAGTATTTCATCAATTTGAATGCTAGGTCTCCTGAGTTTATCTCATTGTTTGTGGATGACAAGCTCCGCAAAGGCCTCAAGGGGGTTAGTGAGGAGGATGTGGAAAATGTTTTGGACAAGGTGATGATGCTATTCCGCTACCTGCAAGAGAAAGATGTTTTTGAAAAGTACTACAAGCAACATTTAGCAAAACGGCTTCTATCAGGAAAATCCGTCTCTGATGATGCAGAGAGAAGTTTGATTGTTAAGCTTAAGACTGAATGTGGGTATCAGTTTACTTCCAAGTTGGAAGGCATGTTCACAGACATGAAAACCTCTCACGATACAATGCAAGGGTTCTATGCAAACCAAGCTGTTGACACTGCTGACAACCCTACCTTGGCTGTTCAGGTGCTTACAACTGGGTCTTGGCCAACCCAACCTAGCACCACTTGCAACCTGCCATCTGAGATTTTGGGTGTCTGTGAGAAGTTCCGATCATATTATCTAGGCACGCACACAGGGAGAAGATTGACTTGGCAGACGAACATGGGGACAGCTGATCTAAAAGCGACTTTCGGTAAGGGCCAGAAGCATGAGCTGAATGTGTCTACGTACCAGATGTGCATCCTCATGTTGTTCAACAATGCTGATCAAATTAGCTACAAAGAGATTGAGCAAGCCACAGAGATACCAGCCCCAGACTTGAAGAGGTGTCTGCAGTCCCTGGCTTGTGTCAAGGGAAGGAATGTTCTTAAGAAGGAGCCCATGAGCAAAGACATTGCGGAGGATGATGCCTTCTTCTTCAATGACAAGTTCACAAGCAAATTTTACAAGGTGAAGATAGGTACTGTTGTTGCACAGAAGGAGTCTGAGCCAGAAAAGCAGGAGACTCGACAAAGAGTGGAGGAGGATAGAAAGCCACAGATTGAGGCTGCAATTGTTAGGATCATGAAGTCGAGGAGGGTCCTGGATCACAACAATGTTGTGGCTGAAGTCACAAAGCAGCTGCAATCACGATTCTTGCCAAACCCTGTTGTTATAAAGAAGCGGATTGAGTCACTCATTGAGCGTGAGTTCTTGGAGAGGGATAAAGCTGACAGAAAATTGTACCGATATCTTGCCTGAGTAAACGTCTTAAGCTAAGGCCAGACCTTTGCATGAAATTGTATGCTCTGACTGGGTAAGTGACAAGTGTTCTTAGCTACAATCTCTGGTTTGTTTTCCCTGAATAGTTCTCATTATGCTTGGTTTATACGTCTTTGCTTTCCCATTTGCCTTCTCTATCCAAATGCCAATTTGTATGTTCACCAAGTACCATGGAAGTATAATTTGGGAAACATCTTTTGCAGAGAAAAGTTGATAGCGGTCACTGGAAAGTGTCTCATTCATTGTACATGAAGAACTTGTGGAGGTGTTTGGATGCATCAGATTGCGAATTCCAACTTCTGCCCCCTGGAAGAATGCAAAAGCATGGTAATCGGCAAGTCTGATTATATAGAAAAATCATCAATAGATACCAGCTGACGTTCTTGTAGTGAGTGGTGAGACCATAAACGAATCCATTAAGTCATTTGCTTCAATTGTTGTTTACTTTTGAAATCCTAGGACCATTGTTGATTTATGTGCGTAAGATGCTCACATTGTCGCCTCTGAATACAGTATCGTTGATAACTGTGTATTTGATGTCCACCCGCAGTTGACAGGGGACATATAATTGCACTCAATTTAAGAAGCATCCAAGCAAAAGAGGTTTCTTTTTTCATATTTTTCAAATAAAAAACCGAACCAAATCAATCGGTTTCGGTTTTTTTTTTCAATTTCTCTTCCTTTTTCTCGTTCTTTTTTTCTATCACAATCTGTAGAGAAGCAGGCTTTGCTGAGGAGAAAGAACTCAAAGAAGTTGAAGAAGACTGAGGAAGCTCTTCATCACCACCTTTATCCATCTCTCTTGTTCTCTACTCTCGCCACGAATGTGAGAAAACAAGCTCCGCTATCAAGCGTGAACATCCGAACAATTTCCTCCCCTTCTTTAGCAATACTAGACCCAGAAACCCTAACTTCGCCAAGAAAGTTTTGACTATTTCCAGACTTACGACCGCAACTTAAATGGTTCTGCAAGCCAAATGAGCGACATTTGCCACATGGAATTCCAAATCTAGTTCAAGTCCTTCGCTGTCACTTGTGTTCTCAGTCTTTGGTTATCAAATTCCACCTCCACAAATGGGAACGATGAACCTTCCCCATCATTTGACATCAGGTTGTGCGCTCCCACCACCAGCTTCTCCTTCTGCTGCATGTTTGTTTCTTCTTAGAAGAGAGATTTTTAGGGAAGTGTGTTTGTGTTGGAAGGAGGCAAAACGGGAGGCTCAAGGTAGGGGAGTTGATAAGAGGGGAAGTGCGTGCCCGAATCTTTGCCGAGAATCAAATTATTTTAGTATTTTTGAATTTCAAAGTTTGAGAGGGAGGAGTCAGAGAGGGTATTAACTATTAGGGCATTAAGAGAGAGATAGATAGGAGTGGGTTAGGAGCGGTGATGTTGATGTGTGGTAGTAGTTGGAGGGAGATAGGAAGTTAAAACAAGAGAGATGGGGGTGGAGAGAGGGAGTTGAAAAAAAAAACACGGGCTTCGGTTCGGTGTTTTCGAGTGGAAAAAATAAATAAATAACCGAAACCGGACCGAATCAATACAGTGCGGTTTTGACTATTTAGTTTTTATTTTTAATCGGTTCAGTTTTTTTCAGCATTAACTTGACTTTTTTTCTGTCGATTTTTAGAAACTAATTAACAACCTTACTTGAATCATCAAATGCATTTTGCATGCCATCTTGTAGCTTTAGGGCAAAGCTGCAAACTTCATTGAGCACTATTACGCTGCCTGGTGGCGTGTCTGATGTTGTGCCTGGTGGCCACCAAGCACCATTCACTTGCTTTCATATCTCGAGGCAAATGGATGATGTCTGATGGCCACCAAGCACACCACCAGTGCACTTAAGATTTTTTCAACCTCATTTTGAAGAGTCCAAGTTTGAAGAGATTGAAAGCATGTTTGGTTGCCAAGAGCTCAGTTCATGTAAGCATGTAGTGTCCCACTCCATCTTCCATATCTCTCTCTTTATGTTTTCTTTTTGTGGCAAAATTTCTTTCTGAATCGAACACAAGGTATGTTTTGTGCTTGGAATCGTGTTACCAACCCTTACAATTATGGTCGTAGGATCACTCAATTTCCTATCTTGCTTTTGTTTCATTCCATAGAGTTGGAATTCATTTAACCAATAAATACCCTACAACTTTCGACAGTACACATAAGAACAAAAATTTGGCAAGCTCTCTTATTTCAACCACACCCCTCAAACGATAGCTTCGTTTTTCATGTTGTAGAATTAATAAAACTGACCACTCTTATTTAGGGTGCATCTTGGATAAAAAATATATATAATTGAGAGATCAACCTTAAAATGACTTTTAAAGGTGGGGGAGTATTGGTCACGAAAAACTTATATGAAAGCTTTAGCTTTGATTCACTTTTCCCTCTATCATTTTGATGCTTCTTGATTTTATTCTTTTCATGGAAAGTCATAAGAATAGTTCTTAAAATGGATAATAGAAGGTGAGAAATGTTTTCAAGCCACCATGTAGAGTGTAACAATTCTTTTAGAGTTTCAATTAATATATATATATATTTTTTGATTTTGAGTGGCAAAAGCACCCCCCCCGTCTATTAATTTTTTTATCTTTTCTTGGAAACTATAAAAATGGCAACGGAATAGAGTGAGACAAAGGGTAGTTTTCATCTCATGATATTAAAGATAGCTATGTTCTTAAATTTTTATGGGAGAAATATTCTTACTCCCTTAGAAAGTGTTTTCCCACTATTTTGAGAGAATATGTGGTGGAAGGTCACGAGTTCTATATGCTCACTCTCTCCTTTTTCTCTTATTATTTATGATTTTTTATGATATATTATAATACATATGCCCTTAAAAAACATACACGTGTTTGATAAAATAAAAAAGAAATCATGAATAGCTATGAAAAAGTGAAATTATAGTGGAAGAGGTGAGAGTGAGCATAGAACTCGTGACCTCACCATATATTCTCTCACAATCTTTTGTGGGGGCTAAGAATATTTTTCCACCATGAAAAAAAAAACCACATGGAATGAAAGATTTTCTCATTTAATCTTCAATATTTTCATGGTTTACCATAGGCCAAAAAAACACCCCCTTTGTGATAAAAACAGCCATGATTTTGAGAGACAATTACATATTTATTTTGTTGTAAAACACTAAAACAATTACATGAAAAGGGTTGAAAGAAAATTTTGTTGTAAATAAAACAAAGGTTGTCATCATCCTCAAGTGCGATATATATTTTTATTTACCCTTCTTGACGTGGAAGTTGGAATCCAGTTCCGATTCATTGAACTCAAGAATGCACTTCAATTATGCAGTCAAGTTCTCATTTGGTGCAAGGGGTAATCAGTGTGTACCCTTCACCGTTGAAACGCTAAATGGGATGTTTGAGAAAACAGCTTACAACAAAGTTGCCTCTTATTTTATTTCAAATTTAAATTAGTAGACGATGTATTTACTTCATATTTATTAGCAAAAAAGAAGAAAATGTATGCATGAGAATCTTGTATTTGCAATGGTCACGACAAGTGCCCCATCGGGAACTTGCTCGATTGATGGACAGCATAAATAATTATGCAATTAATCTGAATTTTCCGGGTGCACAGTTTGGAAATTCGATAATTGAGAACCAAGACATTCAGAGATTTTACTACTCTGTTTAAGATTCACATATGCATGTATTCATTCTCACCCCTTTTGGTTAAATTGCAAAGATAACATCTAATCGATAAACCAAGTTTACAGATATTTTATTTTTAATTTAAGTACCATACTACCATTTCGCATCGGTTAGGTTATACATTATAATCAGTATCAAATTAGAATTGTTGAAAGCTTATAGTTTCAGTGATTGTTGAATGATTGAATATGGTAATCATTACAATCAGAAGAAATGGCAGATGACACAAACTGTGACATGCTTGAACCAAAGTAGAAGACAGTGTTTTTGACCCAAACATTTTAAATGCCTACTTAAAATTTTGGTCCCTGGGAAGGGTGGGATGGATAAACTACTCTTCACCCCCATATGTACCACTCATACGCCAAAGCTAGGAATTCAACATGATCTGCTCCTGTTATTCAGAAGTTGGCAACCTTGGCCACAAACTTCAACTAGAGTAGATGTGGATCAGAACTTGTAAATTGCAATCGAGAACCCACGACACATTGAAACTACTATCCCTTACGATATAAATCAAATCATTCCAAGTCTATAAAAACTATCAAATCTTGAGAACTATTCATCACCTGGGTAGAATTCGACAGATAGCCTTATACATTTTGCTAAAGGGAACATCCAAACAAAATCAGCCTAAAATTCAATTCCTAGGAAGGAAAAAATTTTGGAGTCTGCTGCACCTCCAGCACATTCCAGATATTTGAGATCTGATATGATGAACTGAACACAAGTTCCAAAGTTGGATGCATAGGCTGTATTTTGCTTTGGTCTGATGAACTACAACATCCGGTTGAGCTCAAGAAATGTTTGACTGATATGTTACGAACTTGGAACTGTCTAATCACCTATTCTCTATGTATGCCATTAAAATCAATGCTGAAATTTACATGATATATAGAAGGTTGACACTTGCCTACAAACAGGGCATGCGTGAAAAAAACTACTACTCTGCTGTGTGGCCAATTCCAAAGAGAGGATAAACCAAAACCACAATATGGTTGTAGGAACAGCACACCCCAAATTTCGAAGATTAAAACTGAATGTGATTATTTTTCATCCAACTCAACTGATCCTATCAAGATGTAGAGGGCCTGCCTATAAATAAATAGTTTTGAGTTAAAATCTGATGCTATGCACTACATTCCCCCATAAGGCTTCCCTTGGCGCATAATATGAGGGACCATATGTCAGAGAAATAAGTAGTACAATGAGTGTAAGATAATCTATGTGGGTAATCACCCATGCCTCAAAAATGCTTTCAAAGTGCATGCTAGACATAGATTGGATAGCTAGGATTTCAATTCTGCTATTTCACAGTGCAACTTATACCCTTTTGAACAATCTAAATTAATATCTGTACCTTCCATTTTCTGTTTTATAAGTGGAAATCTGAGTTCTGAATTTTGAAAAAAAAAAAAAAAAAAGGAGTTGAACCTGAAATTCATAACTACATACTTAGTTGAGACTTGAGAGTGTAATTTATCAGATATCTTCCAATGCGACTCCAATTCAAGCTAAATTTTAAAAGCAAGCTTATTCATGCAGAAAACAAATATAACCATAATGTTCCTTTATATAACCACTATCATTGCTATCATTGGTTTTATTGATCTTGAGTTCTTTGAATAAATATCACATCGACATGGCAAAGAATGGACTTGTTTTGAGTTAAATCAGAAGAAAACACCATGGCTATTAAAATGTTGAATAAATGTAATAGATATACACAACTAGAAATACAAAACTGACCTAATTGGAGGACTGTACAAGAGATGAAGCAGTCAATATCCGACACTTCCTTGTAACTGCAAAATGAACAAATGCATTACACTACAGAATACAATTTTGTTAAGTATGGAAGAGCATAACAGATAATGGATGTAAATTCCAAACAGAAAATAGTTGAACCACAAACTCCAAAGGTCATCATAACAATTATTATTGCATTATGACTATGCATATGAAATTCCTTCATTTTTTTTTGGCATTGAAAAACAAAAAATATTTCCGAGAAAAAAAAGGAGGGAGGGGGTTACGACGTAATTTGTGGATGTGAACCATAAAATCCACTTCCTTTACTAGAGTTTCTTTAAAACGTTTGTCCTGATTTTAGTTCTATGTTCTTATTTGCAAACTAGCAAAACAATATTGTTAATAATCTGGAATGTCTATTACCACGGTCATATATAATCAAGAAAAATAACTAGCAGTCTTGTATCAAGATGGTCTCCCAAAGGTGGATACCGGCTACTTCCTGTAGCTTTGAGTGTGTTCATTATGGACGTGGATCAGTAATGCTCATAACAAGAATCAACAGTGCCTACCTTTTCCATGCCAAGGTAGCTGAGCCTTCTTCAACCACGGGAAGTCTTTTACATCACAACAATCTCAATCAATCAGGGGACAGTAGGGGGTGACTGATCTAATCTATGCCGAAATAACTTCGCTAGTGCTCTGCGTTCACAATCCTGCATAGTAGATCAGCCAAAGATTTAATCCATTGCTAAAAGTAATATGAGTTGTAATGCATGCTTCTGGTGTAGTTTCTTATTGCTGTCTAACAAGCACATGTTTCTACTAGGTAATGAAGTTTAGTGAGCATAGGCCCCAGCTATAGAAAAGTAGCTCAAAATCCCCAACTATAGAAAAGTAGCTCAAATTTTAAGTTGAGCGAAATGTCTTCGAACTACAATATTGAGATTTTGAATTGGTAAGTATGATCTTTTTCTAATGAAAGGCAAGCGAGGGTTTTTATTGGATCCCATAACCATTAAACGCCTCCAGTAGGGTTTCAACCCTGGACTCGTGATACCATCTACCGCAACTCTACCAGCTAGTACCCCGTTGGCATCTTTGTTGTATTATTTGAGCATCCTTGACAATATAAGGAACACAGTCTACTATTTTTATTGTTCTAATAACGTAGGATTTAGTTTATTTGTTTAATTTAATTGTTGGATCGGGCCAAAGTAAGCCCACTAGAATAAGTGGAGATTAGGGCTTTCATAGGATTTAAGGTTAGATTGCTTGATTTGCTAGTTAGGCTTAGTATAAATAGGGCCTACAGGCCATTAATTGTAATTGGTTTTTGATGAATGAAGTTCAAATGGAGATTATTTAGTTTTACTTATTTTTGTTTAAATTTGTTTTAGTTTGTAGTTTAGGTTGCATCATCATCATTGCTGCTCAAGGGCGGATTCAGGATTGCAAACAAAGGGGGGCAAAAAAATATGTAACATTTTCAAGAAATTTCCTCGGTATACAACATAAAAGATGTCCTTTGTATAAGAAATTTCCAAAAAATTAGTAAAGATATCAAAGTTTGTCTTCTTTTCTGGGTTTTGTTTAACTTATGGAGATATACAGCATAAAATTTTCAATTTTTCTGTACATTGCAAACAGGTTATGTATGTCACTATGTGCATAGTGTGGAATGTGTACATGTGGTGTGTATGGGGTGTGTTTGTCTTTGAGTGTGAGATTGATTGCTTAGTAACATTTTATGTAGAACTTTTTTTTTTTTTGCTTTTATAGAAAGATCATTTAGGCTTATTGTGAGATTGTTTTCAAGAAGGATGATATTGGCTTGGAGATATTTCATATTGTATTGCCTGCTGCAATGGCTTTAGCCGCTGATCCAATTGCTTTTTTGATTGACACAACATTCATCGGACATTTAGGTTTGTCATTGTTTCTTTTTTTTTGTTAGTTGTAATATTAGATGGAGAATCTTTGAATCGGTTGACATGAAAAACTATATTAAATTCAGGAATTTAGGTTTCAAAAATTCATCGAAATTTTTATTGCAAGACCAGGGCATAAAATCAACAAGTCGGAGATGGAGAAATAAGAACATCAAACAAACTCACCTGTTTCAGATGAAGATGAAGAAGAACTGAAGAAGATATCGCAAGACGCAAGCGCAGACGCAGACAGACACATACACAAGAGGCTTGGTTTCTCTTGTGATTTGAGATTTATGATGTTTTTTTTATAAGAGGGAGCAATATGAAATTTCAAGAGGGGCAATATAAATTTTCAAATGGGGGGCAATAGTGAAATTTTAACTACTTGAATGAATTTTTTACAAAACCTAAGGGGGTCAATTGACCCCCTTATCCAAGCAGTGGATCCGCCCATGTTGCTGCTGCTGCTACTACTACTACTAGTATTATTATTATTATTATTATGCTATTCAACAGATAAGGTTGTCAAAAAAAGTATGTGGTACTACAAAACTAGCGTTGGGTAAATAATATGTCAAATGAGGTGACCACAAATAAAATGTTGATTATATAATAGGAAGAGTAAAAGATTTCATAGAGAATCTCTACTTCTATCTTCAACAGTTTCCTTCAGAGTATACATGAATCAATTCATAATTACGTCAACTGTCTGCTGGAAAACAAAGGATTTTCACCATCCATAACAGAGCTAGTTTTAGGGGCCCAACTGTATGTGTATGATTGACAGACAAGAATAATAAGAATGAGGCTTGCAGGTTTCAAATTACCTTAAACATGTTTAGAACTAGTAGTTTATCTGGATTCGTTCTCCTTAGTTTCAAGTAAGTATATGCAAAGCTGAGCTGATCGCGCGAGGTGAAGCGATCAACTTCATTGAACCAAAGGCATGAAAATAAATTTGACATGGGTGTGTGAGCTCGCACAATAAAGGAACCTTCAGGGACATCTGCAAAGTAAGATGCGAATCAAACCATGCTACCATTCAAGAAGGAAACTTAGAGAAGCAGAGAGAACATTGTCTGAAGCAAAAAAGTAAAAATAAAAACAAAATAAATAAGATATATGGTAATGACACGCACAACTTGAAAGAGGAGTATCTGGGTCTGATGGGTCAAACTTGGTGAGACCATCTGACCGGTAAAAATTAAACTGCTCATCAATGGCTGTGTGATTGTACTTATTTAAACGCTTATTTTGGAGCACCTCCTCCCAAACACAGTGGCGATCGTAATGGTTTGAAATAGCATACTCTGATCCCTTTCGCCACAAAAAGTACTCGAGAATTAACATGGGATCAGTTTGCAGTCGCATTTTGCTATCCAGCCAGATAGAATACCTGACAACCACCAAAAGTTGATTGTGTGAAACATATAAGATACTACTCAAAACTAACAAGAATACAGCTCAAGAAGGGACATACAATTTCAGTGACATATTCAGAAGCAGATATAAGTATGCCAACATCTAGCATCACAATGCTTTTCCCAAATAAACAAATAGAAAAAATCCCTAGAGTCAAATGCTAAAAGACATCAAAAGCATTATTGCCTTGTGGTAAAACATGTTTACAAATTACAACTTGGTTTTGTTCATCAAATGAGTTAAAACCCTGAATTTCACACAAATCTTAGGGTATGTTTGGCTGCATGTAATCCAATTCCATGGAATCACATGGAAGGGCCACTTATTGTAAGGCAAATTTTGATAAATGTGGGGGACCAATAACATCATCTCAAGATTTTTTTATATGAAAGGTGGGAGATGAAAATCCTATGAACATGGGGTGTCAGGCTAAGGCTTGTGCTTATTATTAGTGCTCTATTGAACATGCCAATTCTTATGTCACTCTTCCACATGCTTGATTCTGTGTTAGAAAACTGAGGGAATGATTAAGAATTTCTTGTGGTGTTTAAAGGATTTCAGGCAGTGAGTTGGAATTTGGTTTGTTTGTCTAAAGATGTTGGTGGAATTGGAATCCGACCACTTCAATTGATTAATAGATGAGGTTGTGGAGATATGGCATAGAGAAGGAACGTTTGTGGAAAGAGGAAATTGGAGCAAAATATGATCCATTGGGGCCTAGCTACATTACAAGGATAGGGGCATATGGTACTAGCACTTGGAAGACTATCCACCTACAAGGAAAGGAAAAATTAGTCCAAGGAGCAGTAGTGGTTATGGGGAGAGGTGATAAGTTAAAAACTCTGATCGGACATTAGGATAGGTGATAAGATTGTATGCACTATGCAACAAAAAACAGGGATGGTAGCAAACTTTGGTAGTCTTGTTAATGGGATAATGAACTGGGATTTACATCTCCAACGAGCGGGCCTTTTGGTGGGGGAACTGAATGAGTTTGTGACGTTGACTGGGGTGTTCAAAAATATAAAGTTAGGGGATGAAGATCATAAGTGGGCTTGGAAGGAGGATAGAGAGGATTTTCAGTGAGTTATTGCTTCTCTGGGATGGTGCATCATATGCTAGACGGACATCGGTATGGGAAAGGCTTCCTTCCACAGTCGAGTTAGCTCAAAAGGGGATGGATAGGATGTTGGTTGTAGCTTGTGTGATATGGAGCTGAAGAATTCAGTTAATCTTTTACTCCATCATAGTTGGGTTAGATGCTGTGGATGCACTTCGTTGGACTTTTTTGGCTGCACTGGTGCCAACATCTATGGATAGTATGTTAAGGGCATGGGAAACCCTAAGTCATATCACGATAAAAGGAAAAGTTGATTGGAAGTTGATTCCTTTTGCTCTGTGTTGAACCGAGTGGAAGGAGCACAACATATAGTAGCAGATATTGATGTGATGATCAATGGAGATATTAATTACGGTGTGGAGTTGGGTTTCACATTACATTACCCTAAGTTTATAGGGGTCTTGATCTATGCAGTTAAAACGGATAACGGACCCATAACGGTCCACGCGCGTTATAGGTGATAACGGGATATAACGAAATATTATGTAAAAATATATTTTTAATACTCCGACAAAGTATTGACATATTATAGAAACAAAAACGTAAATCATATTCATAAAATTAAATTCAAAAACATTAAAACATTAATAACAAAACATTTTCCCTTCGTATGAGAGTGAGATCGCAATAGAAAGTGTGATCGACTCTTCGTCTTCTTCCCTTCTTTTCTCATTATTTGTTAACTAGCAAGGTCTGATTCTCTGTCGATCGGCGAACTCTGATCTTTCTTCGATCGAGAATGAAATGGGTATTTTTTATATATTAGAACAAAAAGTTAAACGGTGTTATTGAAAAAAAATAATCTTAATAACGGCGATATATCGGAGCCGTGATACAAAACTGTGATAATCTCATAATGTAATAGCTCACCCTTGTTAAGCGTTATATCGGCGTTATAACGTTGTTTTAACTGCACAAGTCTTGATGCTCTTAAGACGCCTTTTGTATCCAAAAGCATAATGAACAATGAAAATTACTACCTTTCGAGGAAAAAAATTGAACCTTTGAAAGAAAAGAAATTGCTATGAAAGATCAAATCAAGTTCTCAATTAAGAAACAAGATCAATCAGCATGTTACCTAGCAAATGGGAATAGACGATGCGATAAAAATTTTGGCACCTTTCCAGTTCTCCTCATATCCATGTATGGCAAATTTCTCACAACAACAATCCTCCATAAGCCAATGAATCCATTGTCGTCACGAATGTGTCCCTCAGATGAGATTTTTGACACTGTTTGCTCGTCCAAAAACATGACAAAGCAAACATTGCTCTTGGAGTATTCACTTATCTGCACAAGTTCACGAAGGAAAATAATACTTAAATATAAGATAACTTCTGCAATATCCTAAAGCTGGAAAAAGAATACAAATACTTTTGTTTTGAGGTAAAAAAACTATATACACACCCAAATGCACATCTTTTCAAACGTGAAAATAACATGATTGTTACATTAAAAACTGGAAGGAGAATGAATGCTATATTCAGGACTAATAAGTCTTGAACTTAACAAGTCACAATTCTGTACAAATAAAAGTATATACTCTGGGGTGTCATGATGATTAGCAATGAATTAATGACATGTCAAGTTGAGAAGCAAACTCATTCAATCCCAAAAATTCAAGTTAATCCACAAGTCTTAGAAAAGGTTGAAAAAAATAAAAACTCAAACTTGTGGTCATATAATGTAAAATTTTAGGCTGTGTTTGATTTCTGCAATTCCGTGGAATTTGGGCATATTCCACGGAAGTATGGCGGATTCCACTGTTTGATTGCGCTTCTACCTCCCTCAGTACAATTCCTCGCGTGACCCAAGTTCCCTCAAAACCATGTTTTCAATTGTTTGCTACCCCCAAAGAATAGGCTTTGGGAATTCGTGGAATTTGCATGAACATGTGCAATGCCTCAACCGACTCAAACTCTCCAACTTCTTACTCATCTTCAACCTCCAACAACTACTCTCCCCTCTCTCTCTCCCTTCATCCTACACTTCTTTTTCCTCCCTTTCCCTTTCTTTTGCCAAGTAATTTGCATCTTATTCCCTTTTTATCTATATGGTACTCATTGAGAGAGATCAAATCTGGCCTGCAAAAGTTCCCCTAGCTTGCGTATGAATTGATTGAAGAATTAAGATGTTTATTCAGACAATTCAATATGGTTATATTGGTATGGTGTTCATCTTTGATTATGCAATCACTGGTAAGAATTGTAATGTATAGGATTTTGTTGATTTTGATGATTCAATCAAATCCCTAATGATTTATGGGTGTGAATGATGCTTACACTAAGTAATATTGATTACTTCAATTAATTTCCATTAATGGGTTTTGATTCAGAATCTTCTGTAGAAATATAATTGTTGGGTTTTCATGGAATTGCAATTTTCACCAAACAATGGAATTGTGTATTTCCACACAAAAAAAAAAAAAAAAAGTTTCCAGGGATTCCCATTATTCCATGGATTGTATTCCCACAATCAAACACAGCCTTAACTAAATGCTATGCAGTAAAATCAGTAACCGGTCACTAATCACTAATGAGCAAACTAGTCAACAACCAATTTGTCCCAAAAAGATTTCCCCTTGCTCTTAAAGCAACTAAGTTTAGTACAAGCCAGCTTTGCACTAAAATTGATTTAATGTTGTTGGGTTCCACTAACTTTTGTTTAATGGTGCAAGGGGGATCAATGCCCACTTAGGGTGAGAACTGGTATTTGAATGACTGTATAAAATAGCAGATTGTTGTAATGTTTTTTTTAGTTATGGGAAACCCTGCGGAGCAATTTAACAGATTATTAATGGGTCTGGTCAGTGGTCCAACTCTCCTGAGCAACTAACATCTCTGTATGATCAGTGATGTGCAGGCTGTGGAGTCAGTGTCCAACGCTCTCATACATCAACAGCGTTACCAGGGGAGCTCAATATCCGTCTCTACTCCAGAAGTTAAGTGTCGATCTCCACTCTTCAGGTGAGTCCAATTTCTTCTCCTCCTCTCTATTCTCCCCCTTTTCTTCTCTGCTCCCTTGACTCTCAAGTGTGTTTAGGCTAAAACAACTTCAACCACATATTAACCCAAAAAATAGGTATCGGCATATTAATGCCAAAAACTGCTTTTTAGTAACCCAAGAGAACCCCCTTAGTTTTCATTGTAAATAAAGAACCCTACATACACATAAGTAAATGAAAACTAGATCATTTGAGGTCCGTTTGAGCTGAAATTTTGAGGAAAATTAAAGACCAACAAGAGAAACAATGTGTCAAAGTTTCTTTTCTTTTGGACATGTGTATCATGATATCCATGCTAAGTGGGATAAAGAGAATTTCTCTATTAATGTCACGAAGTGACAGCGAGGGCTAACCTTGGGAGTAATTGGGGATACTAAGCCGACTCACCCAACTAGACTTTTCCCAGCCTCAATGTAACAGTCAATTAGTAAAATGAAATTGCATGTTAGAGTTATTACATATCAACATATGAATGACAAAAGCATGTATATGTATTATATTATGCTACACAATCACAAAACAAAGACAAACAATTTACGATGATGAACAATTCACAACTAATAACTGGTAAAATACAAACTAACATTTAAGTCTATAAGTAGATGAATTATCAATATCAACCTCAGCATTGCAATCGTCTTTATCTCCTAGACTCCCCTTAACAAGTCTCCACCTTTCACCTTGTCATCATCCTTGTCAAAATTGTCATTGTTATACTCCTAGGCCTTGATATTGTACTTGATCCCACATCATCTGCTCCCTCTCACAACAGCCTTTTTCTTATAAAAGAACTATGTTTTTTTCTTGAGAAGAAAAAATGAAGTTTCCACCAAGTAAGAAACTTGGTGACTCGGTTGACTCGGCCGAGTACTCAGTGATCATTCATTCGCGCTAGTAAAGCGCCAACAAGAAGTACAATATTTAACTGTCTAGGGAAATTTGACGTCAGGTGGAATTGGTTGACTCAGCTAATTAGAAGCGGAGTTTAGATCTTTTTCTCTTAAGCAGGATTCTGTTCAGAAATATTCCCTCCTTTCAACAGCTTCATCATCAACACCTCATTTGCACATACCAGGCTTGAAAATTATTTCCCATAATTTTATTTTTAATAATTTAAGTATTATATAACCAATACAGTTTGTTGATCCATTTACACAGTTCTGGACCAAGTCAGTTGGTAAAAAAGTAGATAGTAAAGAGTCCAGAGCGATACTAGGTATAATCAAGAAATAGCTCAAAATACAAACAGTGAAAACTGAAAAAGAAACAATGCAAACCAAAATAATGCATGTTTTTAAATTTAAAAAAAAAAAATTTAATTTATCCCTTAACCCTACCCACCCCAGATGTCGCTGGAAGGGTTACCCTGGACCTGTGATTCCATCCGCCACAGGCCTACACTAAGCTGGTACCCATTGGCAATGTTTTTGCCTATTTCCATAAAGGATTTTATTGATTTTAGAGGTCTTTTATCATAGATTGTGTAAGGAACAAATAGAATTAAAATTTTTTAAGTAAATAAATCAATCAAGAGAGGTGAAAATAGTAAACTAAGCCACAAAATACAACCAAAGTGAATTCTCATTCCCACCAATAAAAAACGGAATAGAAATGACATTAATGTACAATCATAACAATTGCAAAGGTAATTTACTAACCACATAGAATATTAAATCACTTGGAAAGATAATTTACCTTTTTGCTTGTTGGTCTCCTCAAAAAGTCGGACCTTCCAAAAATGCAAGAAGATACCACTATTCTGCATGCACTCATGTGTTCCTTATCCTTTTCTTCTAAATCAAAGCCAGTGCTTGGGGATCCGTCTGGCCCTTTGACAAAACCACAGTGAACCGTTTGATTTCTTGCGTAAAATGAGTTTTCCCTTTCACTAAGTGTTTGATGTCCACCAAATCTGGGTTCAAATGTATCAACCCCGTAAGGTTTCTCCTCCCTATCTATATACCCCAGGGAGAACTGTGTAAAATTCATGGAGGGCTCAACAACATCATCTACTGACTCCAGAAATCCAACATCACAAGGAAAATCTGAAAGATATGGCTGGTAAGAGTGGACGTATAATAGAAATGACATAAAATACAAAGCATCGTAAGAACTAGCAGTGGATTTTTATTTGTCTTGCATCTATCCCATGAATCTGAATCATAATTTATTACGGAACAAGTAGAATAAATTTTGGTCTACGAAGAATTCATTGGAAATTAAAAACATTTAAAAAAAAAAAAAAACCTCGTACATCTTATGAACCGGAGATTATAGAGAACAAGTAAATAGATGATAGGTTATGTATTTCCTTCCTGAAAAAATGGAAAGCATATGATTAATTGCCAAGAAAATAGCAGAAAATCAATATATCTTTAGTAAGCTTTTTCATTTTTCCACATGTAGCAAAGTAGTCTTGAACCCCGAGCAGTTTCCAATTTCAAGGGATATCAATCAATTCATTCATGCAATTAGACACGAGGCAACTATAGATTTTATCAAAATCATTCAGCCATGTATATGAAGCCACCAACCAAGCCTTTCTAATCCCTGTTGACATTTTAACCCTTGGTCGAGGAGTTCTGCTGGATTCTGCTAATGAGGAAAATTATACACCCTCAGTCATACCCAAGGTAAATTGCTTCAAGAAAATTGATTAAGATGATGTTTTCTTTCTCCAACGCTTCTCTGTGGTTAAAATATTGAACCTAGTTCTGTAAGCTAATTTAAGAAATCAACATAGTTACAGATGTGTTTTAAGTTGTGCCAATCTTCCAGTCCTCGCCATTACACGCACTCCATCGCATAGCAACTGGGATCAGATACCGCAGATCACTTACTTTGGGTGCAGTAGAGACTTATCGTCATTCAAAGAACATCTCCATCGCATTACAAGGCATAACCAACTCAATCCAATACAGCAAAGATGGAATTCCAAACCTGTAACATATTAGAGACAATGCAAGAACGGAGGACTGACAAATTCACATTTGATATATAAAAGGAGACAAACATTTGCTAGGATAACTTTCCAACAATGGAGATTGCCTTGGGTCAGGATATACTAAGGATTGAGGTACTAATGAAGAAGGTTATCACTGGCATGGCCATGGATCACTCAACGTGATGCTCCCAAAACCGAATAAGCCTACTTGGGATTCCCAAATGGAGTTCTAATGCCACTTCAGAATTCCACTTAACTTGACAAGCTCAGAGACAAAATAGAAAAAGTTACAGACTGGAATGGAAAAGGCAAGACAGTGGTCTAATAACATAATTATGTTATCCCAATTGTGGAGAACTTCTGGGATGGCCTTTTTCCGAGCTCATGTTCCAGCCTTTTCCCCATTGGATAGCCATAATTTGATCATATTGCAGATGCAGTGTCTTCTAATTTCTTTCCAGATGCGACTGCTCCTTTCTCACAGAAAATGATAAGAAATCTCTCCCAAATAATTGAAATCCATTTTCCTTGAGGAGGTAATTTTTGTTGTTCCACTGGTTTAAACTGTTCCCTGGTTGAAAACTCCAACTAAAATACATGGGAATACCGGAATAGATGTCCAGGCACTCAGAGAACAGATGGGGAATAAATTCAGTTTCCACTTCACAAAGAGCACAACGATTTGTGACGAAATTCAGTTTCCCTTTTAGCTATGTTGTATAATCCCATGAAATAAAGTCAAAAAGAGGAAAATTCATGTGAGGTGGGGCTTGTTTTCACCAACAGACAAAATCTAAGACATTGAATTGGCATCAGTGTAGTTAAGGCGTTGAGGCGCCATGGTTGAAAACACCTGAAGCGCTAGGGATGGGTGTGCATCATCGACATGATCCACACTTGGCTTCTTTTTTTAATTTCTTTTCTTAATAAATCATAATAGCATACTAGCATACACAACTAATAAACAATATGTTTTTAATTTCTTTTCTTAATAAATCTAGTGAATTCTACAACTAATCTAATTAGTCCAAATATAAAAGTAACAACTAAACCTAAGAAAATAAAGATTTATAAACTCAATCATATTCATCAATCAACCAACCATAAGCAATGGTCAATTGGCCCTATTTATACTAAACCTATCTTGCAAATCAAGCAATCTAACCTAAATGCTATTGGAACCCTAATCTCCACTTATTCTATTATGGGCTTACTCAGGCCCAATCCAACAACTAAACTAAATCCTACATTACATCAAAATCATAGTAGCATACTAGCATATGTTTATCATAATATGCAAAAATAAACAAAATAGTAAAAATAAAAATAAAAGTCGCACAATTACATACACAACAAAAACATCAAAACATAAGGAAACTAGTATTCAACCTTCTCATTTCTATTGAAAGAGGAAAGGAAAAAAGATGTGGAGGAGAAAGAGTAGAAAACAAGGAAAGCCTTCTTTAGCCATTGTTAGCAACTAGGTTTGAGGATTTGATGGAAAGAGGGAAGATTTGAAGTTGTGTCTCCTTCAATCCTTGACACCAATAAGGTTTTGTTTGTCATGTTATTCAAGCTCTAAATTTAGGCTTTTCTCTTTACTGTGAAGTTAGCTAAACTAACTTGTAAGTATGTAAAAATAAAAATGATAAAATTACCATGTAAATATATTGACAAGTCTCCTCACGCTTGAGGCGCTAAGCGCAAAAAGGTACATCAACGCAAATGCCTCATTTTATTGTATCGCATTGCATAATGTTGACGCGGATTTTTGAAAAAGTGCATTGAGGCACGCCTAGGCGACTGCCTTGACTACAATAAGGGTGTGTTTTGTTGCATGGAATCCTATGCCATAGTAATCTATGAGGGGACCCCTACATTTTAGGGTAAATTGATGTATCATTCCATATCCACCATTGGATTTTGTGATCAATGGTGGGAATGGAAGTCACATGAACATGGAAATCACATGCCTTGGGGGACCAAGGAGTGAGATTCTCATGTTCATGGGACTTTCATTTCCACCATTGATCACAAAATCAAATGGTGGTCAAATGGTAGATGTGGAGTAATATATCAATTTAGCCTAAAATGTCGGGGTCTCCTCATGGATTTTTATTAGGGGTGGGCATCCCATCCCGCGATCCCGTTCCCGTCCCGATCCCGTCCCGTCCCGTCCCGATTTTTCCGGGTCTTAATGGGATTGAATAATTTCATCCCGATCCCGTCCCGTCCCGATCTAGAATGGGATGGGATGGGATGAAAATTTTCAATCCCGCCAATCCCGTCCCGTCCCGAACTAATGAAAATAAATATGTACATTCAAGATATTCTTCCTTTTATATGTGTTCTTGATTTTAGAAAGTTATGTTATTACCTACAAAAAATTTTGTCCCAAGCCCAAATTCTATATATTTTTTTTAATAACTTCTTCACTGAAATTTCTTTCATTTTATTGAAAATAACCTTGTAATGTTTAGCATGACCACAATAGTTCATTAGCAGAATAGCGGTGATGCAGCAGTTATGCTGCCTAAGTCTGCAATTCAGCAGTTATGCTGCCTAGCAATTCAGTTATGCTGCCTGCAGCAATTCAGTTATGCTACCTAAGTCTGCCACTGCTGCCTAGCAATTCAGTTATGCTGCCTAAGTCTGCAATTCACAGATCCAGAAATAGATCACTAGAAACTTTGCCCATTTTCACATGACCATTCTCCACTCAACCTAGGAATGAAGAATGTGGCATTTGGAATGCATGGTTGACTGCTAAAACAGAACCATTGGAGGCTTGGGGATTATCTGTAAATAGGTGGCGGAGATTCACATTTTGAACATACAATTTGCTCTGGCGAAACAAACATTTGAGAACATTAACAGGAGTTACAAAATTTATTCATGAATTTCTGACTCGGAATTATAGGAAATGGCATTTTTTTCTTTCTCTTATAGATGCATAAGGCTGCCAAGCTTGCTAAAGTCAACTTTCAGGCTCGACACATGTGATAGTCGGTTGCATTACCGAATTGGAGATGGTATGTTTCCCTTTCATTTGGCCCAGCCAAGTAACTTCTGTATGGTTGAAACCGTAGAGATCATAAGCAGTCAGTCACCAACTGTTGATAGGATATCTTGTTGAATATTACTGATAATACATTTGCAACGATTGTTTTTCTTTGATTGAATCTGTTCCAGTTGTTACTAGCCTTCTTATTGTAATTCAGCTAAAAGTTCTATGTGATTTTATCGTTTGTTTTTCTTTGATTGAATCTGTTCCAGTTGTTACTAGCCCTCTTATTGTAATTGAGCTAAAAGTTCTATGTGATTTTATCGTGCACAGGAAATCAAATCCTATTCGGGAACCCAGTGATAGATATACAGATCAAACTTTTATTTAGGCATTCACAGATCCAGAAATAGATCACTAGAAACTTTGCCCATTTTCAGCAGTTATGCTGCCTAGCAATTCAGCAGTTATGCTGTTTGGTTTATGTAACAATTCATTTTTTGGATGTTGCTTCATTTTTCCCATTTTTTGGACAATTGGCAAAATCAATTAAATCTTCATTTTTTGGATGGCACGCTGATCCCGTCCCGTCCCGTCCCGTCCCGAACCCGTTTGGGATGGGACGAGGTCGGGATGGGGTTTTTCCCATCCCGTCCCGTCCCGATCCCGTATGAACGGGATGGGATAGGGATGGGTATATCTCGTCCCATCCCGTCCCGTGCCCACCCCTAATTTTTATGGCATAGGGTTCCATGTAACCAAACACACCCTAATTGGCATGGATGGTTTTAAGTGATGGTCAAGAAAGTTGAATTGAACTTTTCATAGCCTTTGGCTCTTTTCTAGAAAACATTGATTTTTTGGTCCCATAACCATTTATCTTTGGACTTGTCATTTGACATGAGCTCCACAAGGGCCATAAAACTATTGATTTGGTAACTTCATAATCTTTGAGACATCTTCTTGGAGCTAGCTAAATCGCACTTCGTAACTGAACCATCAGTTATTGAAAAATCTCTGCTTGTGAAATCTGCCACAACCCCTTGTTTCTTCAAAGAGATGCCAAAGATGTCACTGAATAAGATGGAGAGCTACCAACTATCCACTTGTCCTTCCGTAAATCAATTCTTTTTTTTTCCACTCAGAAATAAGTATGGCTCTGGAAATTATGTTTCAAATTCATGACACTTTGCCAAATGGCTAACCCATTAGGACTATCACTTCTTGGTCAACCACCGGCAACCTGCTAACCATATTTGTAACGACGAACGCTTGGACCACCAATATGTCCCCACTTAACCCCCCTGCAGAGGTGTGCAGTTTTAGCTCAAATAAATCCACCAACAAATTAATCTCAGCGGAGATCGAACCCATGTGGTACCATCCACATTAATGAATCTTTAGAACTTAGGAGATCATGTTGGATTCAGTTCAACAAGTTCTCTTGACTAACGTTTGGGATCCGATAGCACATACTAGCTTTGTCTCGATTCACCAGGTTCCAATCTAATAGGAGTAGCGAGCTGTTCCAGATAATTAAAGATGTATTATATTATTTATTCAGGTCCGTGTATTGTTTGATCATTATAATTTCAGGGTAAATTACTAGAACGCCTCATGAATTGTTTCTTTTTGTAAATTTAGGAGTAGGTTACTAGGATGCCTGTTTCCATGACACCTTTTCAACATTCCTTTAAGTGGTCCGCAGGTTGTTGTTGTTCTAATTTTTAATAGAGATGTCTGCTCACAAAAAGGGCAGCTTATTCACAACTTTAATTACTAACAGAGATTTGTAAATTAAATTTTAACTGGACTATATCTGTCAGAATGAGCTAATTTTTAAGAGGGAGCAGCTTTGGGAAAGGATAAGAACCAGAACCTTATTGGATCACTAATTCATTGACTTCAGACACTCTCTTCTTCGCCATTCTTATCCACTGCATAGTTTAATATGAGGGAGAACTTGTGATCTCTTCATTAATATCTTTTTGCCCTATCAATTCCTTTTCTGAATCATCAAGTCAAATATGCATGCTACCATAGGTTTCCTATTCCATGCATTTTGGAGGAATTTTTGCTTTGTTTGATAGAAGTAAAACTTCCAATTTTCTTAATTTCCAAGCTATTTGCACTTTGCAATGATAATATTCTTTTTGTACTTACAAAATCGTTGCATTGGCTTTTTCACGCTTGTAGATGCACATCGTAAGCGTCACCAATTGGAAGGCTTGATGGAAAGTCCTTATGTGGATGACGATGGAGAGTATTTCAACCCAGGCTATTAAATGCTGCTTCTCTCAACATTGAAGTTTACTACAAGAAAGCAGTAAACTATACCTTGATGGATACTTTTATATCCTTGTTATTTAGGACTTCCAAACTTGGATATAGCTTATCTACTTTTTGCAAAAATAGTACAATAATCTGCTTAGAGTTATCCCTACTACTTTGATCTGGCATTATTGGGGAAATCACTGTGAATGACACTAAACTAATATCTTAGCCAAAAAATGATACATGTTGTGTCATTTATTTCCACAGGCTTACGTGTGTTTGCAAGGGAGGACAATTGTGTGAGTGGTTTTGGGTGTGAAGCAGTATTGGGTGCGTATACCTAAGAAGCAAAGGCTAAAAGCATCATTACTCTAACAGGGTTATTATTGCACTCTTAAAATCATTGATTCATTTTTCGTTCAAGTCCTTGCAGCTTCACTCATCAAATCTCTTTCCTACAAGTGCTTATGTTGATTGACAAATGGAACATAGTAGCACTCAATTTGTAAGTCCGTTTACTTTATCTCTTCTTTTTTATTCTGACAATGATCACAAAATTTGTGTATCACTCTTTTTCCTAAAGTTTGAACCCTAAAAAAAAGTGCCCAAGTAAAATTGTGCATCGTTTTTTCCTATATCTTTGAGGGTGATACATGGTTAAGAGAGTTGCTCAGCCTACAAAAAAGTTATATTAATGCAGTGGCAATTCTTAACAATGCGAAATCTTCACCCTCTAAAGCATCTAACTTCAGGGCCTAGGTAGTCTCCGGTGGCACCTGGGTGCGTGTTTCATGACCTCACAGCCTCGCCTAGCCTAGGCAAAAATTAAAAAATTGGTGTAGTTGCATGGGGTTGCCTAGAGCCTAGGCCAGTCTAGGAGCTCACCTTTGACAACAATTTTATTATTGTTATTATTATTATTATTATTATTATTATTATTATTATTATTATTATTATTATTATTATTATTTGGTTCAAAAAGATTAATGCAGAAGGATAGGGCGTCCCCCGCTATAAGCGACGCGTTGCACCTACGCTCGGGTGTAGTGACAAATGAGCAAGGCGCGCTGTAGCGACGCCCGACTGTAGTGTTAAATAGGCAAGGGTTCTCGCACCATTCTGGCCGGGGGCGAGTAAAGAAGCTAGTCCAGGTTAGAGCTAGAGATAGAATGATTAGATTAGCCTCTTGGAACATAGGAACCTCGACGGAAAAGACAATAGAATTAGGGATGCCCTGCGTAGGAGGAAAGTAAACATAGTTTGTCTTCAAGAGACAAAATAGAAGGGGAACAAGGCTAAAGATTTAGGAGGAGGGTTCAAACTCTTCTATTCTGGTAAAGATGGAACTAGGAACGGGATGGAAATAGTGGTAGATAAAGTTTTTAAGGATGCAGTAGTCGACGTTAGAAGGTTTGGGGATAGAATCATAAGTATTAAATTAGCTTTAGAACTAGAGATAGTGCATGTTATTAGTGCGTATGCACCCCAAGTGGGTTTGGACGAGGAGACTAAGAAAGATTTTGGGACTCTTTAGAGGAGTTAGTTCTTGGAATTCCCTCTTCCGATAGAGTTTTCCTAGGCGGGGATTTGAATGGCCATGTCGGTAAGGATAGAGTTGGGTATGAGAGGGTACATGGAGGTCAAGGCTTTGAGGATCAAAACACTGCGGGGATTTATATTCTAGATTTTGCTTTAGCTCAGGATTTTGGGATCGTAAATACTTTTTATAAGAAGAGGGAAGATCACTTGGTGACCTTTGCGAGTGGGCGTAATAGAAGTCAAATTTATTATTTTCTTGTGAAGAGACACGATTTAGGTAGGTGTAAAAATTGTAAGGTTATACCAGGGGAGTGACTGACAAACCAACATAGGTTGTTACTTCTCGATTTTTGTCTTAAGAGTAGGGGTCGTATTGCTATAGAACAGGTTAGACCGAGAATTAAGTGGTGGACCTTACAGAAGGAGATGTGTGCTAAAAATTTAGAAAGAAGATTTTGGGTGGCCAGTCAGTTTCAGAGGGTTGGGAGAATCTAGAACCAAAAAATAGGACTAGTAGCGCGGATCTTTTTGAACATTTGGCAAACCGAATAAGATGTGTGAAGGAAGAGTTAGGAAAGGCCAAAAGAGGAGGTTTATATGATAAGGAGACATGGTGGTAGAACGCTGATGTGCAACAAACCATTGCGGAAAAGAAAAAATGTTTTAAGGTGTGGCAAAAAGATAGGTGCCTAGAGTCTTATGAGCTTTATAAGCAGGCTAAGAAGTTGAGTAGTAGAGCAGTAGGGAAAGCTAAGAAGAGAGCGTATGATGCTCTTTATAATAGACTAGGTATGAAGGAAGGGAGAAGGATATTTTCAAGATAGCTAAAGCTAGAGAACGAAAAACTAGGGACTTGAGTCATGTTAAGTGTGTTAAGCATGAGGATGGAAGAGTTTTAATCCAGGATAAAACTATTTTAGATAGATGGAAGAATTACTTTTCGAACCTACTCAATGGAACACATATAGGGGAGTTAAACTTTGAAAGGTATGCTTCACAGGAAGGGAGAGATCGCGTGTTCCATCGCAGAATTAGTGTCACAGAAGTGAGAGAAGCTTTAAAAAGAATGAAGACAGGGAAGGCCGTTGGACCGGATGATATACCAATTAAAGCATCGAAATGTCTGGGAGAAGTTGGGATTCAATGGCTAACTAAGCTCTTTAATAGGATTTTGGAAACTAGAAAAATGTCATATTCATAGAGGCATAGCATTGTGGTACCAATTTATAAGAACAAATGGGATATCCAGAATTGCTTGAACTATAGAGGGATAAAGCTTATGAGTCATACGATGAAACTTTGGGAGAGGGTTATAGAATGAAGACTTAGGAGTTTAACCACAATTTCGGATAATCAATTTGGATTTATGCCTGGTAGGTCTACTACGGAGGCCATCTTCCTGCTTAGGCAAACTATAGAAAAATATCGAGAGGCACGTAAGAGCTTGCATATAGTTTTTATTGATCTGGAGAAAGCATATGATAGGGTCCCCAAGGAGTTAATTTGGTGGGTGCTTGAAAGGAAGAAAGTATCTCAATGTTATGTCGATATCATTAAGGATATGTATAAAGGGCAATGTTCTAAAAATCGGTCTAGGCGGCCGCCTAGGCGACGCCTAGGCGCTAGAAGGTGGAAAACCGCCCAGATTAATGGCTGGGCGGGCTGTCTGGGCGGCTGGGCGGGTCTAGGCGGCCTAGGCGGGGTCTAGGCGGCCTAGGCGGACTCTAGGCGGTCTGGGCGATTTTTATTTTTTTTAATTTTTTTTAATTTTTTTAAAATTTTTAATATGGCTAATTGTGTTCTTATTTTATTTTATTTCCTACTTTTTAATAATAAACTATTTAATTATTTTTTATTCAGTATATGTCTAAATGTAGCAAATGATGATTACTTAATGGAATTCTCGAATGATCTGTCGGTACCAATTTTACTAATGTAGATTTTATCAAATATAACTGAGGTTATTTATGCAATTTGAAGAAAAATAAAAGAGTACACATTCAAATTTATATAAAGTACCCATTATGACCAACTTCAGTCATTTGAGTTTTAATAAATTTTGTTCACTATTGGTAATTTTTCATGTTTTTAAATTTTGCATATATATACTGGCATTAAATTGGATGTAATTGATAATGTATTATGCTTAACTTTTGTAAATTATTAAAGTAATAATACAAAACCTAAGACCGCCTAGGTGCCGCCTAGGTGCCGCCTAGGCCCCTGGGCGCTAGGCACCAGCTCGCCGCCCCGCCCAGCGCCTAGCGATTTTTAGAACACTGATAAAGGGGCTGTAACAAGTGTTCGCTCAGTAGGTGGGATGTCCAGTGAATTTTCAGTGTCACTAGGACTACATAAAGGGTCGGCATTAAGTCCATATCTCTTTGCTTTGGTCATGGATGAGTTGACGAGACATCTGCGAGAAGATGTACTTTGGTGCATGTTATTTGCAGATGATATTGTCTTAATGGATGAAACTAGTGCGGGTTTAGGTAAAAAATTAGTTAAGTGGCGGGAGGCTTTAGAGAGTAAAGGTTTTAGAATTAGCCGTTCGAAGACGGAATATCTAATGTGCAATTTTGGTTGTGAACCAAGAGGGAGAAGTAATGCAATTGAGATCGAAGGTGTAGAGGTCCCAGAGTGTGAGGCTTTTCGATATCTAGGATCTATAATTCAAAAGAATGGGGCTATTGGAGAAATGTAGACCATAGGATTAAAGCTGATTGGTTGAAATGGAGAATGGCGTCAGGAGTATTATGCGATAGAAGGATGCCTGCAGGCTAAAAGGGAAATGCTATAAGACAATTGTTCGACCAGCCATACTATACGGTTCAGAATGTTGGACTACTACGGGACAACATATGCATAGGATGGCAGTAGCAGAAATGCGTATGTTAAGGTGGATGTGTGGTAAAACTCGTAAGGATAAAATTAGAAATGAAAGAATTAGGAGATACTTAGGTGTAGCGCCCATAGAGAACAAAATTAGAGAAAGACAATTAACTTGGTTTGGTCATGTGCGGAGGAGACCAAGCACGGCGCCAATTAGAAAATGTCTAGATTGGCAAGTTAATGGAGGGTGTAGACGGAGGGGACGACCGTTGAAAACTTGGATGAAGGCGGTGAATGAAGATATCATTGAGCTTGGATTAGGCGAGGATATGTGGGAAGATCACATTGCTTGGAGAACCAAAATCCATGTAGCCGACCCCAAAAATCTCAGGAATGGGCTTTGATGATGATTATTATTATTATTATATTTCATTTTACATTGGCTTTTTGCCTTTTGACTTGTTTCTTATGTTTGTTATTGGATTATTACTATTGATGCTTTGAAGTTCATTTTTCAGTTAAATTTGTGTAAAATTAAATTGAAATGATATATATGTGGAAGCTTCGAGAAATTCCTATAGGCTACCCAGGATACTAGGCGACGAGTAGGCGAGCTAGGCGCTCAGGCCACCCTCCTCACCTCGCTTCACCTAGCCTAGAGTGTGGGACCACATAGCATAGGGGACACCCCCACCCCCCATCACATCTAATTACAATGTGTACCAACTCAAAGTGAAGAATTTCATTGGAAACCCATCTGGACCCGATGCTTTATCCATAGCAAGATCTTCCATGGCCATTCTAACTTCTTTATCTGATAAGCTCATGCCCCATATCATTTGTCAAAATCTTGAAGTTGACTCCTTCCAGCCTCAATTGCCAATTTTCCAATTCAAAGAATAATATTTGAAATAGTTTGTTATGTGCTCCTCCCCTTGATTCCCTTCGATCCATGACTCATCAATCGTGTCATTTATCCCTCTACAATTGGCATTGCAATGATAATATTCTGAGCACGTGTCTCCCTTTAGTCCCCCAGTTGACTCTTGAGGCATGCGTGCTATCAGCCTCTTTCCTTTTCAAGGAACATTGTAACTCTTCCTTTAAGACCTCTTTCTGATTCCATTCACCACCTGTAAGATTTCCTTCATCCTCTACTTCCTCCAATCTCTGAATATCAGCTCTACAAGCCCCAATCTTAGCTTCTATTCTACCCAACACAGTTTTGTTCCAGTCTCTAAGATACCCTTTGAGCCCTTTCAACGTGCTCCATAAGATTCCATCCAAATCGTCCAAATTTAGTTCTCTATCACAAAACATATTTAGGAACTCCAAAATACTCACAGCTATTAAGTAGCATTTCTAAGATTCTATCAACATCTAGAGACTTTAAAACCAGGGATAGAATGGTGGTATAAAGACAATAATCCAAGAACTTCATCCTATAGAAAATTGTGCTTTAGCTATAAGCTCTACGCTTAGTGGAATGCACTATCAAACGTAATTTAACTATTGTATTCTTTGCTTTACAATCACAATGGAGATAACTTGGGTATAACAATTCAGACACCTTTTTTCGGAAATGATGAGCAAAAAATAGTTTTCATCACAAGGACATAGCATGGGTTGTTTGATTTTACCTCATAGGTCTCGGATCAAAAATTTCATCCATAATCCTGCTTTTGCTGTTAAATTTGTCTCATATATTCATCTATATAATCAACTATAAACTTGCACAGGTGATGTAAACCTGATTAGTTTTAATGTTAGCTTATTTTATTCTTCTCTTCCTAAAGATTATGTTGTAGACTTAGCTGGCATATTATATTGCAGGATTCTGTGTGAACCATTGCACTTGTAAACTAAAATGACAAAGTAGTTATCACAACAACACAATTTTCCAATTTTGTACTATATATATTGTTTTCTTTTATCAATAGAACATAGGCTAGATATGTAGAAAACCAAGAAAGTAAGGATACAAGGCTACCAAGCAGGGACTGGGAGAATCCTCAATCTGGAGCAGCAAACAAAACAGGGCAGAAGAAGAAAAAACAACTAACCAACCATAGACCTATTACAGATGGAATATACTAGCCCAATTAAAAATACCCACATTAAAAGACAAATAAGCGATCATTTCACAAGTAATTTTCCACTGCCACATAATTGACTTAATGAATTGGTGAGGAAAATGACGTCCTTGTCTCCTTTGAAGATCCTCTTAACTCTTTCCTTTCATAGGGACCATAGTGGCAAACAAAACTTTGTCCCCAAACCAAACTCTTTTAACTAAAATCCTCCTCTACTCCAAGCTGAGACCGATTGAAAGAGATTATTAGCAGAATGAGGGTGGGGGTTAGCTTCCCTGCATGTAGCTTTCCCAATCTGAACAAGAAAAGGGCAAGAAAATGTGATTAATTAAGTCTTGCTGTTGCTCGATGATGAGGTCTCTTCTAGCAAGGTTGTCAAAAGAGAGGACTGTACCTTACCCTAAAGCCCAAAACAAAAGAAAATTTTCACTCTAGGGGAATTTCTATTTTGCAGAATAACTTGTGACCAAAAAGGTGAGCTAAGTCTGAGTTGCTAACTGTTAGAACAAGGGATTGCAACTTCAGACAAGAGTCAAGCACAGAAAAATTGCCTGATTTTTCATTCCAGACCCACTGATCTTCTTCCTTTGAGAGCACCACTAGCTGCAGCAACTCCAACAACAGCTCAAGATCCCAGTAGGGGGATATTAGTAGATCCCAAGTATAACTTAGACATTACAACTCCTTTGGATATAGAAATTCTGAAAATGGGGTAGAAAAAATCCTTCAAAGGCTTATGAGCATGATAAGACATCATCCTAGAAAAAAATTCTGTTATCCTTTCCCACTCTGTACAAGATGCTTCCGAAAGAGCAGCGTCAAGTTCATGATAACTCTCCACCAAGCACAACCATAAGGAGATACAACCTGGTGTGATCAAGACCATATTTATGTTGAATGATGATCCTCAATAGAGGATCTTGTTCATTCCCAAACCTCCACAACCATTTTGACAACAAAGCTTGGTTGGACAGATTCAATCTTCTGATATCTAAACTTCTCTGGTTCTTTGGCTTGCAAACATCTTTCCAAATGACCCAATGATAGCTTTTAGCTTGAGAGTCTAAGCCCCATAAAAAGTCTCTGCAAATCATTTCAATGTCCTGTTGGATAGAGATAGGCATGACAATTGTTGAGAAAAACAAGAATGCTAGCAAGGTGCTTTTGATCAAGGTTATTCTCTCATCCTTTGAAATGTATTTTGCCTTCCAAACTGGTAATCTTGCCTTAATTTTGTCTATGGTGTGCTCCTACATTTGTCTACTTTTGCATGTTGCACCTTATGGCAAGCCAAGGTAAGTAGTAGGAAAAGACCCTTGTGGGCAGTTCAGGATATCAACCAACTCCCCAGAATGATGCACTTCTCCTACTGGATAAAGGATGGTTTTATGAAAGTTGATGCTCAGACCAGAGCCACCTAAACCAAAGCAACACAAAATGAATTGCTTTAAGTTGATCCCTAATGGGGGTCAAGGATGAAGGAACAATATAGTATCATCTGCATATTGCAAGATAGAAATGGAAGTCCCTCCTTCAACGGATTTAAAAGCCTCTGATGAGACTAAAAATGATCAGCCCTAAAGACCATTTGAGTCAATTCCTCGGCAATCGAAGAGAATAACAAAGGGGAGAGAGGATCCCTTGCCTTATTCCCCTACAGGCCCTAAAGAAATTTTCTGAAACACCATCGATTTTGATAGAGAAGTGTGTTGTCATTAAGATAGTTTTTATCCATCCTCTCCATCTGACCCCAAAACCCATCCTAGTCAACATGAACTCCAAAAAGGACCAATTAATTGCGTCAAAAGGCTTTGGAAAAATCTAATTTTCACACCAGGCTTGGCTGCTTGGTTTAAGCCTAGCCTAAATGAGTTCATTGTAAGAGGGTCAATTTTGAATTAGATACACACATCTTTGTCTTGGTTGTTCGCTAGAAACAACTTAAAGGAACAATATTGAGAGTAATATCATTTCTTATTCAACTTCTGGTTTGAGAATTTATTGTCATCATCTCCAATGATTTGTATCTTCTCATGGACTCACGATTTGCATAAAAAAAACTATGCTTTTGTAAGAAAATATGCCTAAATGGGCGGTTGAAGTTGGGTTATGAATAAATACTCCAACATGTCATGACAATATAACCTATAGCAGTATAGGATAAGGTCTTCAAGTAGGCAGTGGAAGTGCTGAATCTTCCGAGGATACTTCATATTAGCTAGAGACAAAAATACGGCCCTTTGATTGCAAGCATCAAAATAATAGCATGTTGTTGAGCAATTTTCCAATACTTCATAAATTTTATTCATTTTGTATTTATTTTTATGGTTAAAGATAAATGCATCAATTCTTTTCCACTTTTTTAATTGTCCCTGACACCTTTCATTGAAGTGTTAAACAATGGCGTAATGCTGAACCAGTAACTAGCTTCGTACCCCCATACTTTGAGGCTAGAGTTTGCAAACAATGAAAATCAATGATTCACCCGTGAATGTAAATGGCATCACAATGTCACCAAACTAAAGATAACTAACATTAGTTAAATCAACACAGCTAAATCCTGGAAAAGGGTACTATCTAAAGCATTTTTAACATAACAAACATAGTGAATTTGCGTAGTTAAGAAACATCATAATAAAACCTGAGTAAACACACTTACGATGCTTCCGATGCTTTCCTCTTGGCCGTCCACCCTCTTCAAAACTGTCCATGCTTTCATCCATGCCGCCACCATCTATTTTACCTGCAAAACCAGACAACACACAAAATAACACTTAAATCCAAAAAGAAAGCACAATTTCGCCAAATGTCATCATAATGACAAACACTAATTACCATGGAATGACATATTGGTGCCAAACACTAACAAATACACCAGGAAAAGCAAACCAAGCAAAACCACCCAGGCTGAGAACTTCCGCCTCGACACTCGACCTAACCTCTTTCCTCGACGAGCCTTCGGACTATATTCATCGCGGACATGAGAAGGTCTATCAACGGAGATACTAATATCTCTTCTTTCCGGTACAGATTCAGTAGCGTATCTATGAATCGCCATTGTAACAAATCGAAAGGAGATCACGAATCAGCTCTTTTGAAGAACAGATTATCTGAAAATTTCACCAAATGCGTGTCATCACAATGTGAAAGCAGATTAAATGTACGGAAGATTCAATTCAAACTAAAAAAAAATCATGAAAATCGTATGGTTTCGGAAGATCGAAACGAATTCAAATCAACGCTCGGATCTAATTAGAGTTCGCATTGGATCTGAACAATAGAGGAAAATTGAGTGAGCGAAATCAAGAAATGGGGGAAGAACAGATGTGGGAGAGGGAGAAGAGACTTACCAGTTATCGATTTCACCATTTTTAGGTCAAATTGGATTGAAATCGAAGTTTAAAGTTTAAAATGATCTTGTGGTTAATTGTTTGGCGGGGTGCAAGTGTTTGAGAGATTATTGAATCGGTAAAAATCAAAGGCTGATTGGAGAGCCAGTGAGGGCTAAGCGAGAGCGAGCAGTGTTTGAAGGGTGGGGCCATTTTATACGCATACATCGTAGGGGTGTTAATCGGTTTGGTCAATTTAAAGTTGAGCCAAAATCAAATCAATTTGATTCTCGATTCGGTTTTCACATTTATTTTCGGTTGTTACATACAATCAAGTTGACTCTAGCACAAAATGAATAAGTCAAAACTACAAAGAATTTAAAAAAGAAATGAAGTCTGATTTGCAAATAAGGAAAACCCAGAGACAGATAGAATACAAATAAAATAAAATATAGAGAGAAGGGAAATCAAATGTCAGATGAACACAGAGTTTCAAGGCTCCGATTATTCATTTATAAATAATTCTTTCAATTTTTTTTTGCCTATTTCTCTTGATAATTCTATAATATTAAAAAAAATTGCCCTATCTCTCATATACACAATACTATAACATCATACAAAAACTATAAGCATAACTACATTAAATAAGATAGAGAATGTAGATTTTTTCAACTCTTTATCTAAATGGAGCATTAAGAAAATGATAAAGTGAGAGTTAAGAGAGAGGGTGTATACGTGGGGTGCATTGAAATGGGGTGAGAATTTAAATAATAGTGAGTTGGTGGGGGATTAAATAAGAGAGAGGTGATTAGGGGATTAAAAACAATATAAGGGGAAGGATTCGGTTTGTTTCAAATGTGTGAAAAACAAAATTCGAAACCAAACCAAACCAACTCGATTCGGTTTGGTTTTCTGATGTTTGGTTTCGATTTTTCTCGGTTCGGGCTTTTTCGGTTATATTTCGACTCGATTTGACCGGTTTTCAATAACCAATTAACACCCCTATACATACGCCCTTTTGTAATGAGACAGGACGTGTGAAACTTGTTGCCAAGGGATGAAATTTGCAGCGATGAGTGACTTAAAGTAGGGGTGGGGTAGGGGTTGGCATGGGACGGGATAGACTTCATCACTGTCTCATTCCATTCGTTTAAGATCGGGATGAAATAAATCTCATCCCGATTTAACTCAGTACGGGACGGGATGAGTATGTACTAAATAATCATCAAATGAAAAATAACAAAAGAATTTCATCTCACATTGCTCACACAATAATAATATTAAATTTATGTGCATATAACTTTCATCATAACAATATTAAGGGTTAATCGCAATTTTTCCCCTAAAATATATAGTTAATTTAGCTTTGCACCCAATTAACATTCATATTGCATTTTTTCCCTCAAGCTAACAGTCAACGTGCCTTGACTGTCAAACACCTCAGGTGTCACCATTCTTCCTATTTTGCATGATGAAAATGTCATTCACATGTTTATCACGCCTGATGTGATAGCATGTCAATCCCAACCGTCTGTTACCTGAATCAGGCTCGTGGACGGCTAGGGATTACTCCCTGTCAACTCGTACCATTGAAGAGACAAACAGTGGAGGGAAAACTCCTTCTGAATGCTCTCTCTAATTTCTCACTGAAATGAAGAAGCGTAATACCAAAAGGAAGAAGAGGAAACCCAAAATGAATAAGGGGAAGAAGGTTGTTTTCGGTGTCAAAATCACTATCAGTGGCAGCGATGATGATGGGAGCACTGCTTCTAGCGTACACTGAGACGATTGCAGTTCGTTCTGTGATTTTAGTGACTTTTTCAGTCAGATTTCAAGCGATGAGGAGCCAAACCTGATGCGAGATTTCACTATTTCAGACACTGAAGATGACGTGAAACCTCTTTATGTTAATTGGCGTGATACATTGTAAGTCTTATTTGCTATTTTAGGATTTTCATTTTGGTTCTTCTATATGTAATGCATGTTTGAATGAATGATATGATTTTGTCAGTATCTTGTTCATTTGCACAAATTTGGGTTTTTTTCCACTGTTTATTTGGTGGTTGTTGTTTGCATAGTGAAAATGTTGTTTTCTGAAAGTGATTTAGTGTGGTTTAATGTTGCTAGTGGTTGGTGCTTCTATGAATCAGTCACATTGTTCATTTTGAATTTTTGATGTTATATGTGTTGTATTTTTCTTCTATTTTCAGTTTACTATTCACGTTTGATTGCATGATTTAGTGTGGTTTATTTTTTGTTTTGTTTGCATTAGTGGAAATGGTATGATTTTGTTTTGTTTGTCTGTTTTCAGCCTTATGTTTTCATCTTTTAAATTGGTGTCATTGCAGCAATGGTAAATGGGGATGAGAACTGGAAGTCTGGAACTTAGTGATCCACTATAATGGAAAGTGGAGCTAGATTGCAGAGATCCCTGGTCTGTGGAATGCTAGTGATTATAAAGATAGGTCATCTTTAGAGTTTGTACAAGTGCATGGGGATTACCTGAATTGTGATAAGTTAAACAAGAGTATTTTTGAAGCTATCTCGAACCCACATAAGCATGTCTTAACCCTTGGAACAACACATACCTATGTGGAGAATGGGGTGAGGATGGACATTACAAATGATAAAGACTTAGGCACGCCTTAACCCTTGGAACAACACATACCTATGTGGAGAATGGGGTGAGGATAGACATTACAAATGATACAGACTTAATGTATTTTTTGACCCATGCAGACATTGATGACAGCGATGTTTTGCATGTGTTTGTTGAGGTTAAAGTGGCAGCACAAGTTCATAAAGGCAATACTCCTGGAATTAGTGTAATGGAGCCTGAACCAATTTCAACCCTACCTATAATTGATATAGGCCATGCCTCTGTAACACAACCCACACAACCCACCCCTCCTAATAAAATTTATTTGAGGCCTAAATACAGGGCAAAAGGGACTAGGAGGAAGGTTCAACCCCAATGTAGTGTAACCCTAGTGATTGGTACTCTCTAAGGAAAGATGGTAGCAAGAAAATGATACAGTCAAGTAAGACAAAAGTAAAGTTATATGATGAGTTGAATAAAGAAGAACTAGATGAAGACCTATCTAATGTAGTATCACAGGGACTTGATGAGGAACCAACCCATGAACAAGCCCAAGGCCAGCCAGATGGTCCATCTGATGCATGTCCATCTGAGTTTGTTGAGCTAGATGATCCTCCTATAGAATATGAGTATCATTCAAGCTATAACATTGAAGATGGACCTACTTCAGATGGCCATAACACTGAATATGAGTATCATTCAGGCCATAACACTGAAGATGAAGCACCTCCAGGTGTGCAAGCTGGTTTTGTGGCTGAGACTGAGAATGTTTATGGTGATGAGAATGATCATGAGGCCCACCATGAGGATGAGGAATGGATCTTGGAGGTTAGGAAGGAATGGCGCACAATAGATGATGATAGGTTTTGGTGGAAGAAATATGCAGTAAGAAAGAAGTTTATGATGAAATTTAAGAAGAATGATCCTGATAGGCTTTTAGTCAAGTGTACGGATGAAGACTGCAAATGGCATTGCTATGCAGCAAGAAACAAAAATGGGCATACCATCAGTGTTAGGACCATGGGGCAACAACACACATGTCCGGGGATTGTTGATGGGAAGCATCTTATGGTGGATGCTAGGTTTGTTGCTAAGGAGTGCGAGTCCATGTTTAATACACACTTCCAATCTATTAAACTTGACTCCCTTGTGAAACAGACATGGAAGAAGAACATTGTTGAAGTTAGCTACCATGTAGGGTGGAAGGCAAAACAGAAACAGATGGCAAAAATAGATGGTAGCTATGAGGACAGTTACAAGATGACCCCTTCTTGTTGCATGAAGTTGTTGACAGCAAACCCAGGAAGCATTGTTACATGCTCAACAAGTAATGAAGATCAAAGGTTTATATGCCTGTGTTTGGCTTTTTCTGCTAGTCTACTTGGTTGGCAGCATGAGTGTAGACCATTGGTGGGTTTGGATGGGTACTTTCTGAAAACAAAATATGGGGGTTGTTATTTGTCAGTCACAGCTTTGAATGACAACAATGGTATGTTTCCAATGACCATATACATTTCCAGTCAGAATGCTACCATACTTGGTACACCTTCTTGAGCATAATTGAGATGCAGTTGAAAAAAGGTCCAGGGAGGCCTAAGAGACAGAGAAAATGAAGATGAGGTTCACAGGGAACACATGAGTTGCAAAAAGTGTGGAAGGGAGAATCACAACAGTAGAACCTGTAGAAACCCTCATAAGGAGCAGACTGCTGAGGATGGACAAACATCTAAGAGGCCTAAATGCACGAGGGTAGGGAACAACAAGCCAAAGGGTGCAAGGACTGCTAGTAGAAGAGGAAACAGTGAACCTCCAAAGAAAATGCCCACATGTCCTCCACAACCACCAAACTTTCAGCCTGAGATGCCTACAGCTCCAACTTTACACAACAATCAGAGTACCATGTTTACGACTCAGCCATTACACATGGAGTTCCCCCCCCCCCCCCCCCCCCCCACCAATGAGGCTACTAGCTAATCCAGTGTTTCAGTGTGAAAATGGTAAAGACAGGAGGGGACAAACTCAATTTGCAATGGGACAAAGAAGTTGGGGACCTAGGGGGCCTGGAGATGACCTGCACATTGACATTCTCATTTTGGTGTCTCATTTTGGTGAAAGTAGATAGTAAAAGACATTTTTTTTTTGTTTATTGATATTGTCATTATGTGTTTTCTGATGGTATTGAATGTTTGTTGATATGGGAATGTTATCTCAGACTTGTGTTGGTATGGTGCACTAACTGATATACTTGTGTTATGTCAGACTTGTGTTGGTATGGTACACTAAATATACATTTGTGTTAGTTGCAAGTTTTGTTAAATGGTAGTGAATGTTTGTTGGTATGGTACACTTCAGGTTGTTAGATACTGAATGTTATTGAATGTTTATAAATTGTTGTTTGTGAATTCAGGTTATTGAAAGTGCTATGTCAGGTTTTGAATTGCAAGTTTGTTTATTGATGCTTGAAAGTGTTATGTCAGGTTTTGAATTGCAATGATGTTGCGTCAATTGAATTGCATTGCATTGTATTATATCAGGTTTTTACAATAATGTTAAGGCATTTGATTACAATGTGTTATTAACTTCCAATGAACATCAAATAAATTTACATTATTAAAAGAACATCAAACTCGGTTGCAAGAACATCCAATGAATTTACATTGTGCTTTAACATTCAATGTACATGTACTCCTTAAAAAACTTGTCTACTTCAAACCTCCTATTCACTTGTTTGATTGTGCTTGTGACACCATGGGATCTGCAAGAAAATCAATTAAGAGTTGTTAATTACCAGTGAATTAATGCCTTGAAATAAATTACGGGCATGAACTCAACCCCTTAAAATAAATTTGAATGTAATTTTGCCCAATGCAACAAAACTGACCTAACAGATAATGAACATGGGCTGCAACTCAAACTTGCCATCAAAACTTAGCAAGGTTTTCTACTTATTGATGCTTGAATATTTAATCTACAGTGAAATACCATGTAGATGTAGTAGTAGAAGCAGATATGAGAGTTATTGGTAGTGAAGTGGAGATGGTGGTGGTGAAGGAGGAGTTAACAGATTATCCCAACGTCTTACTGAAAGTTTGAATCTCAGCCCTCGATTTTAATTGCATCAACTTTAAATCTCAGCCTTCAGATCATTAGAGAGTATTTTGGGCAGTAATATGACCTTATTTGAAGTTAGTTGACAGGAGCATAATTAAGTTATTTTTAGTACCATATTTCTATATATTTTTACTATTACTTGTTAATTATAGTACTAATTGTCATTTTGGTGTTTGTGTAAGTTTCCAATTACAAGATTCCAAAATAAAAACTAAGAAATGCAAATTGGTTTGAATTAGGAATACTTGTTGCAAAAGAAAACTACACAAGGAAGGAAACATAAAGAGCACGATACCTTGTTTTGGAGAAATCAACCCATCCACAACCACGCATCCTCGCATTCACAATCCACAGCCATAGCCTCCTATTCCTCGCATACTCATCCACAGCCTCATCATCCTCCCAGCAACAAGCACCCATCCCGACGACACCAACTACACCACCACCAACATCCATCATCCATCTCCTCCACTGTTCATTGCAACACACAACCCTAAACCCAATCGAAACCCATCCTTTTCTCTAAGCAACAACCCTTTTTTTTCCACGCTTGATAACTTAGCCACCACCCCATCGTCACCTTCACAACATGTCGCAGCACCCAAAACAGAAACCCTAATCCATCATCAACAATCATTGAAACCACATCGCCCTGCTTCGCTCCCATCACAATCACGCAACCTATCTTCGTCCAGCCTTTCACTTCTCGTCACTAACGCAGCGTTTCCCAGACTTCTCTCGCAACTGCTCAGTTTCTCTCCAGATCGCACCCACCAGTTCTTTTTTTCTCCTATCACAGTCAGTTCCAAGTTCACACAACAGATTGAAGAAGAAGAAGGAAGGAGAAACGTGTTTAATCCTTTCCAGCTATCCGCACCCAACACCCCTCTCGCAGCACCACGGGATTAGGCGATAGTGTTCCTTCTCATCACTTTTTTGCTTATTTAGTTTGATATTTAATTATGTATTGTTATTCAAACATGATTAATATGTCTAGCTAAACTACTCTTAGCTAAGGGTGGATTCAAAGCCTCAAACATGTGTTTTATGAATTAATTAAATTTAATTTTTCTTACTGATTAGTGATTGTGTTTTGCTTAACTGCTTTATAGAGAAAATTTCTTTGTATGTTTGTTAAGGTATCCAACTTAGTAAGCATGCTAGGATCTGGGACTAGAGTATAAGAGAATTTCACCTAATTGTTATAATCTTCTACTCACAAGTAGTAAATATCAAGGAACGTTGGTAAGGTTAAGTAAAAACATATGTAAGAACAAGATGTTGATCATACTTGTAATTGTCTAGTCAGTGTTCATAATTCCACAAAACTTAATGATATTGGATTGTTTATATAACTTGCGATTTCTGATTAGATAGCACGATAAGAATAGTTTGAAAGTGATGCAAAGTTTAATTCAACGAAGTTGGAAAAATAATAAGATTAATGCAGTGTTGACCACGGTTAATCTTGAGCATTGTCTCTCACGAATTAGTAAGTGATTATTGAAGATTGATTTATGAGTATATGTTTGGTGTGTGAAGATAAACTATTAGCTAATTTCTCATCTTTGTCATCTCTGAAGTTTTATTATATTCTTCTTAGTTATTTTCATAGTTTAAATTAGAAAAATCAAATCCCCAAATATTTTCTTAATTAGGTTGTTCGTTGTCTCTTAGTTATTCTTAGTGCTAGTTGGCAAATTCTATAATCCATGGTCCAGAATGATCCCTACTTATTCTATACTACAATCACAAAACATGGTATTAAATTGTGTGCTAGTAAAATAGTGCATCGATTTTTGGAGCCATTGCCGGGATTAGAAAAATTGTTAATTACTTACCTCATTAGTATTTTTATTAACTTTTATTTTTCTTTTTATTGATTTTTTTTTTATTTCTATCTTTATCTCAGGTACTAGTTTATGCGCAATTTTTGTATTAGTTTTTTTATTAACTTTTATTTTTCTTCTTTATTTTATTGATTTTTTATTAACGTTACTTACCCTCTCCTATTTCGGTAAGACGGGTTCGTTCTTTTCTTGGACATGCAGGATTCTATCGGCAATTTATCAAAGATTTTTCTAAGATTTCTGAACCACTATGTCGACTCCTACAAAAAAATGTGTCAATTGAGTTCAATAATGATTGTCAGACAATGTTTGACAAGCTTAAGGAGTTGTTGACATTAACACTTATCACATTGCGCCACCGGATTGGAGTCTTCCATTTGAGCTTATTTGTGACGCCCTTAGGAGCAGTTATAGGCCAACAAATGGGCAAACGTCTTCACATCATCTACCATGCCTCCCAAACTTTGAATGATGCTCAATTAAATTATTCCACGACTGAAAAAGAACTTTTAGCTGTTGTATTTGCTTTAAAGAAATTTCGATCTTATTCATTTGGAATTAAAGTTATAATTTTATCTAATCATGCAACTTTAAAATACTTGCTTACGAAGAAAGAGGCGAAACCGAGACTTATACGGTGGATACTTCTTCAAGAGTTTGATGTGGAGATCAGGGATAAAAAAATGCAGTGAAAACATGGTAGCTGACCACATGAGCCGTTTGGTGCGCAATGAGGAGCCCCTGCCGATTCTTAAGACTTTCCTGATGAGAAACTATTTTTTGTCATGGTAAGTGAAGAATGGTATGCTGATATTGTGAATTACCATGTATCCGAACAGATTCCGAACACCTTGACTCGAGTTCAGAATGATAAGCTCAATAAAGTGGCGAGACCGTTTGTATGGGATGATCCCTATCTGTGGAAACATTGTGCCAATCAATTGATTAGAAGATGCGTGCCCGATTATGAATTTAATTCGATATTGACATATTGTCATTCTCATACTTATGGGGGACACTTTGGAACTTAAAGAACATCTCGTAAGGTTTTAGAATGTGAATTTATTGGCCCACTTTATTTAATGATGCCATATTATTTTGTATGACTTGTGACTGATGTCAAAGAACATGTAACTTAGGCCCTAGAGATCAAATGCCACAACATCCTATATATAGTGTGAAAATTTTCGTTGTATGGGGTATTGATTTCATGGGTCCATTTCCTTCTTCTAATGGTTTCATTATATATTGCTTACTGTGGATTATGTTTCAAAGTGGGTGAAAGAAAAAGCCACCCATACTGATGATTCCAAAGTTGTTACAGAGTTTATTCATTCTAACATTTTTGCAAGGTTTGGAATGTCACGAGTGATTTTAAATGATAGAGGTCCCCACTTTTGTAACCGTATAATTGAAGTTTTGCTTAAGAAACACAATGTCACATATAAGTTTTCGACACCTTATCATCCACAAACAAGCGGACAAGCTGAAGTTTCAAATCGTGAAATCAAGGGAATACTTGAAAAGACAGCAAAGCCCACTCGCAAAAACGGGAGCATGCGACTTGATGATGCTTTATGGGCATATCGGACAGCATATAAGACACATATAGGGATGTCTCCTTTTCGGATTGTATATGAAAAGTCATGTCATTTACCGGTTGAGTTAGAACATAGGACACATTGGGCAATTAAGACTTTCAATATGAACATTGATGATGCTTGTCTTCATAGGAAATTGCAGCTGAACAAGCTTGAAGAGATTCGGAATGACGCATATGAGAGTGCCAGGATTTATAAAGAGAAAACTAAAGTTTTTCATGATCGCATGATCAGTGGCTAGACTTTTGTTGTGGGATGGAAAGTTTTATTTTTTCAGTCACGCTGTCAGGACTAGTACCATTGGTTAGGGAAATCAAGGTTCAGAGGCCTTTCAAGACTTTCATAATGGTCTCAAAACTCAATGTTCCCTTTTGAAAAGTGCTCAAATGCTTAGCATCTATATTATAGGGGGGAGGTTTGAGCTATTGACTGTGAGGACGTGTTGCCTCCATTGCATAGTCGGGCCAAACTGTACCCCATGCATTTTTATTGATTTCTTTGCATTGTTTTTCAACTTCAAACTTGTATTTTCTTCGATCGATAGCATCGAACTAGTCTTGAGCAACGTCCTTCCGAACGTTCCTCCCCATTGTAATCTATTGAATGTGAATGAGAGTTTTTACTGACTATTGTGCATTGTTATATTATCTACAGATTGATATTGTGCATTCTCAAATTAATATTTGTGCCCGTCAAAGTAACTACTCATAGGCTTACTAGTGAATTGGATAGCTAGTGCCGCACGAATTACTAGTCCCTGACACACGCCTTAACTTTTTTCCTGGTAAGTTGCGTTCTAGATGGATTGGTCATTTCATTGTTACTAATGTGTTTCTTCATGGTATTATGCAAGTGAAGAGTGTCACAAAACTGGAAATGAGTTCAAGGTGAATGGGCATCGACTTAAGCCATATTATGAGTCATTTGTGGAGCATGACGTGGACGACATATCACTCCATGAGGATTAATTGGAGATATTGTCAGGCTGTACTACGTTAAAACAAACCTTTCTTAGGAAGCAATCCAATCAGATTTGTTTTCTCTATCCTTTTATTTTCTTTTTGTTATTTTTGTTTGTTAATAGTTTGTTTTTCTTCTTTTAAATCTTTCATTGCATGTGCTATACTCTATGACAATGTTAGGTTTAAGTGTGGGGGGAATAACGTTGTTTTTGTTTTGAATTTTTATTTTTTAAAGTGTCAGTCCATGAAAATTTAAAAAAAAAATTGGTTTTTGCTTTCTTTGTTGGTATTAGTGTTATAAAAAATATTTTTATAGCCGTTTTGAGTCTTAGGATACTTAAATTATCTATAAATTATAATAAAAGTCCTCACATCTAATTTTTTGATTTTCCATCAAAGCTAGCCCATGTAAACATTCATTAATTATACCTAAGTTCTTAACGTAATTTATTTCAAGTCCTCAAATTATTTATAAAAAAGGTTTTACATCTATTTTTTTTTCCATTTTGCCCTTCACATTTATATTTTTACAATCAAAACCAGCTCTTTCAAACATTGATTAATGAACAACAAAAAATGTATATTATCAACCTAGTTTTCAATTTTGCGTCACCCAAACTAAGCAATGTCCATCATATCCATGTTCCCTCCCTCCCTCCTTGTTCTCTTCTCCACCGTCGCCCAGCCCCCTTTTTCCTTCCCCCGCCTTTCTCTCTGTTTCGCAACTAACACCGCCTCTTTTTTCATTTCTCTCCATTTCGCAACCACCCCCACCCCCACCCCAACATTCCTCTCTTTGTTTTGCAACCACCCCACCCCTTTTTTCTCCCCATCTGTAAACTTCACATCCACTATTTATGGCATGTATTGCGCTTCCAACCCTAGTTGTGTTATAATAAAGATGAAATTGGTGTATTTATTTCCATCGGTAGTGGTACCAAGTATTAGGGATGGGCATCCCATCCCGCGATCTCGTTCCCGTCCTGTCTCGACCCGATTTTTTTGGGTCTTAATGGGATTGAATAATTCCATACCGATCTAGAATGGGATTGGATGAAGATTTTCAATCCCGCCAATCCCGTCCCGAGCTAATATTTTTATTTATTTATTTATTTTAAAATTGCAATATTAGTGTAATTGAAGAAAAATGAATTTAGTTGAAATCAGTGTAATTGATACTAGTCTATATCTGCAACTACTTGATATTGGTTTATTTTTAGAATTCTAAATTAATTATTTAATTGCAAACTCTTTAAAACTCAAAATGGGATTGCTAACTACATTGGAGAGTTTTATTTCGTGTCAAGATAATGAATTTAATGACTGTTTTTTTTAAAGCAATAATGAAACATTCTTCTTAGCACCCAAATCTACTCATCTTTTTGTTCACTATTCGAAATAGTAAAACAGGTCCACCATTGCCATTATACTGTCCACCTCTTAGTCATTCAAAACTCTGCAGAAATCTTAATTACATGGTGAATTTCAGCTATCATTTATAGTAGTTTATTATGATGTTGCATACTCAATCTAAGGCTATCATTTATGTGTAGTTCTACGAATTGTCTTTGCATCTTTTAACTAAGCAAATTGGGTCTTTAATAAACAGTAATTTGTAAAAAAAATGAAAGCACGCTGATCCCGTCTCATCTCGTCCCGAACCCGTTTGGGATGGGACGAGGTCGGGATGAAGTTTTTCCCATCCCGTCCTGTCCCGATCCCGTATGAACGGGATGAGATAGGGATGGATCTTTCTCATCCCATCCCGTCCGGTGCCCACCCCTACAAGTATGTGCTTGTAATGTATGATACAAATAAGGCCCCATCTGATGGGGTCACACTCCTCATTAAAAGCAAGCAGTGGAGGTTCATCTCTCAAAACAGACAAACATGAGTAGATGCAGAAGTCTTATTGGGTGTTTGACTTTTGTTGACCCGTTGGTGGTCTGGGTCTGGAGAAGGTTTAGCTCAGTAGCACCGCATGGCAAGGGATTGGGGGTCAATCCAGGTCCGACCCTATCTCATGAGTAGATCAGGTTGTTCCCATTACCATACTATATTGTCAAATACAATTTCTATCCTGGCCGATGTATTTGCGCCTCCCACTTGCACTACGTATTTGTGCCTTCTCCTTCCCTCCTTCCTTGCACAGCCACATTGTCACCACCTCCGCAACCAGCCACATTATTCTCTCTTCCACCCTCTCTTTTTCCAATGTTTCATATCCCTCATGACCAGCCACCCAGCCACATTATTCTCTCTTCCACCCTCTCTTTTTCCAATGTTTCATATCCCTCATGAGTTTACTTCTCCACGAGAACACAGGGGGAGATGGAAGGGAAGAGATAAAACAAATTAACCCCTAAAGGGCTAATGTGACAGTGTATGAACAAAATTTTCATCTCCATCTATTTTTTACCCTTTAACAACAGTTAACCCATAAAATGATATTATAAAGACTTGAAATTAGAGGTTGAACTGAATCTCAGAGTAGATAAAAAAAAAATATTTCAAACTGGGTAGAAAAGGAAGTTTGTCTCTAATCTATAGGACAATGTAACTCCTGATTTCACATTTTGGTTGCAAAGATATGAATTCTCAAGAAAGCATGAATGGGACAGGTATGATATATTTTGTTCTGTCACCAGTTTAGTAGGAGAGACTGCAAATGTATATGACACACCCTACTTTCTAGAGAAATGAATTCTCGTACAACAACCATACCCAAGATTCCTAGTTTTCTTAAGAGATAACTTTGTTGCTGTTTGTCTCTCTAATCCCCTCCTTTTGGAAGTAGTATATTATGCAACTATCCATCAAACACAATCAATTGGTCACACAAACAACTACAGATGCATAATCATAATCATCAGGCATGGTGATAGAAATCTAGGGTGTTCGATGGTAAGTAAAGGAGCAGAAGCAAAAAGATCACTGAACACAACCATCTTACATTTTTCAGAAGAGTGAAAATATAGGATTCCATGACTTTATAATATCTTCATCAGGTGTCTGGAGCCGGACAATGTATGACACAACCCCGTTCACCCTCCCTAACCATTGTGTGAGGCTCAGGTGTGTTTCCCACTCGAGTTGCTCATTGAAAAGATGTGAACAATTACAAGGCTTTCATTTAAGATCTCCTGAATGGCTTGATAAATTGAGAACTTGAAGTGGCGCCCTTCCCACTAAAACCAATAGGCTGCATTGTGCGCGAGGCACTGAAGAACAAAAGGAAGAGATCGCTAAGTAAAAAAGTGTCCACACACTCACACACGACTCCATAAAGATGAATAAAGTGGAGCTTAAGGATCTACCCTTGATTCTTTTGCAACGCATTCCTCCTCATAATTGCGTGAACTTTTACTTCATGGCTGTCAGAATCAGAAACACGCTAAGGTCCAAATTAAAGTTCCAAGAACTCCATGTATATAATTTTGGAAGGTGAATAGGGGAAACAAAAGTGAAAAAATAAAAATAATTAAAAAAAATTTTGAATTACATTCTCGGTTGTCATAACCAAAAACAGGCTAACAAGTAAGATAATTTTTAGGCATCTTAAACATGATGTTACCTTTCACGGAATTCCATTTTTGCTTTCTTCATCAGGTTTCCCTTGTTGCTGGAACTACTGCTCCAAGGTCCATTGCCTGCAAATTATTCACAAAAACAATGAATACATAAATTCATCTCTGCAGTATCTCTGTTTTTGGATTAAGTGCACCATAAGCTAGCATTCCTAGACTTAAATATTGCATCATGTATACAATAATAGAATCACAAAAGGAATCGAAATGCTACCGCCAAAGAAGCTACGTTTGCTTGATGGTGGAACCTTAGTACAAATCTGAATCTGCCGACTTTGTTTTTCTGCACAATTAAACACCAGAGAAAAACAAGTTACGTGCCTCAGCTTTGATCAGTATAATTGTTAGAAGGTTACACACACTCACTCCCTTGTATTGTGCAATATTTACTTCAGAAAATTTTATGCCAGGCTTTTAATATGGATGCATGAAACCCATGTCAATTGTTAAGAAATGTTTAATTCATAACATGCAGTCTTTTCCATGAATCAGTATTATGATATGTTATTATGGACAAATCAAGAAAAAAAAAATCTAGTCAAAGGTGCTACGGGAACACCTAGACACCAGGTGACTCAATGTAGACATGGCTTGCCCTAGGATCATCTATAGGACCTTATCTACTGCAGTGTTGGTGCAACCATGTGAACAGGCTCTATCCCAATGCAGCCCAAATCCAATGTCGATAGAAATATAAACAATGTAACATGAATCCTTGATTAAGAAATAATAATGATAATAGAGATCTACTAAACCTAATGCCTTAATGCCTTGTGTATAACAAACTATTGACCTACTCCCTCCGTGAAGAACTCATTGTATCCCCTGAGAAACAATATCCTAATAAACAGAAAAAATATAAGGTTTAATGGTTTTTGAAAATACACAAACACACTAATTGAGACGACAAACTTTTCACCCCTTGCAATAGCGTAATTAGCAAGAAAAGCGTAAAGGTATAAATAGGACTCTAGGCTCTGTAAAGAGATTCCAAATAACTTGAAAAATACACGAGTAAATATAAAAACATCATAGAGAATAAAAATAAGAAATCAAATGCATCCTTCTTGATAAATGGTAAAGACGTACTGACGGTTTCTTTTTCATACAGTTTCTTGAGTCGATCGACTGATTTCTTTTGAGCTTCCTCCCAATCCTTCTTTTTGGCCTGCAAACAAACAACCCATGTATATGGTTGGCTTGATCACACACCAATCACCATTGACTTACTTGAAAATGTTTTGACATTGGAAGTTCCAAAATAACAAGTAACCCCCAATAATATTATTTTTCACATTTGTAACAAGACGATTACCTCGTACAGTTGTCTCCATTTGAATGAAACTTTCTTCTGCTTCATCCTCTCAATAACAACATTGTAACTATTTTCACCAAATTCGAGTTTATAAAATCTTTTCCACAGTGCATCAGTCACTGGACTGAGGTCTCTTCCCTGCAAATATTAAGATGAAGACCAAATGATATTTAAAAATATAAATATATATCAGTTAGTAAATAAATTAGGAAACAAAAGTAAATAAAGAAAACAAGCAATAAATATGAAGTTAAAACGTACTTCCGAAGACTTCTCAATGTGCATCAACTGGTCTTTGGTACAGTGAGGTAAAACGTCCTTCAAAAGGTGTATATCTGTTTCCCCGACATCCCCAAGATACATAACGTTATCTATGGCGGTCTGAACACAAAGTTCAACTAAAGTAGGAATCTTCTTTTGCAACCTCATGTCTCTAAACTGATTGGATTCCGTCAAATCTGAGTATGCCGGAAGTGGAATTTTCAGCTGAAAAAAATAAAAAAATAAAACTCTTAATAAGTAATGATGAGCGAGTAAGTGTGTAACTGGTATGCAAAGAGGTAATCAGTCAAACTCCTATGACAACCAGATATTGTGCAGCAGTTAATTTGATTCTTCTAACAAGCATCATATGGTACCCAATTTAAACACTACACCACAAAATTCCAGTACAAGAACACATAAAGAGAATGCATGACAAGACATCACATCACATCATATACTCAAAATTCATTCCCCCACATGACAATGATTTAAGGAGGTGTGGGATAATAACCCCAATTTGAATGAAGTAATTAAATTTTTTTAAGACTCGTCAAAACACATACACAGTATTCGACCTTCTTTTTATATCCCTTGGAACGTCTACATCATGAAGGATAAAGGGAAGGGGTCGATACGAGTTTTAGTCCGTAGAAAAGGAAATGATCATGAATTCTTCCAATCCTAGCTCCGTGCTTTTGTACTAAGAGAATGGGTGAGAAAAAATTTAAGAATGGAATCTACCCTAGTAGTGGGGCAGTTCACAACATGACATTTGGTGTTTTTTTCATTCCCTTTAGGTTGGTAGAAGGATCATCACTTGTGTTCAAGATAGATATTGACAATGCTCTGGTAGAATTCCCATGTCAGAACCGTGTAAAATGATGTACTAATAAGTAATTATTGAATGAATAAGCGTTTGATCCATCCTCGTGATAAGGCCAATCAATTGAGTGGCTAAGAAAAGCCAACGAAGAGAATCTGACTAAGATGAATAAAAAAAACTACTCAAGGAAATGAACCAAAAAAAATCAGAGACAAATTTGACCATATTAAATACACACAAAAAAAAAAAAACCTCAATTGAAACATCCCTCATAAGTCGGAACCTTCAGTTTAATACACATCCTCATGCCCTGTAGTTTGCATTAATGACTGGAGGAAAATCAGAATGAAACAAACTGATTTATATTTTCGCTCTCGTGATTTTTGGTTCAGTATAACAGCTTTTTCTTAATTTCTGATAAATGATTCATTAAGGGTGAATCTTATAAAAAGCCCTGTGACTTAATTAATGGACAACAGCAAAAACAGACCCGAGAAGATTGAGAAGAGGTGAGAGAAGAATGCCGTGAACCATACAATTTGTCAACAAGAGCAAATGGTGCTCCCAAAATGTGTGTATGGAACATAAAATTTATGAAATTGCCTTGTTTGTCAAAGGATAGGAAATTGGAATGAAAGGAAAGGCTGGTGTTGTATGTACCATTAGACATTAGTGTGTCCAACTGAACACATTTTACTCTTTATCTCATATGTGATCATTTACAAAGGTTACTTTGTAGACATGACTAGAAAAATAGACGGAGGGTGCTTACTTTGTGAATTAGAGATGAATTACCAGACGGCTAGAAAGTTTGCATGAATAGCTCAATAATTGGAGAGAGACTGACAAATGGAACTATAAAAGTCTTTTACCACAGCTATGGAACTACCAAGTGATAATTCAGCTTATGATTGTATATCTATTTCTATTTAACCCCCTTGATTGCGCTTCACATTTTTTACTCTACCTCAATTCCACTATAACAAATTTGAACCTGTCTGGAACTCACCTCATGTTTATATGAAATTGCAATTTTAGGAAAAAATGTGACTCTACAAATTAAAAGTAGTTCTCGTAACGTTTCATTATGGAGTGTAAGAAAGAAATCAATGTGAAAGATAGCTTCATTTCGAACCAAATAAAATGAAGATATCTTTCACATGTAAAGTACAAAATTGAAAATCGCCCATATGCTCATATCTGGAACACAAGTTCTTCAATGTCATTGAAATAAATTATCTTAAAAAACTTTAAAAGGTTTCTACCATTCAATGGTTGATGCTATATCCAATGGTATTAAACAGTAATGGAAAACCGGGTTTTGTAAATAATAAAAGATCAAAGGCATTTCAATTTTCAAAAAATCTTATGAATGTTCATGATCAAGATCAAGGTAATCGCTTTTATGCCTTTTCTCCTTGGAGACAACAATTTTTCAATAAAGAAGTAACAATTGATGACTTATCCCCACAAAAATTAAGTCAAACATTAGTAAAACCCAAAGTAAATCAACAAATCAATCAGAACTTACAAACACGACACGTGAAATTCATCAATACAAAATTCATCCAGATATTAACAGCAATTTTGCTCAATCATCTATACGTAAGAAATTCTCATAAATCATCTAAATTCATTCAATAAAACCGATTTCAAGTTAATTTCGATCTCCACAAGGAACACAAAACACTCATCAGATGAATAAGCAATTCAAATCAATTGGACTGACAAGAGAAAGATATGATCGATCGACAAACACATAAACACAAACATGAAAGAGAAATCAAGATTAGGCTTTAGCACAAGTTACCACCTTGGATCGAACGCCTCAAGTTGCGTCGACAGGTTGAAAAAAAATTTGCTCCGATCAAGAAATCGATGTTCTCGAGGGCCTTGTTTGAATGTCGATGTTGCTAAACTGCGCCTTCGGTAAGATCACGGTTTTTTTTTACGTTTGTTGGATCGATTTATATAATCTGTGTTTGCTAAAAGTGCACGGGCGAGAGCAAGAGGGCGCTTTTTTTTCTTTTTTTTTTTTTTTTTTTTTTAAAGCGCTTCGAAATTAACGTCTTAACGAACCGTTGTTTTGCTTTTAAACGAGTTGTTGATTAAAGTGTTGAATGAGAATTGTTTAACAATTTTATTTTACTGAGCTAAAAAAATTAATGACATAAATATTGTGCTTAAAATCATAACCAATAATTATTCAAATCATTCAAAGTGTTACTATACATTTCACAAGAATATTGAAATATGACCAAAGATTAAAGAAAGTTGAAAATATATATGAGAGGTAGAGTTGGAGAGATGAAGAAAAACTTGAAAATACAGATGAAGAAAACAAAGATGAAGGAGAACTGCAATGCCTAGTGAAGAAAATGAAGATGTGCCGTCAAAATTTAGCCCTACTTATTTTTAAGAAGATCGGAACAACAATTGTTATTACAAAATTATGTTAAGGTTATTATTGGAATAATTTTTAACTAAGCAGTGCTAAGTGATCAGCACCATCTGCTGCTTACTTCAATCAGAAGTAGAACTTCTGATCAAAACTAAAAACAAGCATTTTAAACACGGTGGTCCACTTCTTATTAAGACTTCTGACTCCATTTAGAAACAAAAATAAACACCCTTTAAGCGTAATATGATGCCACCAAATAGATAGGCTGCTAACGTGTACTGCGTTTTAGAATAATGAAATATCCAAAAGATATCTGGCACATTAAAGACCTTTTTAATGATTTTGTTACTTGTCATGGAAATCTAAAAGAGTCTAGAAGATATACATTTTTAGGGACCCAAGAGGAGCGATAACTATTTTTCAGAATTAAGGAAACTACCAAATGAATTTGGATTTCGCGTATGATTAACACTAGAAATAATGTGCTAAAGTTTTAGCTCGTTTTGATATTGTTCCTAGATAGACGTGTTTAGGTCCAGGTCATTAAAAAGAATCATTTTGGGTGTTTAAGGACCACCCTTTTGGGGGTCTCGGACAATAGGCGATGGCTAGCCTCCGAACAGTCGATATTGTGCTGAAGGTGATCCATCGTTCACTTTGTGATAGAAAAATCAATTATATAACATTTTAATGTGTATCTCAATGCACAAAGTCAAAGTGAGCTTAAACCTTGACACTGCCCTTTAACTTTTCTAAAAAATTCCACACAAATAGAGCTCAAAGCATGTAGCTTTCATTTAGTCTTGTGTATATAGGGTCCTTCACTTACTGGGGTTGGGATTCTAGTACACAAACATTTTGACCCAAAATCAGACCCAAACTAATAACTGTTCAATCTTACATATCCAATAGTAGAAGAAGCTCTTAGTTGTCATAAAAATCCTTACTAAACTAACCCATTTGGCTTGAGTCGTTCACTACTAGATTTTCTCTTGGCGCGACTAGTTGGCACCACAGGTTACTCTCACCCACACCACCCTCTATTTTTTTTCTTTCCCAAACCATGCACTTTCTCTGCCACATCACTGTTCTCTTCCGTACCACCCATAAAAGGAAATTTTTAAATGTTTCTCCCCTCCCAAATTCAAATGATCGAAAACTCTCTCTCCCCTCCCAACTTCCACTTTTCTTTTTCTGTCATTCCTATTCTCTTATTCAGTCGAAAGCTCCCTCTCCCTCTCCCCTCTCAACTAAATTGACACCTTTCCCCTAAACTCTCCCTTTCCACTTTCATTCAACTAACCCAAAAGGGTTCATCATCCCTCCCACTGCAGTTACTCTCTCAACAGATGTTCCACTCTAAAGGCTTCCTGTGCGATTTATCCATGAAGGACAGTGTGCGATTTGATTTGGCATTAGGTGTGAGATTTTGGGTCATTCAACAAAGGCAAGCCCACATTGTAGAGAGGTAATTTCGATCTCAAACCATAAATTAAACTAATACCATGTCATGTGCGATTAAGTTTGTAATTAGGGAACTCCGAACACTGTAAATTATTATGAATATTTTTAAAGGATTATTTACCACCCTAAATTGTCATGTAATTTTGCAATGTAAATTATTGAATTTTTTTAAATGATTGTTTATGTAAGTTTGAATTGATTGTGTAGTATGACAAACACGACCAAAAACATTGTGTATTCGTTGGTTGGTGGTGGTGGTGATCTAGCTGATAAATGTGACATACGGCCAATGACGACGGTGTCAAATCGAAAGGTGCTTGCAAAAAACGCAAAGAAAATATGGAAGAGAAACAAAAAAAATTGAAAGAAAAAGATAGAGAAATAAGTAAAGAATAAAATGAAAGATGATGAAATGTGGAGTAATTTGATAGACGTAGAAGCAGCGGAGAGACTCCTAATCCTTTCGCAAAGTCAAATCGAATCACAATCTCAAGCAGAGGGTGTTGGACATGAGCATGAGGGTGAGGATGTTTGACATGAGCATGAGGGTGTCGAACATGAGGGTGAGGAGTTAGAGGAGGGTGGCTAGGTTGTTGGTGATGGTGAGGAACCAGTTATTTATGTTCAACCTGGACCTGATAAAGTTGAAGAAGATGTAAGTGGCGTATTCTGGGGGTTCCAATGATGGCTTCATATTAGAGGACTACTATGGCCATGTGTCTTGCTCCATTTGGGATGGTGGCGAGGTAATTATTATATTTTTCATCTTTTAAAACATCTGAGTTTATTTGTCTTTATATTATTTGGACATTGATTTAGTTTTTGTTATTTAGGAACAAGGTGAATTGAGATGTCGGCATCAATATAAAACCTTTTTAGTTTGGTTGTTGAGACAGTAGGCGAAAGAAGTGATCCAAATGGTGTATAATAACGGTCTTCGTCCCTTGATCGACTATCGTAAGGATTATGTCGATAAGGTGACGATTTGTGTTTTTGTGGAGCGTTGGCAACTTAAGACCAACATTTTAACCTCCCTTTTGGAGAGATGACCATCACCTTCGACGACATCTATCGTATAACTCAATTGTAGATCATTGGTAAGTCGTTTACTGTGAAAAAAAAATCAAATGGAGGCAGAGGAATGTGTGAGATTGTTGGTTAATGATTTTGGCATTCAAAATACTGAAGCTGATAAGCATGTCCACAAGAATCTCAGTTTTGTTATGATGAAGTTTATTTTAACAACTATTGTGGAAAAATGAAAGCAACTGATTCTCGTCAAAGGAAACAAGTTGTAGTGTTACTTGTTATTTCTCCTAGGCATGACTATCTTTGTCAATGAGACTGAAACCAAGGTTCAAACTGAATATCTAAAGTTGCTGATGAAGGTGGATGATATTGGAAAATTTGCTTCGGGGTGTAGGATCTTTGGTGTTCTTGTATCGTCAATAGTGTTTGCTAGCAGAGTTGGTACCAAACAAAATATCTGGACATTTGATGCTTTTGAGGTAGTTTACACTTGGTTATTCAGTTAATTTCATTTTAATTGTTTATGATTTTTGAATATATAATTTTGTTTTTGTTTCGTTTGTAGCGTTGGATATACGATCATTTTAGGTGGGGCAATGCAAGTATTTTGTCGAATGATAATCTCCCCACCATGGAGAAGTGGAAATGCCCCCAACATGTAGGGGTTGTGAATGAAGACATCATCACTCTTAGGGAGCATCTAGACGACATGTCTCCTGAAGAGGTAAAATTGCATCATTAAGTAAAATATTTATCTCATTTTGTCTTTCTCATTATTTGTTATGATTTTTCATTGAGAAATTTTGTTAAGCTTCATATTTGTATTGTCAGATAATTTGGGACCCTTATGTCCAATCCAAGCAAAATACTCCCCTTCATAGCATCACTTGGTTCCACGGTTGTTTGTTATGCATGGGCATCGAAAAATCCTATCACCCCAATAGAGTAATGAGACAGATGGGAAATGTACAGGTCATTCCAAACCCACCTATTCGAGCCAAAGTAAAGAATAAACGTAGATCTGGCAAGAACTACTCGGTCAAGCACGAGATATTGTCGTCGTTCGCTGATAGTTGGCAGAATCATCTCTTGTCAAGTGACAACACCAGTAAAGCTTCCATGGGATTCAACCAGTGAAACTACATGGAGTGGTTTCTTGTCATTAGTCATCATTTTGTCCAACCATAGAAAAATAGGAAAAGACATCCCCTAAGAAGACAAATGTTTATATCGAACAATAGGGTAATTTAACTTTACTTAAACAAATTTGCAAACTCTTTTACTTGATATTTTTTTCATGGTTTTACTAACATCAAATATTTTATTGCATAACAAGGTGGTTGATGAAGCTCTTAAGTTGATCGACGCCTCTATTGATGAAGGCGGGATGTTGACAAAGTTTTGTTATTATTGAGGCAAAAGAAAGTACGTGACTTGCTACATGAAATTTTGTGACTGTGACCTTGGACGACATAGATGGTGATCCTGATAGTAGTGAAGTTGGTGGTGGATCAAGTGAGCATAGAACAAAGAAGAGTCATTACCAAATAACCAATAAGAGGCATGACCAACAAGAGGCATGAATAATCTTCTAATGTAGTTTCAATGTAAACTATTGAATCTTCTGATGTAATGTAAACTATTAAATCTTCTGTTGAATGACATTTAGTTTTATTATGACATTTTTATGTTGTTTCATCGAGTTTTATGTTGAGGATTTGTGATTGCTAAGACTTTATAAATGTAGGCTCATCTGAACCTTAAAATTTTCAAATTAAGAAATTCATTGAATCCTTGAGCAAATTACTTTCAATTTAAGATTAAAACTCAATCGCAAAGGATATTGCGAAGGATATTTATGAAACATAATAGACAATACAGTTTTTGTACCCAATCGCAAAGGATATTGCGAAGAGGGATTTTCTTGTCGCAGAGGTTCATGCAAATGTTGACCTCCTACTTGCATGAATCTTGAGAATGCGAATGTCAAAAATATATTTGGAATGGTAGATTCTTTTTATAAACATTGTATCAAAACCATAGAAAATTCAAAATTTAAAAAAAAATTCAAACAACATAAACTCCCACTTTTGACAGAGTCCAGAATTTTGACCCTATCGAAGAGGATCATGCGATCCTGCCAACGTTACTTTTTTTTTTTTTCATTGACATCGCTTTTTTTTTTTTCACAACTACATGCTTTTCCTCTTCCACTCAATAGAATGTTTCAACACTGATGACTCATGGTATATTTGATTTTGTTCTTTCTAATTGCCCTTTTTCAACTAACATTCATCCATATACATTCTTAGATAAATTGGGTATTGATAAGGGGTTAGCAAATGAAAGGCCATCAACGGCTCAAAGGGCTTCAAAAGGGAACTAATGAGTGGGTAAGTAAAAAGGCTAGAGAAGGTTTAAGAAAAACTTGCCTACATCATTTCTTAAGTTCAGGTTGGTATTATGACATCTCAACTAAATAAACTAAAAAGTTCTAGTGCAATAATTTAATTTTAATGTCATTCTCAAAGCAATTGATAAAAAAAATGAGAATAATGAGATCATCAACGACTTAATGCGAACTCAAGAAAAATTAGAGTATCTTTATCTAACACTCGGAAAGAAAAGAATGGCTCAAAACTTTCACGGGTTAAGTCTCCACTATTATTCTAAGGCTTTCTAGCTCATATCTCACTCATCAACTTTAAATCATGTTAATATGGCTTATAGTGCAAAAAGTAATCGAGTTGAAAAAATCTCATGAAATAGACCTAACTTAAGGATTATATCAAACCATATGTTTTCCTGTTTGATATATAAAGGTGACAAGCGAAAGCATGTATTTCTCAAAATTTCAGGCATACTTGAAAGCATATCCTCTTCATTGGAAAGGACTTAGATCTTGGATGCATTTTCAAAGTGAAAATTTTTCACACAATCATAATCATAGTAAGTTATGAAATAAATTTTAGTTCAAAATTTCTTGAAAAATGCACAAAAAAAAAACTCATACCCCACCCCCAAACCTAAACCAAACATTGCCCTCAATGTACAAAACGATGATCATGACAAATGCAGGAAAAAGAAAAGATGAGAGTTAAAGTGATATTACCATGGGAAAGTTTTTACCAATTTCGATGAGATCTTCCACCAATGAACGCTCAGAGACATAAGAACTGTGGACTCATCATGATAAATTGATAAAAACAAGACAGGACACAAATAAAAATAAAAATAAAAATAAAAATAATAATAATAATAATAATAATAATAATTACATGGTATCAGTTGTAATTCAAAATTGTTACGGAGCTAACGAGTATGAGTGAAATGCAATGAGAAAAGACTCGAAAATCAATCCAGACTAACCATAACAGGTCCCCCTTGGTGTGGGCCATGGGCCCATGAGAGACTTGGATGTTTGGCGAACCCTGACTGGTAATAGTTAGGTTGCGGATGATTGCCAGGTCGCCGTATCGCATTAAAAGCGTTGACTTGCTCAGCATAGTATGCAGGATAATCGTTCTGCAAGTCACAATTAGCTATTGAATGACCAGGACTCGAACATGCAGCACATACTTCAGATGAAGCGTTTGCGGGAAGTGCAGGTTGAGTCAAATTCAAGAGTGCATCTATCTTTTGAGTCATGGTCATAACAGCAGTCTCTAACTTTGAGGCAGAAGGGGTTGGACAGATGTATCTCTAACTTCATATATACCGCCCTTACGCCTATCAGACTCCTTTCTCGAATAATCCCATTGCTGAGAATTTTCGGAAAGCGTCTCAAAAAATTCCCAAATTTCACTGACGCTCATTTTCATTAATGACCCACCACTAGTGGCATCAATCATACGACGGTTTTGAGGGGTTAAACCGTCTTGAAAGTATTGAACTAGCCGCCACTTCTCGAATCCATGGTGGGGACACTTTACAATGAGCTCATTGAACCTTTCCCAACATTCATAGAAATGTTCACCCTCCTTTTGTTGAAAATTAGATAAATCTCGTCGGAGGGCATTTGTTTTATGAACGGGGAAGTATTTTGTCAAGAACTTTCTTGACAACGCATCCCATAATGTGATGGATCCTATCTCTAATGCATTTAACCACGATTTCGCCTTGTCTTTTAGAGAAAAGGAAAATAACCTAAGACAGACCGAATCATCAGAAAAGTTTTGGTACTTCAGGGTAGCGCAAATGTCAAGAAATTCTTTGACATGAAGATAAGGGTCTTCTTTCTCAAAACCATAAAAAGTGGGCAAGAGATGAATAATAGATGGTTTGAGTTCAAAACTGTTTGCACTTGTCTCAGGTAAGACAATGAAAGATGGAGCACTACTAGGAAGAGGGGCGAAGTAATCCTTAAAGGCCTTCCCCTCAGCCATCTCAGTGGACGAGGATGATGAACCTAAATAGGTGATGGGGACTTCAACGAACTCTTCGAATTCTTGTCGAACAAGTCTACTCTTAGAATCACGCACCCAAGTATGCATAAACTAATGGACAACGAAGGTGCAAAGTCAACACTCCTAAGTAATATATTTTTTTTTTTTAGCACTAACTCTAAAAATATACACAGACTTACACGCAATCAGCAACCAATAAATGCACAAGAAACATGCCTCCCTAAGCAATCAACGTTTTTGAGATCAATTATCTTTTTATTTTTGAGGGACAATTACTTCTTATGTAATCTTTATGACAAGGCAATGGGTGCTACAAGTTGATCCTAAGAGTATACACTTTACCCCACAAAGTTCAAAATCAGTAGGCTAGAGTTTTGTTTCAAAGAAACCGGATTATCGCACAAGAGAAGGAGGTCACAATGGTCCAATTAAGTACTTCCTTGTGCTACCGCTCTGTAAGCCAGTAGATGTGAGAACGATGTGACGTTGGATATACACTCGAGGCTTGTGTTCTTAACCCAAAACTGTTGGTTACACCAATTCTTCTTGTGGATCGTAGCTTACTTATGACTCGGCGTACCGGGTAAATTACCCTTGTGGCAGTGGCCTCTCGGAGTTCATTGAATGATTAAACCCATCGTCACTTTCAGTTTGGTCAACACAAAAATTATTGGACTCACCTTGGTCTTGGTTGTCCTATGAACACCGTACCTAAAAGATGGTTCTATCTAACTTGCTAATTGATTTTAATTATATGAGGCTATTAGTTGCACACAGCTGGAATGATGAGGTGGGGATATCAAGTCCCACCAGTTTCTATTTATAAGCTGGGTCTGTTTATTACTAAAGTTTAGCATCCACAATTGCAGAAATTTAACATCCAATCACACAATTTCAATCAATTACACCAAGCACCCTGGTCGCTAATACGCTGCGTGTGAGAGAAATACTTACAGTGTGCGTATTCCAATCTGCACACAAAGTTAACACAATTAAAAAAAAATTGTCCGACTTCTTTTTATCCGTTTCACTCAACACACAAGCATATGCAAATAAATTTACTGGTCTTGGTCTTAGAAGTCGGACTTCTAAATCACAAGAATTATTGGGTAACAATTAAAATTGTTTCCCTATATTTTCTTTTGACTTAGAGAATTTAGGTTTTTTTTTTTTGTGATTTAACAAAACGAAAAATAGTAGAGTTTAAAAATTATTACACCACACGCTCGTAAAACGAGGTGAAAATAAAATTAAGACTCTCCTCACAAAATAAAAAAAAATAATAAAAACTTTGCTTGACGTTGGCAGGATCGTTCAATTGTCTCGAGAAGCGTGTAATTTGTAATATATGCTTCCTTCCTATTAATACCTGCAAAAAAATAAAAAAAAATAAAAAACAAAAACAAGTATCAAAACTTCTAAGACTTAAAAGAAATAACTAAAAAAAAATAAAAAAAAATCAAGTGTATCCTAAAAGCAAAAGCAATCTTATATCTGACCTAATTTTTTTTATTTATTAAATTTTTTTTATTTTATTTTTTTTATTAACCTAAACTACAAATTAGTGAAAATAAACTCTTGAATTCAATTACACCGTTACAGTCCCCGGCAACGGCGCCAAAAACTTGATGCAAATTTAACTAACCTAAATAAATAGGTTAATTTAACCTAATTTTAATAACTGCAAGTGCACAGTGTCTAACTGGTAGACAGTGGCAAGTACAGGTCGATCGACAATGGCAAGTACAGGTCGATCCCACAAGGACTGTGGTTGCAATTAAATTTCAGGGTTTATTTAAACTAATTTAAATTGGGGTTACAGCAATTAAAATATCTAAACTAAAAATCAAATTAAAAACAAAATAAAAAGTTTTAAAGAATATGAGAAAGGAAACCAAGGCATTGAATCCACCACAGGTTCTTTGAGATTTGTGTAATCAAAAATATTGTTTTCAAGATTTAACATGACTAACCTAAAGATTAATCTAAGTTCACAATTGATTTCAGCATAGGTATAAATCCCTAGAATTGCGTGTCTTCTTACGGCACACACAATCACAGATTTATTTTAACTAATCCTAATCCCTAGCATTGCGTGTCTTCTTACGGCACACACAATCACAGATTCAGATTAATTGATTAAATCAGACTTTTGAATTTCAACAAAGAGTATTTCTAACTACCGACTAGTCTAGATAATTAATCAGGATATAATCAGTGAAAGCAAATTATTGAAAATCATAAATTAAATGTGTTTAACGTTCAAGCATAAAGAAAACAATAAATTTAAATACACAAACTCTAGGAAACCCTATGGTTTCATCGTAGCCTTGGCGAATGGTTTAGCTGGTCATGGTAGCGGTGAGCACAACGTCAATGGAGGTGGAAATCATCTCTGCACGAACGCGAATCCCGAGAAAACTGGCCAAAAGCACTCTGTGGTGGCTCTTACAAATCGCTGGGGTGTGAATAGCCAAATAACCAAATAAACCAATTCCCGCCTCTGCTACAGTAGCGCTACAGCACTGCTACAGTCCGGTCGTCTTCTCCAGCGCGACAGTGGCTCTCGCGGTGGTTTTTTTTGCTCCTCGCGACCTCCCTCGACCTCCAATTGATTCTAGAACCTGCAAAAGAAGAACAAAGGTGAGGAAACACCAATAAAACAGCACAAATAAAGGGAGAGAAATCGGGAGGGGACTCCCTGTTTCAGCGACGGTGGTGCGCCGCGGTGAGGTCTTTCTGTGGTGATTAGACGGTAAGGATGCCTGGAAGAGGAGAGGACTGAGAGGAGAGGAGGACGGCCTGTGGCTCTGTCGCGAGGCGAAACAGAGTCGCGGTGGTTGCGGCTCTGTTTCGCGGCGGTGGCTGCTGAGGTGGTGCGTTCTACTCGCGACGGTGGCTGTGAGAGAGAGAGAAGTGGAGGAATATAGCGGGAAACGGGAAGGAGTTCGAGACGAAGAGAAGAATCAGAGACGAAGAGAAGGTTCTGTGGCGAGGCGGAACAGAGTCGCGGTGGTTGCGGCTCTATTTCGCGGCTGTGGTGGTCATTGCGATTCTGGTGGCGAGGTTGCTGGACGGTGGATGGCGGCGGTGAGGATGATGGAACAGAGAGAAGGATGGTAGAAAGTGGCGGCTGATGGTAGAGGACGAGAAGGAAGGGTGATGACGGGATTATCGCTATCGGCTCTCCTATCGAGCGAGGGTTGCCGGCAGGGTGGTGTGGTGGCTGGAAAAGAGATGAGGGGAGAGGGGCTGTGGAAGAGGAAAGAATAAGAGATTCCCGGTTCTCTAAGATTAGGGGAGCTAAATAGGGTTCTATTATCTTGGACTTGAGTTTTTAGGTTAGTATTTTTGGATTTGGGCTTAGGTTAAATTAGGTGGATCTAGGTTTACTAGGGTTAGGTTTAGATATGTGACTCTCTGCTTTGTACCACCACTAGAATCGACCAATTGTCTGTCGCCTTAATACCATTTCATCATTAACGCTCAAATTCCTGCCAAGACATGAAAACGAAATAATTATTATAAATTATAATAATCAAAACACTAACATATATAAATTAAGGGATATATTATGTAATAATTATGTGAATATCAGGCATCCCATCCCGCGATCTCGTACCCGTCCCGTCCCGATTTTTTGGGGTCCTTTTGGGATTGATCAAACTCATTCCGATCTCGTACCGTCCCAATCTAGAGTGGGATGGGATCGGGATGGAGATTTTCAATCCCGTCCCGTCTCGTCCCGAATTTATTTATTTAATATTTATTATTATTTATTTTAATCAAAATACTCTTCTAAATTATAGTTTAGGATGTGTTGAAATTAAATCAATGTAAGATGAAATTCTATATGAAATCTAAATGAATTGAATCATTAATTCTAAATGAAATTTAATATTTATTTTCCTTCCAAGAAAAAAGTTTAATATTTATTTATTTAATATCTATTATTATTTATGATGTAAGTTATATATATATAAATTTGACATTATTGGTATTTGAGTAATGTGAGATAAAACTTTTTTTATTATTTTTATTAGAGGACTATTTAGTACATGCTCATCCTGTCCCGTTCCGATCCCGTTTGAGATGGGATGAGGTCTATCCCGTCCCATCCCAATCTCGAATGAACGGGATGGGATAGGGATGGATCCATCCCGTCCCGTGCCCACCCCTACCACTATGTTGCTATAAGAAAGATAAACAAATTGTTACAGTTGCTTCATCTTTTGATTATGTTTCCCTTGCTATCATATGTGCAAATCTAATGCCTTATTATCCTCTCTAAAGTTCTTATCTATTGAATTATCAACTACAAATTAATAACAATGAAGATTATAAGCACAATTTGAATGGACGATAAGCAAATAGTTGTTCTTATGTGAACTAAAAGAAATGGTTATGATAATCATGTCTCTTTGCTATAAATGCTAAAGGAAATTGGTGTTATGACATTTGATTTATTACTTTCGTGTTCTACCAAAGTAGTAACATTGTGTTCAAACCTTCGATGATTTGATAGTATTGATTTTAAGGGGAATAAGCCAAGTAAAATTTTGGTGAAAAAGGATGTCTTCATAGGCATTAGAAAGGAGGAGGGAGAAGAAGTGGGTGAGAGAAAATAACAAAGAAATAGAAGGAAACATAAAATCTAAGACATGCTAGGTCTATTTGATCGGCTTGAGCCAAATTCTTCTTCAACCATTGGATATGTAAGATTGGACGGTTATTATTCTAGGTCTGATTTTGGTCATAAAGTTTGTGTCCTCGGATCCTAACCCATTTTACAATGAAAAGTAAGGGAGTTCTAATTGGCAGTTAAATGTTTTTTTGACCTAATGTGACAATATCTATATATATTTTTAGGCAAACAGCAACGGGTAGAAAACTTCTCCTTATCACCTTCTCTTCACACTACGGTGACTACAATAATGTGTCTTCCATAATTTCTTATAATCTCACATCCCATGAAAATGGACGAAAATTAATTCCCCCCCCCCCCCCCCCCCCCTAATTGCTTAAGGAAACTTCTTTAATGGTATGCCTCTTTGAGATTTCTGGTACTTTAACAATCTTATTCCAGGCTGAAGATAACATCCTTATGGATTTTTTTGGAGGATTTAATTTAAATAAAAATGTATTATTTGCCCATTTATTTTTATTTAAAAAAATTCTAATTTGACTTCTTTTGTATTATTAAATTAATGGCAAAGTTTCCAATGGTGTTATGGTCGAGTGGTTAGGATTGTGTGGGTTTATCCCCCACATCCTAGGTTCGAGACCCGTCGGCGGCATGGTTACTTTCTTATGGTGTTGACCTGTAGGTCGCACCGTTTTGATAGGTTATGGGATCCTATAAAAAGCTAGCTCGCTTTCCAAAAAAAAATTAATAGCAAAGTTGTACAAAACCATCAATAGTCACTTGCATGAAAAAATTCACCTTCTCTCTGTTCTTGTTTTTGACCGTTTAACAATTGTCTTTGCTTAGATGAAAATCGTTGCCATGACAGTCAAGGTTGAATATGTCAAGCCTTCAATGACTAAAGAGAGAAAACGAAAATAAAGGGATGCAGAAGAGATTGGAAAAAACGAACGAATAAAAAGGGAGTGGAGTGGGGAGTATCGACAACGATGGAGGCAAGTAAAGGAGACCAAGTTTAATTTTTGTCTGTCGATATTATAATGATTCGTATAGTTATATTGAATCTCAAATTGTTTCACCTTGAAAGTAGTTACCAGGTGAAGAGGTTCATGTGAAACCCATTTAAGGTAATTTGGCCATTTCATACTCTGACTTTTTGACACCATTGTTTCTACTGAAAACACCACCACCCCCTACTTTTTGAAGAACACCACAATTTTACTATGTACACCACCATCTACTAAATGATACCACCAATATAAACCCATTTTTTCCAATTTCTCTCTCTACTCTCAGACTCTTTTCTCCTCTCAAGAACAACACCACCACCACACCACCCCGTCGCCGGCCGCACCATTGCTCGTCGATCGCACCTCTTCTTCTTCTTCTTCTTCTTCTTCTTCTACTTCTCTTCTCTTCCAATGACGATGTGGGACAACCTTCTTCTCCTCTTAAGAACAACACCACTACCACACCGCCTCACTCGCCGGTCGACCACACCTCCTTCTCCTCTCTTCTTCTTTTTCTTATTCTTTCTCTTCCAATGTTGATGCATGGTCACCTTCTTCTGTCAAAGTCTCACTCGTGTGCCTTTGAAGTCAAGGAGAGGGGTCGGCAAGCAAACGCCAAGGCTAATCCGCTTGTCAAGGCTGATAAGGTGGTAGACAAGTTTTGATGATTTTGATGAACCATTCGACAATGTGTGTTAATAATAGTCAAGATTCAAACTGGTCAATTGGACAAGTGTAGAAATATTTTGGAACTTGTAGATCATAGTTATTCAAATTGGAAAACAATGCAGGAGGATGGTAGAATGTTGTATCAGATCCTAAATCTGACTTTACAATGTTTTGTTTGCAATGTGCATGAACCTTCAATCTATTAAACCACTCTCTATTGATACAATATTTTCTTTCTTGGTTCATTTTAATTTTGATTCCTCGTCTCTATTGAATTTAGTTTTGATTCCTCAATCTCGTTCTTATTGTGATGAAGATCAGCGCTCAATAAACAACTATTTCCTCTTTATACCTCTTATTTATTGTCAAAATCCTCCCAAATATCCTTCAGTCTAAAACTTTCTATTCAGTATGACTGCAGCAAAAGCACCTTTCAGTGCCCTTGGAGAACCACCTACTGAGACTATTATCAATAGCTAGCACTAGAATCAGACCCCATCTCCTAACTAGACAGTCTACATATTCTTCCTAAACTCCTCTTAGTGGGACTGACAAATTTGTTAAGGGATGAGAAAGAGGGCTTGTAGACTGAAAAATTCACCAATCCAACAGTGTCAAGTTCATAAACAAATAGAATAGTAGCTATACATCCTTGCGCCCATAACCAAACACTAATGCCCATCCAAGACTACTCGAGCAGTCTCCTATTGCAATCCACTTTGCCCTGGCATGCGCAGATCTGACCATCCATGGATTTTCTCTAAAAAAAGGTGTCGATGTGCTTTGCTTTGTGCAACACCACATTTACTCGTATAAAACCATGTCAGAAAAGACATTTCAAATGTGACAAATGACAACCAATCAAGTAATAACCAAGATATTCAGGGCATGTTCTGAAAAGGAAAACATCCTGCAAATCAAATGATTGCCACATCACTGACAAACAAAATATGTATCTCATAATTCAACCAGATAACATATTGGTTTCATGACCCAAAAAAATAGAATTCTATTTACCAACCACCAAGGAGTTCTGTCATTGTAACAACGGCATACATCCTAAGCCTAAAACGTGAATCTAGGTATGAGGCATCGATAACCACGTGAACGAGCAAAAGCCAAAATAAATTAGAGATATGAAGTAAACAGGGAAGAGACCACCGATCAAAACAAAAGACAGAAAGGTAGCAAACAACTACCAGAAAAAAAGAAATCTATCTGGTAGGAGACCACCATCAGATAGTAAACAGACACCCATGTACACGCTTAAAGGGATGATGATTTCCAGTTACTTGACCTTCAGCAATCATTGGAAACTATTCCTCATACGAGCCATAACTAAGAAACGAAAGACTCGGAGTTTGTTGTACAGGATCTTCAACTGTCTTCTTCATCGTCCTCAGCGTCATCATCTCCATCATCCTCTTCTTCCAACATACCCTTTCCCTGAAAGAAGCAAGAACCACGCAGAAATTAAGTAAAAGGGAATGGTTAAACATATAGCACAAACCAGTAGGTCATTCCTAGAATAAGTTTCCCTTTGTCAAAACCCTGTCCAAGTGGGTGAAAAGCAGATCACTCTTTCAGTGCAGAATATGGAGCACAATAGATTCATGGCTACAACCATCCAAATATCCAATCAGTTTGATATTTAACTTCAGAACATGGTGGGGGACAAAAACATGTGGATAAAGTACCCGCCATTTTGTTACTTATATCATGAATTGCAGACTTGCAGTTCACTCAAATGAAGGGGTGGTTTTAAACTGGTGACAAACTTTTTATTAAAATAGACTATAAAAAAAGTATAATATGTATATAAACATCCACGTTTTCATAAGAAAGTGGAACATGTGGAGAATAAAATATACTGTCGAAGTATCAATAAATGAATTCACGCCATGTTAGCAAATGCCATCTTTGCCAATCAGACGAAAATAAGAAGATAAGGGGTTTTTCTTCTACCACTCTGAAAGTAGAAGAAAAAAACAAACAAATGCACAGCTGGTCTTTAGCCAGTTCTTCTGGTGCAAGGTATTAGAATGATCCACATAAGCCATAAAGTGCAGAACCACAATAACAATTCTCTTCCGCTAACCTATTGTTATCGCATTCACTACAAGTCGTTTGCCCTCTTCAAAACGATTGATGACTCAAGCTTCCAACAAAATTTTCACGTTAAATATAATAAGACAACCAATGGTTTGGAAATGAGGACATCTAATAATGTACGAAAATTTTGACAAACATTAAAAGACATTTAAAAAAATCTTATTATTCACCAATAGTCATTAGTCTCACTTATGGAAGTGTTAAAAGACATATTTAAGAAAAAAAATCCCTTCATTAACTTTTCTTTTTGGGGGGATATGATGTTGGACCACATTACATAACGGGATACATACAAGGAAGGGTAAGACATAATAACAGTAACAGCAATTAGAAGCTACATTGAAAAGCTTCTGCAATTAACTATCACATCTAACTCCCTGACCATGAAAACAAGGAAATTTCATACCCCGACTTGACAAGAAACCCAGAGCTACTATGGAAAAGCCTTGTGTTCCTTACCAACAGACCGAATGGCCCCATTGGGGATGAGAGTCCAAAGCAACCTCCTCACTCCATCACTCTTGCAAACTGCAAAGACTCACATATGAACAAAGGAAAGGTGTGTGGAGTCTCAAAAAGGTTCAAGAAATGACATCCCATTGCTTGAGCAACATCGCAACATAAGATTCAAGAAAATTCATTATCCTATACCAAACTTGGAACAACCAGTCATCCTACTTTGTTCGATGGAACTCAATCTCTTAGAAAATGGGAGAGTAGTACCCCCAACCCACCGCATAAAACCGTTGGCTAGTTAACCAAGTAGCTCATACCTAGGTGCCAAAACCACATACGATTCTTGGCACTTGAACACTCTTTAACACCTTTTTACGACATATATGTGAATGTGCATCTGATGTATTTGTTTGTATAGGCCCGTTATGTCTTCACCATAGCTATCCACAAGCATCAGTTTGACATCTTAACAGCATTTGTTAGTATGCATAATCATAACTTGTTGCTCTACAGATAGTCCCTTCAAAGCTTAGGCTCAATCATCACAAATAGCAAGTCATAAAACCATGCTTCCACACTACATAAAGTAATGAAAGTAAGCAATTCATATTATTCTACCTCTCCGTCATCATCCTCGTCGCCATCAAGATCCTCTTCATCGGCCTCCTGCAGGGACGAGACAATAAGCAAAACAGTGAACAAGAACAATACAGTGCAGACAAACGAAACGGAACTCACGTTGTTGAAATATTTGAGAGGATTTGGCCATAGATCCTCCTTGATTATTTCAGCAACCTACAGTCATTGAAATAAATCTAACAGCGCAAAAAAAAAATGGAAATTTGAATAGCTCTTTTCATGGTTAACATTTATTTGTGATCTATGAAAAAATCACAAATACCAATATGTTATTACAGTGCATTCTCCCAGGAAAAACAAAAATTAAGTTAACAAACAAATAAAAAAACAACCTCGTCGTGAAACCCCTCTAAAAGATCCTTCTGCTCAACCTCGCTGAACCAGCTGAAAAAACTACACCCAGCCAAATGAAAAATTATAAATCTGAATAAATGGAATAGTCTGCATCATATACTTATCTAGAACAGAAGCGAACATTTTTTATTTATTTTTTAAGCAGCCCCCCTCCAAAAAAAAAATTTATTAATTTCGAACTCACGGTTACCCCAACATGTTTAAAAAGTAGTACCCCCAGACTAACAGTCAATGTTGGTTAGACAGTTATGACCACATGTGCGTGGAGCATGGCTTCCTCAATCTTTGTTATTGACCACAACAACCATGGCTTCTCCATACAACCCAACCCATAACCACCCCCTTCTCCCCTCAACCTTCTTCAACCAAAACCACCATCGACCCCACCCATCCACCATCTCTGAACCAACCCCCCACCATGCACTACCATGTATAAATGCAACCCACCACCACTCATGTTTTGAGGATTTCTTCTCTTCTAATGCCCCACCAATGTTGCAGTCTTTAATGCTTTTCATTTACCATGAGTCACCCATGGGTCTTGCTTGGGTAGTTGAAACTTTGTAGAAGAAACTAAATCAAGAGGCCAATATGAGTTTATCTAAACTCTCCCCTTCATCAGACCTCTCTCAACTAGGGTTCTTGATCAACCCTCTTGGAAGAAAACCTAGATCCCAACCCACTCAAGCTTTGTTCTAAGTTCAATCTACCACCTAGTTGAATTCGTTTTTTAATCTTGACCATCAAATAATATTTGAGATTCAAGATACGTGTTGCGTTAAAAAAAATGTGGCCACTTTGGTCAATAGTAAAGATTGAGATAATCATGTGTGGCACTTGAGGTCATAACTGTGTGATTGATGTTGACTGTCAGTATGGGGCGTACCTCTAATTTTTGAACATTTTGAGGGGTAACTCAATAAAACCCTTAATTTATTTCATTTATCTTATTTTGAAACTCAATCAGATACAATAAATTGTCCTCTCAAGAATCCCAGAAATAAATAAATAAATAAATACAAGGCAGAAAAGAACAGAGATGTGTGTCTGCATACTGCATTGTTAAATTGGTTACATGTGTGCATCATACTATAGTAGCAGAGGAACTGTTATTTGTTAAACACTTTAAAGTTTAAATAGGAGCCGATAACGGCGTATAGCTAACTTGTGAGCATCATATCCACATTGTTTATTTAGCTATAGAACTTGTGTATTCAGAAAAGTTTAATTGTAGATCCAAGGCAACTAACAATTATCTACAACAAAACCACATAATGTGATGGAAAGAATCAACCGAATCTTAATAAGCCTCTGAGAGTATATAAACATAAGAGCATCCGCTTGTGCAAGCAAACTAATATTCATATGCTAATACGGCAATACCTACTGTAACTCTTGCCCAAGAAGCATACAGGAATGATCTGCCCAGTTTAAAGATCTTATTATGATGCGATTTCCATTTTAAGTACACGAGATACTTAATCTTTTCCACAACTAAATGGCAAAGAGAAAGCATGGCTGCATTCGAACTCGCACATTAAGATAGCAATGGGATCAGCCATCTTTTGAACATATTATATAAACATCTATCATTATATAATTTGGAAGAAATATGAAAGTTACACGCTGAGGACTACTATCAATACACACATTGCTAAAAAACAATTGCACCAACACCAATACTGGAAATAATTAAACAAAAACAATTAATAATATATAAACAAATAACAAAATTGAAAAAACGTATAACCCTTCCTAAGTGCACGTACCTTTCATCCAAAATTGAGCGTTTGTTCCCCTTTTTCTCATGACTACCTCCATTCGCAATGTCCTTAAAAATTAATTATGCAGCATGGAGAATGCATTAATACTGGCAAACGAAATAGATAATTTGCCCTGCAAATAATGGGAGAAAATCACCCTTACCATGCCCTCCTTCCACTTGATTTTTGTGCCAGTTATCTTAGTTGTTCCTTCATCAGAGAAGAAAAATGTCTTTGTGAGCTTGGTGTCCTCAAAATATGGATTGGGCTTAAAGGTCTGGACATTGAAAGCAACATAATTAGTAGCAGCAGAAACATGCCATGCCTAAAGCACAAAAAGTAGGTGGAGATGGAGGAGGAGAGAGAGGAAAGCTAAGAAAATAAAGGACCATAAACGTGAATGGAAAAATCAAAATTTTGCAAAGATTATGAACTACGAAAGTGAAGAAACTCACGAATGTAATACAGTATCCTGATTTCACATCTTTAAAATCCTCCACATCCAACGTACTTAGATACTTGAAAATCTATTAAAACAATAAATAATAGCAATTATTAAACATTCAAAAATTTGCCATAACTTAAAAGATGATAAAGCCCAGGAACATTGTTTAGTCCGAGCAACATAAACACTACTAATGGTGATGTTATTATGAGGAAGAGGGAAATAAATACAGGATAGCTCCTGCAAAGCTTGATCTTATAAATGTAATTCAAGTAACAAGAGCAAAACCTTCTGATCTTCATCATTCAATAGATCACCAAGTGCAGGATGACTGAAAAACTGCAAAAAAAAACCATGAACAATTAATATGGCAGAACGACGCCGGATACGATGAATCAGAAAAATAAAAAATTAAAGGACAAAGCTACGAAAGATCACGAACAGCTGTCAGCCAGAAATCGGGGATGGAATTGATGATTTCATTCCGTTTACTATATACAGGCTTCCGTATCTCATTATACTTCTGCTCCACTTCCAATACCTTGTCACTTGCTTCTTCATTGATCTGTTTCATTACAGGAAAATGGATTTTAGCCTATTTTGGTAGATTTGCATTTTAGTATTTTTTTTCCAATACGACAATGTAATTGTGTGACCACACAAAGCTTTTTCATAAATAACAAACAAAGGTACTTACTACTTGCACAAGGTTTAATTTAAGTAAATACAAGACATGTAAAATATCTCAAGACACCATTATATAGTGCAATTTTTAATGTTTGTGTGCCATGTATTACATAAACACATTTACAATCACAAGTGGCTGTTTTGAGCATCTCTAATGCAGTGTTTTTCACAGAATTTGAAAGCCCAAAGTATATTTGATGGTGCTTTTAACATTGGGAAGGGAGGGGATAGAAAATGAGAAAGAACCCTAAATGAACCCACTTCCAAATATATGGATTAGATGTCTATTTTAAACCCAACTACCCAAGGAAGCGCTAAATAGGGCGGTGCCCCACTACTAATTTTAACTTGTCTCAATGGAGACACTCTTTAGTAGCCTCCAATTAACACCTCATAGTTTTATTTTGCCATTGGAACAGCCCATTTTCAATTGGAACCATTTACTTTTTAAAATTACACCGATTACTGAACAAGCATAAATGAGCTACATATTTCATGACATGCACTTGAGAAGCCCTGCCCTTCCACCTTAGATGTTGCCTATGCCGATGTTCTCGAACCCGCTTCTATACTCTTTCTCCTTTCACCTCGATGTCAAAACCCAGAACAACAGATAAGAAGTCACGTCGTTGAGGCAACCTTCCAATTCACCCTCGACAACCCCTCTTCGAACAATTCACCAACAGTCCCATGCCTACTGTTTTGCACGCTGCCATAACTGAATCAACCCTAGCATCATTCTCATTCAAGTGTTCAACTGGGCCTCTCTTAGTGAAACAACTAAATAGAGCTAATCACTTCACTACCTCGAGTATCCAAATTAATGTAATGTAAGATATGTAAAGGGGTTAGCATTTTCTTCATGTATATGATGTATAGAAGCTTGAGCTGTTTCATGCATTTTGTGTAACCCCAAACTCTCTTTGCTGCATAAATTCCAATGTAGTTAAGGATCATAAAGGCGAGCATGTTTCTTGCACAACTCTTTGGTTGTGTTTTTCCATTCACGTGTTGGACACATTACCTTTATTGTCAACTAAAACAACACTTAATATAAATACTTGAACTAAAAGAAGAGCGTGTGCATTGAGATAAGGAATAACGAAATATTTCTTCCATTTGTCATATTTCCTTTTGTGATTTTTTTCCTTTTTCCCTTTGATTTGGACAACACAACTAATGGTAGTTTCAACCAAATGAAGGAAACAACAAGAAGATAATGATAACCGTGGGTTGGAGGAAGATGGTGCACTATTTGATAGCAATTATAGTTGACAATTTGAAATGTGAAAGCCTAAGATTATGAAACTTGTTTCAAACACTGATATGTACATGCTGCCTTGTTGCAACTTGCAAGACAGTTTGTTTTCTGGTAATGGTGCATACTTCCACATTTACACTTTTACCAATAATTAACTTGTGTTTACACTTTATTAATAAATGTTATGCAACTATTATAATAATATTCAATGACATTCTTTATGAACGCTGAGGATGTATTCAATAGTTCCCCTATGAAAATGAGGTAATTATTCTTAATGTGTAACTTTCTAATTGTGTAACATAGGCATACTCAAGGCGCGCATTGCACCTAAGGCATAAATCAGGTATTGCAACTACACTTATAATTTCATACGCTGCCTTACACTAATTTTCGGAAGCTGTGATACAAATGACATATGGAGACATTCTACATTAAAATGCTTTAATGTCTGTGTGTCCCTTGTATTTATTTTACCATAATAAACAATCACATTGTGTTCATTCAACCACTACACGTCTCGACAAAACAATGTGAAGGGACTTCAAATGTGCGATTTCAATCGCTACGTAGACATTATATCAAACAGATTGAACGAGAGAAAACGTAATTAGTAGAAATTTTCACCTTTTCGAGCTCGTCTTGCAACTCCTGTAACTTCTCGATCGATAGAACGAGCTCTCCGTCGATATGATCAGAGTCGTCCTCTTCACTTCGTTCTACCTTGGTTTTCTTCCCTCTATCGGCACCCATCTTCGATGAACGAACCCTAGTTTGTTTGCTATGCTAAAACCCTAAATTAGGCGAAAACTTTAGTGAGAGAGATGAAGAGGAAAATGTAAAGAGGGCAGAGAGAGAGAGAGAGAGATAGAGGGGTTTATACCAGGGATGGGCATTTAGGACCGAAAATCTGGACCGAACCAACAATCGGACCGATCGGTTCGGATCGGTTTTAATTAATTAAAATAAATTATGTTGTAAAAGCCCGGCCCGAAGTTTCTGATCCGGGCCTTGGTTTCCCTTTTTAAAACATGTCGATTAATCGGCCCGGCCCAGGTTAAATAGGTTAGTTAAATAGTTAACTTAAAAAATAATTGTTATTGAGGATTCTCAATTTGAGTAGAAATGCTAAATGGCGAGGAAACCAGAGAGGAAAACAGCGAGGGAGGGAGGGAGACTCTCCTCACAGCAGCGAAGGTGGAGGCGGAGGCCGAGCCGACCCTCCCATCTTTTCATAGCGATGCCTCTTCAAAATTGAGACTCTCCTCACAACGACGTCTCTTCTCTTTTCACAGCGGAGGCGGAGGCCGAGCCGACCCTCCCATCTTCTCTCCCTGCGAAGGTGGAGACCGAGCCGCCTCCCTCTCTTAGCGAAGGCGGAGATCGACCGGCTCCTTCTCTCAGCGAAGGCGGAGGCCTACTCCCAGCCCTACTCTCAGCGAAGGCGGAGATTGACCGCTTCCTGATATACACGTAATTATTACAAATTATGACACTTAATTTATATATGTTAGTGCTTCAATTAATATATTTTATTCTAATTATTTCAATTTTTATGTTTTTGTAGGAATCTGCGCGCGTAAACGATAAAAGTGCATTAAGGCGACAAATTTGAGAAAATGATTAATTTGTCGATTCTAGCGGTGGTACAAAAGAGTGGTTCACACATCTAAGCCTAACCCGAATAAGCATGGTCCACTTACTTTAACCAAGCCCAAGCCCAGAAAGTTAGAATCCTAAACCCAGCCTAACAAGGAAATAGGGAAACCCTATTTAGGTTTCTCTATTGCCTTCTCTTTGAACTCTCCTCTCTTCCACGTTTTTTTGGTCTTCCTCTCTTTTCCAGCCACCATCTCCACCTCCACCAAGGCAGAGCCCTGTGTCTCGCGCCACTAACCAACCACCGTCACTAACCACCCTATTTCACAATACAAACATCGACCTCGCCACCTTCACCTCGCCACAGTCCTCTCTGTCCAGAACACAGCCGCCACCACCATCTCCCTCCATCTCTCTCACCGCCACCATCACTCGAACACCATCGCCACCACCGCGCGCACAACACCGCCGCGAAACAGGGCACCTCCCTGTTTCGCTCCCTGTTCCTCGCCATCCTTCCACTTTCTCTCTTCTCCACGGTCTCTCCCTCCTCCACTTTTCTCTCTCTCTCTCTCTCTCGACCACCGCCGAAACAGACCACGCAACAGCCACCACCACCTCCCTGTTTCTCGTCCTCCTTCGCGACTTTGTTATCATCTTTGTTCCCTCAACAATCTCTCTTTGTTCTTGCAGGTACAGGAGTCGATCGTACGACGAAAAAGCTCGCGAGAAGCGAACCAGCGGAGGCGGAGCATGTTGCGTCGCGCTGGAGAAGATGAAGTAGAACCAGAGGCGCGAATTCGCGCGGGAAATTCTGTTTTTTTGTTTTGAAAAACCGTTTTGGCTATTGACACCCCGAGAATTTGTAAGAGCCACCACAGAGCCTATTTAGCTCTTTTCTCTGAATTTGTGCGCGTACAGGAAGTGATGGATTCCCCTCCAGTGATGCTGTGACCATCACCACCATGAGTCACTAAACCCCACGCAAGGTGAAGAGGTGAACTCCTAGATGTAACGCACTAAATTAGCATTTGATTCGCTTTAAGTTTTCACGATGAATAATGAGTTTTAATGATTATCACTTTTATTTAATATAGAAATTTATGTTATTTCCGTGAGAAGGATTTCATAGATTTCTTTGTAGATTATTTTTATTCCGGTGATTATCTTTTCTTCTCCATATAAGCTTAGTCACGCTTTTCTTATGTGTGGAATGTTTAAGAATTAATTGATTCCGTAGGTTAGTTATATGTGATCGTCATTTATTACGGTATTGTCTCCGGATATATCGTAAGTTTAGGATATCACATATGACAAACCTTTGTGCTTTTCTTAGAATAAGTGAAATATTAAATTCATTTACATTAGGATACATTAATGATTAAAAGATTATTTTTCCGATTACGTCGTTTGGGATGTGAAACACGTAGTTGAGTCATCATAGCGAATCAATACTGGTTGACGTGTGAAGTCTAGGAGGGATTCTTGGAACCTTGTGATTTTTCTAAACTTAATTTTCATTAAATTCAATTCAATTTCGTATTTTAAATTTGTTAGAATTTATTAACTTTAGTTTCGCATAGTTTGTTTTCCTTAACCTTATTTTGTAGATCGTTTTTCCTCGTGGGATCGACACCCCATTCTTTACTGCAATTGACCGCGTGTACTGTTTGGGCGTAATCACTTCCCTCTCTCAGCGAAGGTGGAGATCGACCGACTCCCTCTCCCCGCGAAGGCGGAGGCCGAGCCGCCTCCCTCTCCCCTCCCTTCCCCGCCTTTCCCTAAATCAAACCTGATCTTGATCAGATATCAGATATCAGATCTTGAATTTGATCTTGTAATTTGTTGTATGTTTTTTTTTTGTAATTTTTTGATATAATTTTTGTTGTATGCTATAATTTTTTGATATATATATTTTTGGTAATTATTTTAATTTTGTTGTATGGTTCCAGAATTTTTTTTAACTATAGAAGCATTTTTTTGCTCTTAGGACCGAGACCGGCCCGTAAATCGGTTAACCGGGACTTCGGTTACCAGGTCAACTTGGTCCGGTTTCGGTTCTCATAAACACGGGCCCGAATTTTCAGGCCGATTTTTGATTTTTAGCTTTTAGGCTGATTACCCGTACTTTCCCAACCCTAGTTTATACCTTGTTGTTGTGTTGTATAAAGCCCTCAAGAGGCTAAACAAACAATCCACCAACCGAGCCCCACGTGTTGTAATTCGCGTTGAGGATGTCTTTTTTGGTATTTAAATGATGGGTTTATTTAAAGGGTAATTTGGACTTTGCCCCCTATTATACATAGTTAATTAATAAGTAGACTCATTATTAATCACTATTATAATTACCCCTTAACTAGCGATAAACGTCCAAAGACCGTCAGGGCATGCACGTATTTGAAATTAGTCATATTTGAAGGTCAAAAATGTCCTTCGATGATCTGACGGCTGAAATTTAAAGTTGCTACAAATGATCCAATGGATGAGATTGAAATCGGATAACATTCAAATTACTCACTAGGGAATGGTTACACAGGGACGGGACAACTCAATCTCAACTCTCTAACTCTTTGAATGGTTACAGATTGGGGAAGATTTTCACTGAAGTTGGAGAAGACGAAGTAAACCGTTGGGGGAGAGAAAATACGAAATAGCCATTAAAGAAGATGAAGTAGTTGTTGGGTTAAACTCATATTTAAAGTTGATACAAACCCAAGTTTTGAACTTAGGGTTTCATTGTACAAACAACAAATCTGAGTATTTCATCATAAATCTCAGTTCAGAACACCATAATGAAGGTAAGTTAGTGATTTTGATTTCATTTGGACGTTGACATTTATTAAGATTTGGATATCATCTTCAACCTCTCGCATGCGTTTTCTGAACCATATGGGCATTTTTACATTCAAGTTTATTATAGGGGTTAAGTTACTGCCATTATCTATTATAAGGGGTAGAGAGTAATTAAAATTTGTTTTTGCTAATATGTTCCTTGCGAGCAATGTCATCAGTACAATCATACAAGTGAAGACTGCTTTTATTTGTATTACGTGTGTCCCAACAAGGGTTGTAATGGAGTCTGCAAGCTTTTGAAGTCAAAAAAAACAAAAACAAATATAATGTTCTTGGCCTGTCAAATATCTGATTGCAAAGGGTTTTTATGGCTTGGTGAAATTATTCTGAAGATAAATGAAGAAGGTAGCTCAAGCTCAAAAACAAATTTCAACTTAAGCTCAAACTCCAAAAGGGGTACTTGTTTCAAATGTGATAATCCAAATCATTTGATGAAATACTGTCCATGGGTGGATCTTTCATGCCTAATGTGTTCATGGTCTAGAAGAGTAACTATCAAAAGATCTCATCAACCTCATACACAAGGGCACAAATACCTCAATTGTGATTCTTGCACTAAGGGATTTGAGTGGTTGGAGCTGTGATACACGATAACATACCTAGATGTGGTGGTCAAAATCCTATTACTTCAGTTGCAACTACTGAACAAGTTGAAGGTGAACAAGCTCAAGCCGGAAGAAATAATATCTCTCCAAATGTAACAATTACTGTCCAAATGACTGACATTTGAAAATCTTTGTAAAACATTTCTATCTACCCTAAATAAGAAGTGAATGAACATAGCATTCAATATCAGTGTTGCAACAATATGTCATTCAATAGAAGTCTGAAACTGGATGTAAAAACAATAACAAAGGAAGTCTGACAGGCAAATTCAAGCCTAATATGCCCTTCAATACTTGTAAAATATCATCAAATGCATTCCATTTGATGTCTGACATAAACATACATAAAACAGTCATCAACAGTATCACCATAAAAAAGCCATCAATAGTATCATCAATACTTACATCACTATAAACAAACCAAAAGAAGTTGGTTTGTTTCCCACTGTAAATAATATCACTATAAAATATTGTCTTAAAAAAATAGTCTTCAAAACATAAGAAGTTAGTATCACATGATTCACACGTTTGGTGTTTTTGCCCCTCTTGGTCCCATGGGTTGATTGATCCATTAATTGTCTTGTCTTCCCTTATTTCTACTAGCCTAAAACATTGGTGGCCTTATTGGAAGAGGCCTTACTCCTTATGCAAAGGGTTGAGTTGGGAACATAGAAGCATGAAAGTTGTGCATGTTTGGAGCCGATGGCATTCAGGCTGGTTGGGTTGTTGTGAAGGTAATGTTGGCATTTCAAGCTGATTGGGTTGTTGTGGAGGTTAACATGTTCCTCTCCCAGTTTCAAAACCTGATTTGGCACGCATTTTCTTGTTGTTCCCACCTCTTATGAATCTAGGTTTTGCCCTGGATGTCTGTCCACAACCTTGTGTTTGCTCCCTAAGAGGGTTTTTACATGTTCTACTGTTGTAACCCTCCAAACCACTATTTCTGCACCTTCTTACTTCATTTTCCACCAGTTCATCATCATCCCTTATTCTATCATCAGTCTTTGATCTCCCATGAGGTATTTTCACTAGATGTGGAAGCACCAAGTATACAAGTCGCCACATCAAAACAATCATCACATATGCAAACAGTCTACATGAACAAAACAAGCAAACATTCTAATGTAAAATTGGTATTTACTTCTGTACACTCCCTCACATTTCTAATACTGACAATGCCCATTGAGTAAGCCTCCACATATGCTTCCACTGAATGATAAGGACTACAATATCTGCATAAAATGCATTAAGTGTGGGGCAAACATTATATAAGGAGCAATATTAAGTTACATGAGATACTTATTCTGACCATATGGGTCTGTGACTAGCTAGACAAACAACTCCATGCACATAGATGATGTCTGTCAGCTCCCGTTGTCTACGATCACAATATTTCACACATGTCTTCATCCTCCACCTAAAACCACTTTCATTGTGTATGACTGTAATGAAACCATCAGTAGATCCAAATTGGCTGAATTGGTTCCTCATCTCTTTGAACTTGTCAATGAGTTTCTGAGCTCTATGTACTAGTCCATCTATGTCCTAACTACTGCTTTTGGCCCTTCTATCATACATAACCTCATCAAAAGCATGTGATACTCATCTGTGAACTTACAGACATGCATTTTGCTAAGCTTGATAATCCAATTGTTGAAGCTTTCATTGAAGTTGTTTGTGATGTGCTTTAAGCATACTCTACTGTCAAAATATGTCATGAACCAGGTTTTTACACCCCTTTCAACTGGCCACTAATGTGCTATTGGATCACTTTCTTTCAGCTTTTTCAAACTGGAGATATAGTCAACCTCATTGTATGCCCTAACAGCTTTCCAATAAAGCTTCATCAAGAACTTACCTCCAAATCCAACATTCTTGAAGTTCTTATACATGTGCCTGAAGCAGAACCTATGGTCAGATTCTGGAAAAGTTGTTTTACTGCCTCAATCAATCAACCCTTTCTGCTGGTCAGAAATGAAAGTCAACTTCTCCACATGCATATTCAAGTGCATCTGCATGATGCTCAATAAGTTGAACCAAGATTGGTAGCATTCAGACTGGCAAATGTAGATAGTTAGTGAAAATAAACCATTGTTTTCATCCAAGCCTATTACAAACAAGCAACAACCCCCGTATTTACTCTTAAAAAAGCAATCATCCAACCCCACCAAAGGTTTACAACCATATTGCAAACCAAGGATAGATGCAGAGGATGCCACACAAATCCCAGTGAACATATTGTCATCATCATTTCTTGAACATGAAGCAATGCTACCTGGATTTGTTGTCAAAAGCTCCATGCAACAAGAAAGAATCTTCTTATAAATGTCCTCATATGAACCAATCAGTTTAGCCATTATTTTCCGTTTTGTCCTCCAGCCTACATGGTAAATCACCTCAACAGTGTGATTTTTTGTGTTTGTTTGATGAGGTTGTTAGTTGTGAAGTGTGTACTAATTATGGACTCACACTCTTTGGCAACAAACCTGACATTCACCATTGGGTTGCTTCCATTATCAACTCTTATACGTGTGTGCTATTCTCCAATGATCCTAACATTAAGAGTGTGCCCAACTATTCCAAGGCTGCATAGCACTACACACTACCAAAAGTATGTTAGGATCATTCTTCTTGAACTACATCGCAAACTTGTTCCTCACTGCATACTTTCTTAACCAGAACCTAGCTGCATCAACTGTGTCCCACTCTTTTCCAACCTCCAACACTCAATCATTTGTTTGCCTCTCATTACCACTATTCTTACCATACACATCAGCAGTTTCAGCAACATATGCAACATGCTCAGTTGGAGGTGATTGTGCATCATGATCATTTTCAGTTGAATGACCTGAATGATACTCTTCTTCTAAAGGAAGGTCATCCAAATGTGCAAACTCATTGGCTTAATAAGGACCAGCTAAATGCGCTTGGTCATGTGGTCGAGCTTGAGATGGACCAACTGAATTGGCTTAGTCATGTGGTTGGGTTTGAAATGGACCAGCTGAATGGGCTTCTGCCTAAGCTTGGGACCATGCAACAGTGGTTTTAGCTTCAACAAATGGGAGATCATCATCAAGCTCTTTTTCAGAGGACTCATCAAAGTCTTTATTCTCTTTTTCAACTTTTGACTTCACTGACTTTCTCATTTTCTCATCTTGGGCCTGAGCCTGAGCCTGGTCCGCCCTTGTTCTTTTACCACATGTACTTTGACATTCACCAACATCAGACATGTCATCTTGTACATTCACTCTCTTGAAGACTTCCAACTTCTTTTGGCACACACGTTAGGCCTCATATGGATTTTACTAGGAGGGGTGAGTTGTGTGATAGGGGCAGGGTCAACTTCAGCAACATGTGGGGTTGAAATGGGTTCAGGATTTACTAAACTAGATCCAGGATTGGTGCTCTCATGAACTTGTACTGCTACTTTAACATCAACAAACATATGCAAAACATCACTGTCATCAATGTCTGCATACTTCCAGAAATACATCATATCTGCATAATTGGTTATGTCCATCTTCACCCCATTATCTATAAAGGTATGTGTATCTCTCAGTGTCAAGGCATATTTATCTTGCTTGGCTACACCTTCAAGTATACTCTTGTTAAGCTTATCCCAATTCAAATGATCCCCATGATACAAAATCAATATATTTCTCATTCTTATAGTCAGTCACCTTCCACCTGCTAGGGATCTCAACCCTCCAACTCCATTTCCCATCATAGTGAACCATTAAGTTCCAAACTTCCAACTTTTGTCCCCATTTTCCATTGATGCAAGGAAACACATTCATCAATGAATACAATAGAAAACATGCAAACCCATGCAAAGTAACATGTATCATAAATAAAGAGAAAATACAAGACAAGTACACATAATGCTTCATAGCCATTGCACTTAATGAGTAGCTAACAAACGACAACAATGATTCATAGCAATTGCACTGAATGAGTAGCCTAAGAACAACAACAATGCTTCATAGGCATTGCCCCAACAACAACGCTTCATAGCCATTGCCCTAACAACAACAACAACAATGCTTCATAGCCATTACACTGAATGAGTGGCTTAACAACAACAACAATTATTCATAGCAATTACTAAATGAGTACGCATTGCCCCAACAACAACGCTTCATAGCCATTGCTCTAACAACAGCAACAACAACAATGCTTCATAGCCATTACACTAAATGAGTGGCTTAACAACAACAACAATTATTCATAGCAATTACTAAATGAGTACCCTAACAAAATCCTTGAACATTGTACTGAATGAGTACCATAATAACAATAATAACATCATTCACTGAATGATTCATAACAACAACATCATTGCACTGAAAGAAAACATTAAGCAAATAAGCAGTGTATGACCCATCATTTGTGCAAATGAACAAAACCCTAACAATAACATCATTCACACAATCCACGAACAAATGTTACAAAGATTGAAACACAAAATGAAACCCTGAAATAGGCGAAAAACACTTACAATACGTCACGCCAGTGAACAGGGGGAGGTCTTAGATTTGACTTGACGTCGTCCTTTTCACTGTCTGAAGGAGCAAAATCTCGCCTCAAATCCGGTTCCTCTTGAATGAAATCACTAAAAGATGAGAAATCTTCCCAATGAATACTCAAGTAGTGTTCTCATCGTCACTGCTTCTGATACTCACCAAAACATCGAACATGACCCTCTTTCCTTTCCTCTTCCCCTTCACCTTCCCCTTTTTCATATTCGTTCGGACTTGTAGACAACAGAGCAAATCACTACAGAGAGGGAGAGGGAGAACACAGAACGACTTAATGGAGGGAGTTTTCCCTCCACTCTCTAACTCTTTGAAAGGTTACAGAGGACAACTCAAATCTCAGTCGTGAACGTTAGTTCATTAGTTGACGGACGGTTGGGATGATCCAATTGGTCACATCCTTCAAATCGTGCGTGAAATGCACGCGAAGGGCATTTTGGTAATGAAATTATGTCACGTGTGTGCCCTGACGATCTTTGGACGTTTACTACTAGTCAAGGGGATAGTTGTAATAATGATTAATGACGAGTCTACTTATTAATTAGTTATGTATAATAAGGGGCAAGTTGCAAATTACTCTTATTTAAATGATGGCAACAACTTTTTTACACCACTACTTATGCTGAAGAACACCACCCCTCCTACTTTTACCCCACCACCTTTTCTGAAGGATATCACTAATATAAACAACACCACTGCACCGCCTCACCTTGTTGTTGTGTTGTACAAAGCCCTTGAGAGGCAAAAGAACCAACCAAAGAGCCCAAGCTGTTGTAATTCGCATTGAGGAGGTCCACTATGGTATGTAAATGATGGCAACGACTTTTTGACACCATCATTTTGATGAAGAACACCACCACTCCCTACATTCTAAAACACACCACCGCCTATTGAAAACGCCACTAATATAACAAAAAACTTACCACCACCTCTTTTCTCTCAGGGAACAGCACCACCGTCGCACCTCGCCACACCATCACTGCACCTTTTATTCGTCCACTTGTCGGACACTCACAACTCTTCATTTCCTTTTCCTCTATTCTTCTTATTACCTCTTTCATGTTTTTTATGTTCCTTTTTTCTCCTCTTCTTATTCTCTCCTTAATCTAATTTTTTTTCTACCCTTGAATAGGGAACCCCCACTCGCAGGAATCTGCTCGAGAGCAGGAGAAGAGAATAAGAACAATAAGAGAGGAGGAAAATAATGAGGCGGGGCGTGGTGATGCCACCGACGATGGAGAATAAAAGAATATGAAGTTAGGAGAAAATGAAGAAGAACAAAGAAGAAGAAGAAGAAGAACCACAACAACAACAACAAAGGAGAAGATGAATAAATGAAAGGTGGTGGCGGGGTGGTGTTGCCCAGCGTTGGGGTGGTGGTGATACCTGTCGTTAGTAGGGATGGCAATGGCGTAAATCTGCCCCTGCCCCGTCAGAGATTGTGGATCCCCAAATTCGCCCCGCCAATTCATTTATATTTTCATTTAAAAACCATCTCTGCCCCGACAATCCGTTTACACATCCGGATTTTGCCTGTTCCCTGCCCCAATCTGGCTTGATCCGCCCAACCAAACTATTTTGGGCCTGAATTTTATAACACAAAAGTCATAAAAATCAATTAAATCTTTAGCCTCTTTCAAAGCCAAATTGAATTTCAATCAAATCAATTTTTAACCTATTTCAAAGCCAACTTGGTGAAAGATCTAATTGCTTTAATAGTGGCAATCTTGGCCAATCTTTCTATCCTTAGCCAAATTCGTGAGAGATTTTTCCTTTCAGAAAACCCTAATAATGGAAGGCCAATCTTTTTATCCTTAGTCAACGCACCAATATTGAGAGAGAAAAATGAGTTTTCTTCTTCTAAGAAAGCAAAGCAAAGAAAATAAAATAAAGAAATACAAAGTGAGAGTGACCATCAGGTCCTCGTCCAACAATTGCTCTCCCACAGTAGTCAATAGCAGTAAATATGTTCACTGGAGGAGGAGGAGTAGCAGCAGGTGGCAGCTCTCTTCCTCAATATTTTTGGAGACGGCAACGACGGAGATGAGTGGGAGGAAGGTGGCTTTGCTGGTGGATGAGAATTTGGGTTGATGGAAGTCTAGGGTTTGTTTCTTGGGGAAGGTGGAGGAACAAGGAATGGGATAGGCATATGCAGTGGTAGTGGTGACCACAAAGTGAGTGTTGTTGAAACCATTTTTTGGTTTGCTTTAATCTCTCTATTGTAGGCGTGGGGAGAAGAAGATGAGGGAAAGATTGGGAGACTGAGAGGATATAAGGTTAGGTTTTTTCTTTTCTTTTTTAGGGTCAGGGTTATTTCTGTAATTACAATACTTAAACGGATATCCATGGGGCAGATATGGCCAAATTCATATCCGCCCCGAATATTTGTTGGATGTTGTTGGATATTTGTATCCGCCCCGAAATTCGTTTAGGCACATCCAAAACCGCTCCAATCGGAGCGGCCGGGACGGATATCTGTGGAAATTCGCCCCACTGCCATCCATAGTAGTCAGGAAGGGTGGTGCGGCTGGTGGCAGAGCGGTGCGATGGTGATGGTTGTTGTTCCTAAGAGAGAAGAGAGGAAGGGAACAAAAAGAAAAATCGTTTTTATTGGTGGCGTCTTCCATCAATTAAAAAAATGGTGGTGGTGTAAAAAAAAGAGCCTTAAATGATCTCTACTATGGTAAGGACTAGGAGGAACCCAAGAACCTACTAGTAGACTTGTAGTGAGTGAAACTATATATATAGTTTGATGATCAATGACAGATGGTTCAATTTAGGATCCATCGTGGCTAGTGAAGTAGAAAACCTAGGGTGTTTATTTGTTGTTGTTGATGTTGTTTTTTTTTTAATATGCTTACAATTCTTAATAAGAAGTGCGACACTCTAAATAGGGTATTTATTTTTAGTTACGATTAGAAGTTGAAGTTCTGATTGGAATAAGGTGTTGATTACTTGGCACTGAGTGCTTAATGAAAATCGATTTCAATAATAGCATCATAATAAATTCGTAATGACTATTGTTATCCCTTCCTTCACTAACCATCCTCTATTTTCCACCTCCTATCTATCATGCGATCAGCATTGCCACCGCCAGACTCCCTTCCCTTCCTCCTCTTCTTTTTCATCATCCTATTTTTTTTTTATCTTCATATCCGTTGAAGACGTATGAGGAGTGGAGAGAGATATAGTGTGGGTTCTCAATAGGGGGTGAAATGGGGTCTCAATAATGTTTTGAAGAGATGAAACATGTGGAGAAAGAGATTAATGTTAGAGGTTTGTGGTGGCAGTGTGAGTTGTAATGGTGGCAATAAATGTAAAACAACTTCAAGTCAGCACCTAAAAGCAAATACCTTATAAATTATAATTTTACAGTTTCTAATCAACGCCCTATTCAAAAACAAAACAAATGGCTCATTCAGAAGTTCGTTGAAATCTTTAAATTCCAATTAGAAATTAGCTTATGAGCACTTAAAAAAAACTTCCTAAGACTACTTGGCGGCACTCCTTTCATGGAACCTTCCTCAGGTGCTAGTAGAGTAATACAGTAGTTCGCTAGGAATTTTTTCTCAAATCCATTTATATCTATGAAACTTAGCTCCAAAAAATTTGGATAGTTACTTGCGTGATGTGGGACTTGCTTTCTCAAATATCAGCTTTGTGATTTACAAAGTCTCGCTTCCAAATTTTGCAACCTTACTCCACTGCCTTCATTCGCCTATATTTAGTATTTTTTTTTTTTATGATACATTTGTTTTGGTTATTCATTACTAATTTTCAAATGATAAAAACGTGTTAACAATATATTTAGCAATAACCAAATACATATAAAAATGCTACTAGAAATAAAGTTTGAAAATCAAGAAAACTCTTGGGTAGGGGTGAGTACGGGATGGGATGGGAGAGATGGACCCATCCCTATCTTATCCCGTTCATTCGGGATCGGGACGAGACATGATAGACCTCATCCCGACCTCGTCCCATCTCAAACAGGATCCGGACGGGATGAGCACGTATTAAATAATCCTCTAATAAAAAATAACGAAATTTTTTTTTATTTCACATTACTTACACACTAATAATGTCAATTTATATACATATAACTTACATCATAAATAATAATAGATATTAAATAAATAAATATTAAACTTTTGTTTGGAAGGCAAATAAATATTAAATTTTATTTAGAATTAATGATTCAATACATTTTGATTTCATATAGAATTTCATCTTACATTGATTTAATTTCAACATATCCTAAACTTTAATTTAGAAGAGTATTGTGATTAAAAAAAAATTATTATTATTATTAAATAAATAAATAAATTCGGGACGAGATAAGCGGGATTGAAAATCTTCATCCCAATCCTATCCTATTCTAGATCGGGATGAATTTGATCAATCCCAAAGGACCCAAAAAAATCGAGACGGGACGAGTTCGAGATTGCGAGATGGGATGCCCACCCCTACTCTTGGGTGTATGTTTGGTTGCATGGAATCTTATTCCATGGAAATTCACGATTAGATTTTGAGATAATACTTACCATCCACAATTAGATTTAAGCTAATTTGAGATAATACTTACCATTCACTATTAGATTTTGTAATCAATTGTGAAAATGAAAGTCTAATCAAGATGTGAATCAAATGCTTTGGGGGAGTAAAAAGTGTGATTCATTTATTGATCAGACTTTCATTCACACAATTGATTATAAAATCTAATGGTGGATGGTGTCACCTCAAATTAGCTTAAATGTAGGTGATATTCTCATCAATTCTTCCATGCAACCAACACATGCCCATAGGGTTTTTATTTTTATTTTTTCAAATCACACATTTTTAATTTAGGCGCGAGAGAAAAAAAAAGTGGGTGCTCAAAATTTTTGATGCGGGTGTCCATGACTCTATGGAAGTGGGTGTGATAAACGCATAATGTGGGTAGAAATAGCAAACTCCCCATTAGAAATCCTTATGGGCTTGCCGATAAGCAGCAGGCCCATTAGCTTAAAACCTAACACTCTTCACAGTGCGAGGAATCGTTTTCGCCTAGGGAGGGAAGAAGAAGAAGAAGTAAGTTTTATCAACTCTCTTCATTCGTCTTTTCGTTCGATTTGATGGGTTTTTGCGACCGATTTTAATCTTTCTTTGTCTATCGATTTGCAGAGTTGACTCGTCATTGGTTCCGTCGATCTTCAGTGTCCGTTCAGTCGGTAACACCACCTAGTCTCTAGAACTTAGTGTACAAAGATCAGTGCTTGAATTTTCTGATTTTAGCCTTGTAAACGAAGGAAGAAATCAAATCCTCGTGAGTCATTTGTGGTCTGAAATGATTGGTTGTGTGTGTGTGTGTTTTTCTTCTTGTGATTATTGTTGTTTTGACTTGGTTTTTGTGTGTCTGTCTTGTTAGAATATGTGGGTTGGTTGATTAGATTCATCTGAAGTCGAGCAGGGCTCTGTTTAGTACGGAATGCTTTGTTTCTGTTGAAGTTGAACATTAGTTATTGTAAGGGCATCTCAGACCCCAAAACCCTATAAAATGAAATTAGGTTTTAAGTTAAGTAAATTGAAAATAATAGACAAGATGTTGGAGAACATTGAGGAGGACTTAATATTTTGTTCATACTAGAACTTGTACTAGATTCATTCGTGTTGAATTTAGTTACCCGGAAAATCTGTGTTGTGATTTTTAGAAATTGTTCTGTTTTCAGTTTATATATAATTTATGATATTTGTTTCAGATTGCTTCTGCGAGGGTTTCAAGCACAGTTGCTTCAGTGCAAACGTCAGAAGACATGGGAAGGAGAATCCTGAATGAGGCCCTGAGCAAGATTGTGAATGCAGAGAGGAGAGGAAAAGCTACAACTGAGCTGCAACCAATTTCCAATGTCATGGCTGCATTTCTAAAGATCATGAAAGATCGAGGTAATCTCATGCAACCTTATGATTTTTGTAATATGGGCTTTATTCTTATTATTCTATGTTTTAGGTGTTTATTAAAGTATCTAAATGTTTTGCTGCTGCAATTTGGTTGGACTTTTTTAGTTTTTTGGTTGCTCGTGTGAATATCATAAGGGTATGCAGAATGTACCATCACAACATTTCTGACAAACTTTAAGATTCTAGTGTCCAGTGTCAGGAATGAAACAAAATTTAAGTTGTACTAGTAGTGAAGTGGAACCAGCTGTTGAAAAAAGTATGAAATAACCTAGGAAATGTGTCACTATAAGCTCGGCAATGCAATATCAACCAGTACCCCACCAATTGATATGTGGCTCAATCGCACAACTACCAAAGATCTTAATTTCAAGAGTCTTTAATTCTTGACCATTTATTTCTATTGGAATGATAACACCAAATATTCCAACTTGCACTTCGAAAAACAAAACAAAGGAAAAAGTCCCTTGTACGTGATTGCAGTTTTGATACTAGCTATGTTTTACCTAGCAAATATTCAGCATAACAATAGCTGGTAGTTTCACTGATTACAAAATACAAGTTTAAAGTATTCAAAGGCACGCTGAGAATAAACTTCTTGAAAAAGAAGCGGTGATAGAAAACTAGAGCAAAAATTGTCAGTCAGATAACTTCAAAACCGACTGGAATAGGTATTACAAGAAAGCAAGCCTAAACAAAACAAGGTTTAAAGATTCTCTTATTTTGGAATTTTAATTAATATTTAAATAATGCTAAGTGACCTGATTGATGATTGTAGGTTTTGTTTTAACTTACAGAGTAACAAGAATAAACACATATTGCTAGGAATCTATTTGATTAGCCAATAACTAGATACACACAAAATTGCTATGATAACAATTAGAAATAAATTTTGAGAAAAAGAGAGAGCAGTGTTTATTCTGCAGCTTCTTTCTTCTTTATCACTCAGTTATGTTTCCTATCCATGTTGTATAAAACTTCGACTGCTGCAAGGTGATAGGCCATTGTTCTCTTGAATTTCATTTAAGATCGGTAATCTGTTTTACAGGATACATCAAAGATTTTCAAGTGTCCAATCCACATAGAGTGGGGAAAATAACCGTTGAATTGCAAGGCAGGATACGTGATTGTCGGGCTATAACATATAGGCAGGATATTAAGGCGAAGGAAATGGAAGAGTACAAATCACGCATGCTTCCAACACGCCAGGTACGTGTTTTTTTAGTGTATATTCTAGTATTTTAATGCACAGTGGAAGGCAAAAGGAATAAGGAAATGATGACAAACTAGAGTTACACAAACATTATTATTCAACAGTGATTTGTATAAAATTTGGTGATTGTTCAAAGGAAAAAAAAAATTTCAATGACATGTTACGGGGCTGCCACAATTTTAAACTTGAATAGTTTCTGGAGGGCTGTAGGAAACATATGGTTTTATTGTTCCAGTTCCAGAAAATTTATTTTAATTTTTGTGCTAATTAACTAGATCATTGACTATCTGCAAATGCACCTGTCTCTTATGCAGTGGGGCTACGTTGTGGTCACAACTCCAAATGGTGTTCTGGATCATGAAGAGGCCATGCGACAGAAAGTGGGAGGGCAGGTTCTTGGCTATTTCCATTAATTGGTAATGCTATTTGTCTCCTGGATTTGAAGGAAAAAATATATATATATGTAAAGCAATCTGTCCTGTGCTTTATTGCTTGCATTTGTATCCAAGAAAAATATTGAATAAAAAAATTTCGCAACGATCAAAGCTAGTCCTATCTTCATGGCAAAAGATTGTGACGTTAAATATGGAAAATTTCCTGCCTTTGATTATTCATGTAAACTTTCTCTTTAGTCTTTACTCACAGCAACTTCAATCTTTTGAATGAAAGAACTTAGGAATATTTACTTGGGTGACCATGTTTTATTAAATTGCGATCCCCACTGGGATCTGAACACCATCCACACAACATTTTCCCAAAGTGGATTCATAATCTTGCCCATCTAATGGTAATCCACCAAGAGACTTGCCTTTAATCCCATGTGGCAGCTCGTTTACAGTCCCCGAGTTTTGATTCTAGGGTATGATGGGGTAGTCCCATTAACAATAGATTTGATAATCTCTTCATCTTCTTCAGACAATTCAGGGTCTGTTTGGTTGGCCATTTTCCATGGGAAATGAAATATATTTTCCTTATTATACAAATTTTCGTTGTTTGATTATGTATTTAATGACAGAAAATTGATTCTTCATAAGATTGTTTTCCCACTATTCATGGGAATCCAATTCCGAGGGGAGGCCTCGGAATCGGATTCACGGAAATGATTTCAATTTCCAAGTCTATTTTCCGTGCAACCAAAATGACCCTCAGTGAAAATAGGAAGTGGGTTGAGTTTCGGAACAATGAGTGTTGGGCAATCCAAGGCAGTGGAGTAAGGCCCATTCTTACCATCTTATTTGATGATGACCTCATCACTGTCTTCATCGGTTTTGTCACCATGGGATTGGACTAAACCAATGCCCAAGAAGCAAATGAGGTAAACAAAAGAGGCAAAGAAGGAAATAATAGCAAGGATTTCTAGAAAAGGTGACAACATGAAGAGGGGTGGATGTATGGATCTTCTCCTGCCAATGTGTAAGGAGGAATTAAGAGACGGTAGAAGAGAGTTGAAAAGACGACATTGGTGAGGTAGTGAGAGAGAGGGAGAGCTCTGATGCTTTTACAGTGTTCTTGTTGTCGTCATTATCAACAGCTTTGTTTGTTTATAATTCGTTTTACAGAGAGAGCTGTGTTTGAGAAAGAAATATGAGAGAGTTAAGTTTGTGAAAGAAGGGCTGAGAGAAATATCAGTTCCATGGATGCTGATCAGTTTACTTTCTCTGCTAGTTTACTCTTCGCTCCTTATCAATGGCATGTCGCATGTATTTAATGTCTATAGTCGTATAGACATTTTCCACATGTATATAAATTCGAGCGGAACTTATTGGCCTTTCTTGGAATCTCCCTTACTACTAGCTATTTAGTTAGTTACAGAACCCAATGGATTAATATATTATAGTTTTCTGTGTCAATATTGAATATTTTGTTTGAAGCTGATTGAGAAATGTTTGAGGCCTCATGCTTGGAAAGTTTGACTGGAGTTTGTTAATAAAAACATTAATAAGCTGGCTTGCAGAACCTTGTTTGAAACGTGGTATAGAGCAGTATAGAAGGATAATGCAGTTGTTGGTTAAGTTTTTTCTTTTCCCAAGTGGTTGTGTATATGAGTTTATATATCATAATCTAAATTTTCTGGTAGCATTGCAGTCTGAAGTTTTTTCTCAGTACATCATGCCATCTTTTACACATTGCTCTGATCATTGTATGATTAACCTCATCCTAAAGAAGCTCTTAGACATGTTATAGGTTGTGACCAATCACCAAACATGTTCAAATAGTAGTGCCATTGACAAAAATGTTAGAGAAGATCAACATAGTTCCATATTTTTTCGACAGGAGGCCTGTCAATGGCTGTTTATGAATGTTTGGTGCATCATCTGGTATGCCAAGGTATTCATTTTTTGATGTCATAAAAAATTATAAAAATATTTCATAAAATGGAATTTGAAAGATATACCCATGAATATTTACATTTGGTTTGTGCTTCTATGTCATGAAAGGGAATACAAAAAATTCAGTTCAGCATGTTGTTGGCTTTGCCAAACTTGATTAAGAGGCCGCCACCTTGGCGACATCTTTGGTTGATCTCTTGTATTTCATGTGGCTGTTAACAAGCTGCCCAGCAGCAATGGTAGACATGAGAGAGAGCTCCCCCGCAAGAACTGAACGAGCTACTATTGTGGGTTGTGGGCGTGGCTAAGGTTCTTGCATGAGAGCCTGGCAACTCTTTGCTTCACCTTTCACTCCAAGTAGATTCAGACAAGCCAATTGAGACGCAAGATGTGTTCCACTTCCACCATCAACTGTGCCTACGCCAATAGATGGCATAGTGACGGAAACATGAAGGTCTCTCCCATCATTAACAGCTTCCATCATTGTGATGCAGTGAGAGCTCTCTATATTCTGAGTAGTATCTTGGCCAGTAGCTCGGAATACTGCAGAGACTATGCTACTGGCATGCGGTTGAATCCACCGAGAGCACCAGCCATAGCGGACCCAATGAGATTCTTGAGCATGTTAAGCTCCAGCAAAGCTGGAACTGTTGTCTTCAACACTTTCTTCACTATCTCCTTTGATAACCACCTCACAAACAACCGACTTTCCACGTCTATCAATCCAATTCACTGCAGCTGGTTTCTTGTCCGAACAAAAAGTTCCTGATGCCCATGACATCCATGTCAGGGAAATCATTCTGAAGGAAATTGAGGACATTTTGCACGCCTTTAGACACCATGTTCATCTTCGTTGCATCACCGGTGCTGCAGGTGAATCTCATGTACAAGTTCCATCCAGCTATAGTGCATTGGATACCTTGGAGCCTCCCAAGTCTGCTCGTATTGAAAACGGCAGCCAGGGTCTCAAAATGGTCTGAATTTGCCAAAAACTTGAGGTCGGCTGCCCTCCTAGCACTTGCAAACCTCACTACAGGAGCTTTCGTGATCCCATCTTTCAACAAAACACTCGTTGCCCGACCGGATGCATAAATTGCCTTACAACCCTATTTGTACTAGCAACCAAACACCCCTCTTTGGTTGCCATGGGAACAAAATACTCTCTCCCATCGAGCAACAATGGTCTGGCAATCCCTACTGGAATCTGAACATAATCCACTGGCATTTCGCAGGATCGCCCCAAAATGGATTCGTAATCTAGCCCATCTAATGGTGACCCCCCTACAGTCTTCCTCGTAATCTTCTGCGGTGCTTCACAATGAATTGCAGCTGCTCGTTTGCAGTCTGACAAGTTTAAGGCCAAATTGTATTGAAAATATTGTTCTCCCTTTATTGAATAGAATACAAGCTTATATAGAGCTAACTTTGACATAACCTAATAGAAATAGGAAACCTAGCAAACTTAGGAAACCAAAATACAATAGGAAATCTAACCAAACTTAGGAAACCAAAATACAATAGGAAACCACCATACACTAGGAAACCTCCCAAACCAAGGAAACAAATTACTAGCCATCGGAAAGTTTCCTAACCCCATAAAACTTCTAACCCCATAAAACTTGCAACACAATATGCTAAAATATATTTTCCTAATAATAGAATATATTTCCTAATTTCCTAATATAGGATGTATTTCCTAATACCCCCCCTCAAGTTGGAGCATGAGGGTTAAGAATGCCCAACTTGCCAAGGAGATAATCGAACTGCGATTTGCCCAAAGCCTCTGTGAAAATGTCGGCCAACTGATCAGTCGTCGACACATAAGAAGGAGCAATAAGACCATCCTGAATGGCATCACGAACGAAGTGACAATCAACCTCAATATGCTTCGTACGTTCATGGAAGACGGGGTTCTGCGCAATGTATATGGCAGACTGACTATCACAAAAGAGGGGAACGGCCTTGGGATGAAGTACCCCTAAACTCAATAATAAACCTTTCAACCATTTCAACTCACACGTTATGGCGGCCATAGAGCGATATTCCGCCTCAGCCGAAGAACGAGAAACCGTATGTTGCTTCTTAGTTTTCCAAGCAATCGGAGAATGTCCCAAAAACACCAACCACCCCGTCAGGGACCTCCGAGTAATAGGGCAAGCGGCCCAATCAGAATCACACCAACCTTGCAAAGTCAAGTCACTATCTGAGCGCATGAGAATACCGTAACCCGGAGTACCTTTTAAATAGCGGACAACGCGCAATGCAGCATCCCAATGCTCCTGTCGCGGTTGCTGCATAAATTGAGATAGCACATGAACCGAGTACGTCAAATCAGGACGTGTGACTGCCAAATAGACCAAACGCCCCACCAGGCGCCTATAAGACGCAGGATCCGAGAGAAGAGAACCCGTGGCACGCGCTAGTTGATGGTTTTGTTCGATCGGAGACATAGCAGGCTTCGAACCCAAGAGACCCACCTCCGAAATAATATCAAGTGCATATTTACGTTGACAAAGAAACAACCCTGCAGAGCTGCGGGCAACCTCAATACCAAGGAAGTATTTAAGGACCCCGAGGTCCTTCATATGAAAACAGGAGCCAATGTAGCTTTTAAACAGATCCAAAGCAGTAGAATCATTTCCAGAGAGTATTAAATCATCAACATACACGAGCACATTAATTTGAACCGACCCCTTCTTATAAGTAAAAAGGGAATAATCAGAATAGGACTGTAAAAAACCATACCCTTTTAAAGCTGACACGAGCTTAGCAAACCAACATCTAGGAGCCTGTTTCAATCCATATAGAGATTTACGCAACCGACATACCAAACCAGGTTCATCAGAGGTAAAGCCAGGAGGGAGTTTCATATAGACCTCCTCATCTAGATCCCCGTGCAGGAAAGCATTGTGTACATCCATCTGATGCAACTCCCAATTTTTAGAAGCCGCAATTGCAAGAAATGCACGAACAGTAGTCATTTTTGCCACTGGAGCAAATGTCTCGTCATAATCTATCCCTTCGGTCTGATGATTACCGAAAACAACCAAACGAGCCTTCAATCGCTCAATACTAGCATCAGATTTGTACTTTATCTTATACAACCATTGACTACCAAGAGCCTTCTTCCCTGAAGGCAACTTTTCCATAGTCCACGTCCCATTGTCTTCCAAGGCCCGCATCTCTGCTTGCATAGCGGCACGCCACCCTGCATCTTTTACAGCCTCCTTAAAAGACTGTGGCTCTCTTCCAGCTGTAATAGCTGCAATAAAATTTCGGTGTTTCACAGAAAAACTGTCACAACTAACATAATGTGCTATAGGATAAGGTGTACCTGAGGGAGGTGAAGATGTAGAAGCAGGTGAAGCGGAGGATGGACTATTTTTCTTCACCGTAGTGTGGGTAACAAAGTCACGTAGCTTAACTGAAGAATACTTTTCCCGAAAGCCACGACCTAAATGCTCACTTGGCGGAGCATCTCCTGACACTGCCCCCTCTGAATCATCCGTATGAGAAGGCATAGGCAACACCTGTGGCTGTGGCGTGGCGGTGGGTGGTGGCGGCTGCAGCTGTGTGGTGGACTGCGTCTGCGGGTCTGGAGCACCCCTGGGCGTGGGAGGGCATACTGGCTGCACTTCCTCATCATTTTCTAAAAAATTCGGAAGATCCACAGCCACCCCATCATGCAGATTACCATGCATGTCATTGCGAGCAGCAAAATTAGTAGCCTCAACATCAATATATGGGAACGCATTCTCATAAAACGTGACATCCCTGGACACAAAAAAATCTTGCTTGTCCAAATCAAACAAATACCAACCTTTCTTGCCAAACGGATAGCCCACAAATACACATTTACGACTCCTACTGGCAAACTTATCACCCTTTGCCTTCTGATTATGGGCGAAGCACAGAGAACCGAAAACACGCAATTCACCAAAGGAAGGCGGATCACCAAACAAGACTTCATATGGAGTTTTATTGCCAAGAATACTAGAAGGTGTCCGATTGATTATATGAGCAGCGGCAAGGGCACATTCCCCCCAAAAATAAAGCGGTAAACCACCCTGAAATCGTAGTGCCCGAGCAACATTCAAAATGTGTTGATGTTTCCTTTCTACTCGGCCATTTTGTTGAGGAGTCCCCACACAAGAAGTTTGAAACAGAATTCCTTGGGCCAAAAAATAATCCTTAAGGCAATTAAATTCAGTACCATTATCACTACGAACAATCTTCAATTTCTGAGAAAATTGTCTATCAATCATAGCTATAAAGGACATAAACATTTTAAAAACCTCCGTTTTATCAACTAACAGATAGATCCACACAGCGCGGGAGAAGTCATCCACTAGTGTCAAAAAATAGCGAGCCCCACAAGACGATGGTGTATCATATGGCCCCCATAAATCACAATGGACTAACTCGAAAATGCGAGTAGAGTGATTGTCACTTAACGGAAAACTATCCCTAGAATGTTTAGCACGATGACAAACTTCACATGCTTTATTCAAGTTACCACTAGAATTGCTAAAAAAAGGAAGCAACTTCACCACTTTCTCAGAAGGATGCCCCAATCTGCGATGCCATAGCTCTAAAGAAGTTGAAGGAGCAACTGAAACTGCTTTCACCTTTGTCTCCTCCCGTAAGTAGTATAGTCCATCCCTTCTGTCACCCGTTCCAATCACCTCCCTCGTGTGTCGGTCCTGGATAGCACACAAGTCGGAGTTAGTTATGAATTCACAATTTATATCATCACTCAATTGTGAAGCCGAAATTAAATTACAATTTAATTTTGGAACATAAAGAACATGGTTAAGAATAATTTTGTCAGTAAGCTTGACAATTCCTTCCTTCAAGGCAACAACGTTTTGACCATCTGGGAGGCCAACAGAACAGGGAGTCATAGTTCTTAGATCCGACAAATACGACAAATCTCCCGTAACATGATTGGAACACCCAGTGTCAATAATCCACTTACCATTCAACCGATTAGTACCTGATCCGATGTGAAGATTGAGAGCCTGCCATTGTTGGTACCTATTGTTGGTAACATGGGCGTTTGATGGAATTCTCTAATGTCCATGATAGCTCCTAGCTTATTGCTTGGTTTTAACCTTGCTGCCGAGATTCAGTCATCTGATGAGAATTTCAGATTCCTAGTAAGAGACAGCATCCTTATAACCACTGCTGAGGGTTGGAGTCAATTCTTGTATAGCACTGATGTGCAATATCTCCCTCCAGTTGTATTCTATCTGGATGGATGGACCCAGGCAGGAAATTATATACCAATGGGTAGAATGGATGCACACTTCTTCCCTGTCTTATCTTGGGTACGATAAAGAAATACGTCTTGGGCGCTACAACTTCCTTGATACTGCTGATAGGCGAGCTGTTTCAGAAAGTATCTCGCCAGACATTGATATACTTTCTGTTAAGAATTATAATGACAATAAGTACAATGAGATTTTCCGCAGCAGTCTACAAGAATGCAGCATCTGTTCTAACAAATATGTAGGAACTGATTTCATTAGATTGCCATGCAATCATTTCTTCTGCTCTGATACCATGACAAGTTTAAGGCCAAATTGTATTGAAAATATTGTTCTCCCTTTATTGAATAGAATACAAGCTTATATAGAGCTAACTTTGACATAACCTAATAGAAATAGGAAACCTAGCAAACTTAGGAAACCAAAATACAATAGGAAATCTAACCAAACTTAGGAAACCAAAATACAATAGAAAACCACCATACACTAGGAAACCTCCCAAACCAAGGAAACAAATTACTAGCCATCGGAAAGTTTCCTAACCCCATAAAACTTCTAACCCCATAAAACTTGCAACACAATATGCTAAAATATATTTTCCTAATAATAGAATATATTTCCTAATTTCCTAATATAGGATGTATTTCCTAATACAGTCCCCAAGTTTTGATTCTAGAGAGTAGGATGGGGTAGTCCCATTAAAAAATGTGATGATCTCTTCATCTTTGGACAATTCAGTGAAAGTAGGAAGTGTGTTGAGTTTTCGAGCAATGGGTGTTGGGCAATCTAAGGCACCTGAGCAAAGGCCAGTCTTACTATCCTTTTTGCTGATGTACCTATGGCTTTCTTCATAGGTTACGCCACCATGGGATTGGACTAAACCGTAACAAATGAGGCAAAAAATGAGATAATAACAAGGATTTTAGAGAATGCAACAACGTGGAGAGGGGTGAGGGTACGGATCTTCTCCCACCAACTTGTAAGGAGGAAGTAAGAGATGGAGAAGAAGAGACAAATGGTTAGGTAGAGAGGGAGAGGCAGAGCATCTGAAGCTTTTGCTTTTGCGGTGTACTTCTTGGTAATATGATCAACAAAAGGTTGTTTAGGGTCCATTCTTACAAAACTAGCGTGTTTGCAAGAAAGGCGGATTGAGAAAGAGAGAAAGCTGTAGTGTTTGAAGAATGATAGGTGATCTGTTTTCCTTTTCTGTTGAGTCTGGAGTTCCTTTCCTCTTAAATGACTTATATTTATAGGTAATGTAGTTTGTGCACATTCCACAATTGAAGGAGAATTAAAAATTAAATTAAACTGATCTATATTTGGACCTTTCTTGGAACTGCCTTGCTACTAGCTACTAGCTACTAATTTGATCTAATCGACTATTGTATAATGTGTGTTTTCATCAGCATTGTTCTGGAACATTATGGATGTCTTTTAATTAAATTAAACTGATCTATATTTGGACCTTTCTTGGAACTGCCTTGCTACTAGCTACTAATTTGATCTAATCGACTATTGTATAATGGGTGTTTTCATCAGCATTGTTCTGGAACATTATGGATGTCCACATCATGTTGAGGTGGCATCATGAAGAGGCTTTGGGTGTATGAGGTGTTAACCTACGATGAATTAGTTTGCCTATAAATATGTAACTTTTTGTGTGAGAGTAGAGAATGAGAATATACATCTCAATTTTTTATGTCATCAACATCTTGTATCTGTTGTTTATTTTCTCTAGTTGACAACATGTTATCAGCACGAATCTCTCGAGCTATTGGATAATATCGTTGATTTGGTATCATTTTTAGAGTATTCTTCTTTCGAGTTAATTGGATCACTTGGCTATGCAATAATCTATGCACGAATATCTAGTATTTAGAATGTCGAAGCTCTATTATTCAAGGTATTTATCTTCGCCTTTCATTCTTTGCAAACTCTTGATTCAAAAGAGTTAAAAGGTATATTTTCTAATCCAAAATTTATGTTCCAAACTATTTGTTGTGATTGAACGATATGAAACTTCATATGGTTTTAATTCAGCCCATTTGCTAAATTTGACTGAAAGATTTTCTCCCAAATTCTCAAATAAATTATAACGACAAAAACCTTAAGCTGTTATCGCTGACAAAAGTAACCCAAGCTAAGCTTCTGATGCTCTACTCACCACTTTGTCAAGCACTGACTATCAACGTCTAGGGTATTCTTACTGCTCTCTCTGGTGAGTAATTGTCGGACATCCCTCCTATTCGCTCTCTATTTGCATAGATGAAGATGAATGAGAAGAATGAGGAGGTGAGTGTGTACTTAAGTGACCCATTTTACTAGATAAGACTTCTTTATATTTGCCAAAAAAAAGGAGTGATCACCTTTGAGGACTAATGAAATTTTATTTAATACATTTACATGTTACCTTTATCAAAGTTTTCTTAATCCTAGCATGCATTTTCTAAACCTATATACTAAATGATATGAGTTTACTATTAATTTAGTCATCATTATATTACATGCTAGTACTTCTCTTAGTGTGCACTCAATAGGTTTTGAATCTCGTTGTTCACCCATGGTTTAAAAATATGTTGTTAAATAGGAAGAAATAATGATGATTGAATAGTGTCTATTTGATTAAAGAAAATAAAGACGAAAGTGAGGTGGACTGATCTGACACTTGAAACATAACACATGTACCATTTTCAATGAATGTTGACAGTCCCATAGCTACTGAAGATGTTAGAAATGGTGCATCTGACATGCATTCAGCTTTGAGTTTGCGTGTCAGTAGGATGCATTTATATTGGTCAGGAGAGTATAGTGGGTCAGTCGGTTGGAAATATGTAAATTCTTGAACCGTTTGTTGTGCTATACACTAATCATAATTAGGAACATCATTATGAGCATCTTCTTGTTTACATAGGTGACTATTCACAAGACTTGATAATACGTACCATATATAATAGTTAATGTATTTTACATCCTTCTATGGTTCTAGTGACACTAGATGTTATTGGGTATAGACATATCCTACTTATATATATTTGACAAACACTTGATTTTTTCTATAACATATAGGTTCATGTCATGGAATTTTCTATGGATAGTTACCTAGAATTTGGTGTAATAGAAATTGTGTCAAAAAAAGTATGAAGTGAGATTATATTTGGGCTTTACAATAGTTAAATTAAATGAATTGGGTTTTATTTGTTTGCATTGAGTTTTTACTATTTTAAATTGGGTTTGTATGGATTGGACTGGATAACTCCTTTGAGGCTTTCTGGGCCGATTTTAATTAATGCTTGATTAATAATTCGAGTGGACTTACTGAATTAAATAAGTCTGTTAGTTTAAATTTCATTGGGTCTATTGTACTATTGCATTCAGGCGTGTCCAATGTTGGACTTGTGTTTTTCAAAATGTCAGCCCGTTTGGGTCTGATTCCATTGGGTTGTTATAACTTATGAGTGATTCTATGTGTCGAGGGAAAGGGCGAGGAAACCAGCGAGGTAAACGAGGTGGCCGGGGGTGAACCGTTCACCCCACTCGAGATGCGCGCGCATAAAACATCTCGAGGGGGGTGAATGGTTCACCCCCCGCCACCTCATTTACCTCGCTGGTTTCCTCGCTCTTTCCCTCGACATTTAGAATTTCCCATAACTTATATGTTTTTGGTTTGTACCAATTAATAATGTAAGCCCAATTCCTGACATTAAGTTGGATTTCATCAAATCCTAATTACTTGTTTAAGGAGCACCTTAAGTACCTTTTAATAACATCTATATTTTATGTAATTGCTTGTCAATTAAAGATTAATTATGCAAGTGCTCACTTATAATGTTTATTATTTATAATACCACAATTTTATCGGGGGCACAGGCAAGGGATGTGACAGGAATAAATACTTTTAAAAAATGTGATACCTCCGAAAGAGGTATCCAACATGACTATTCTAGCAGAGGTAATTCCTCTCGCAGAAGTGTTACCATCAAAGCGATAATTACTTTCACTGAGGTAGTTACCCTTAAAGTGGTAATTACTCTAGCAAAGGTAGTTATACTCATAAAATGTCATCACAATCCTAGCCGCTAATGGTCCAAAGCCCTTGCCCGAAATTATAATCAAATGTTGCCTAGAATAGTGCGAGCATTACTAAAAATGCCAATGAATTTAACTGTGATGTATAATTAAAGCCTAGATTGCATTAGTTTATATGCATAAGTTACACGAGCTGGAACTTTGAATTCAATTAGGCATATTAGTTTTAAATTCATCGGGCCTGATTGTTTATTGAGTCTGATTGATAAATTACGGCCTAATTATTTAAGTCAGTTTACGGTATCACCTGGATCTGGTTGGGATCTAGATAAGTTGATTCAGTTAAGATCTAGTTGGGTAGGTTTGGTCCAGCCGATCCGGTTCTGTCTTGTTGTATCTATTTTGTTTTCTTGGGGTTTATTAATGTTCACAGGGCCTACTCAATTGGGTTAGTTAGACATGTCACATTAGGGCCTATTAATGTTCACATTAGGTCCTGATTAAGCCATGCCTCTTACTATTTATTATAGATCCAATTCCTGTTGGATATGAATAGAACGGTTTCATCAAAACGGTAGAATTAGAGCACATGCAAAACATAACTACCTCTGAGTATGCGGGACTTCAGCAGAAATAACCATTAGCTAGTAATATATCTGAACATTCAACAAATATGTGGCAACTTCAGAAGCAGTAGCCACAACTCTAATACTTATTTTAGGAACCACCGGAATGGTTTATAACATATGCTACAGAAAGTGAGTATTTCGTACTATTAGATTGATAAACTCATACATTTCCTATTACATGTGGAACATATGCAGTATATCGTGATTTGCTTAATTTATCTACTGCATATCTATTTTTCTTTTACAGCATGGTTTATAAAATGCAAAATATACTTGTCTAATTGCTAGTACCAAGTCTGCAAAATTTTCTCCACACTGGCCTTTAAGACACAACGGGTGTTTATCATAGCTGGACATATGCAATTTCTTGAGGCTTCGGAAGAGCCCACCATTTGTTATTGCAATTTCTAACGAAACTTGCGTTATTTCAACATATATGCATCACATCTCATGTTGGAATCTAATGTTGGAAGTCTGTAGCTTGCATTAGATATCATGCATGAAGCTTGAAGCTTACATTAAACTTAATTTTTATTAATATAGTGAGATTATAAAATTTCAGAGTTGTTATATCACATATCACAAGCTTTTGAATAGTAACTTTACCATTATACGTCTTCACATTGTTTGACTTGTATAGTCTAGACTACCCCATCATGCAGACATATAGGTTCCAAAGATTTCACTCCTCAGAAAAGAAGAATTAGTAAAAATTCATGCCTCAATGCTTTCGAAGAAGCAATGTTTGAAACTTCTGTAGAAGTTGTAAATACTTTAGAAGAAGTAGTGCATAAAGCTTCAAAAGAGCATAACATGACGCTCCTGAATAAGTCATATAGAATAGTATAACATAGGGCTGGGCAAGCCCGGGTAACCGACCTCAAACCAAAAATTGAAGCTCGGATCGAATTTTTTAAAACTGAAAATTGAAAACCGAGACCGGACCGAATAAGGCCGGTTAACCGAATTCTCGGGTCGGGTCGAGCCGATCTATGTTCAGATGTGAGAAAGCTGGGATCTCCATCAGCATCGAAATCTCATCATCAGCATCGAAATCTCCATCAGCATCATCGAAATCTCCATCGCATCATCAACATCGAAATCTCCATCAGCATCAAACACCATCAGCTCAGAACACCATCAGCATCATCGAACACCCATCAACATCATCGAACACCATCAGAACACCTCTCGTCTCCCTGCTCTCTCCATTTTGTCATTTTGGGTTGAATTGAAGGACAGTGAGGAGGAGGCGGAGAGAGCTCAGCAGAAAAGGAAGATGGTTCAAAATTTGTAGATCCAAAATTGGTAGTCAATTTAGAAAGAGCCTAGTTGAATATCTTGTTTTATAATTCTTTAATACTAGTCGGGCCAGGCCGGTTACCCGATGGCTTCAGAAATGGAAATCGAGGCCCGGACCAGAAACTTCAGGCCGGGTCGGGCTTTTACAACCAAAACTTTTATAATTAATTAAAACCGATCCGAACTGACCCGATTAGTCCAGTTGTCAGTTCGGTCCGGGTTTTCGGTCCTAAATGCCCACCTCTAGTATAACATGACACTCCTGAAGAGGTCATGAAGCTCCAGAAGTAGCAACGCTCCTGAAGAGGCCACGACGCTTCAGAAGAAGTCATAAAACTTTGGAAGGAACATTAAATGATGTTCCAGAAGAGGTCATTAAACTTTCTCCATTACCCTAGAAGTGATTATTCATATACTTGAAGTGACTTAAAAGCCCTGGAAGAAGCTCGGGTACCTGGTAATAATGAGATCTCAATATAATAAGGAGAAATGTGGAATCAAATGAAACGGTCATCGATGACACATTCACATATATGGTAGCTGTCGACAAATAAATGATTGGGCAAATGAAAATATATTGTCCATGGTGTATTAGGTCCACCAAAAGAAAATATACTATCCAAGTGGAATTGGGTTCCCTTGAAAATGTTGTGTTTGGACCTATAGTACAAACACCTAAACATGCATATTTTAAATGAGTGTTTGTAAGAAAACAAATGAGAAAATTAAGACTTGTGGCACAAGGGTTTCTGCAGAAACCTGATGTTTGATTTTTTTTTTAATGAAAAATATTTCCTAGTTAGGAATATAACTACATTTTAATATGTCTTGTAGTTTCTAATAATTGATATGCGAATTTTGAATTTAGACAAAAATATTTATAAATCTCTGAAGGATTCACTTTACTTGAAGCAAAGTCATGAAATAATTACTCAATACATTTAGGTCGTGCTTTATACGATTTGAACTATTTCAGAAAAATGTGATATATTTGTGAATTTATGAAGGTTATACAAATTTGACCACGTGTCTTTATTAATAAATTGTTATCTGCATTGTCATACTAACAGTTTATGACAATAATATAACTCTCATTGGATCTTAAAAATACTGTTAATAGCGACGATATTTGCAATTAAAACCTTGAAAGAACAACTTTTGTCTCGGCCTGCAGATCGAGTAAAATACTAATAGAATATTGGTTCATTAATCGAGTTATATTTGTAACATTTTTAACATAGTCGTCTGATCTTTATATCTCAAGAAAGACTTGTATCAACCAATTAAAGGATACTCGGTCCTGAAGTACCATATGTAAGTATCATTGGTGCATTGTTATTTGCCACCAACTACATAACCTGATATAGTCTTTTTCTGTGCATTTACTAGCAATGTATAGCTTTGCACTGACTTATAGATATTTGAATGACATGACACATATATTTTACCCTAATATATTTATTAATAAGTAGCAATACAACTCATAAATATATTTTACCCTAATAATGGTTCAAGTTATTATGAACTCATAAATATATTTTACCCTAATAATGGTTGCTCACAGGTAGATTCTGTATTGATAAGTAGCAATACAACTATTTCTTAGGGTTTATTACACAAATTTATCGATCAATCGACTACAATATATGACAACAATGTTGCATGTATTGATCAAGTAAAAGAAGGCTTCATCAAATGAGAATGAATGAAACACATTCCAATCAAAATTTTCTACCTGCACGAGCTTCAGAAGAACCATGTGGTTGAAGTCGAATAAATTCAATATAATGACAACCTTGCAGACCTCTTCACCAATGCACTGTCTACATCAATATTCCAGAAACTGGTTTACAAGATTAATGTGTAAACTTAGCCAACAGTTGTGCTTACATAAGGGGGAGTATCTGAAAGTATACCACTCGAGAAACATCCAGAAGGATCTACAAAAACATTTAGAAATATATTTGTGACAGTATCGAAATATATTCTTGACAATATCCTGAAGTATATATTCTTGAAAGTATCATGAAGTATATTATATTTGGACAAGCTGTACTCTTTTTCCGTTGACACGATTTTATACCATTGGGTTTTTCATCCAGGTTTTAATGAGGCAGCAACGTCCAGAAGTATGCCCTGAGAAAGAACCCAAAAGTATGCTCCGAGATCATATAGAAGTATATTTGATTTATAAGCATTGTACTATTTTCCTTCGACAAAGTTTTTTCCACTAGGTTTTCCTGTCAAGGTTTTAATGAGGCAGCACCGAGGCAACAATGATGGTAATATAATCTTCATTACATAAGGAGATACTCACGTACTCCAGAAGAGACGTGACTTTGAATGTCACTTTATTGTGGTTATTAGGGAGAGCATTCCATCAGAGGGACCTGATTTTGCTGAAGATTTTGGACAATTTGCACGCTATGTTATTTTCCCTTTGTTGCGATTTTATCCCATTCGGTTTTCCTAGCAATCTTTTTCATGAGGCAACATTTCATGCATCTAACAGTATGCAAATCTATCGATAACATGCGATGAACATCCAAGGGGGAGTATTTTGAAACATTATGGATGCCCACCTCATGTTGAGGTGGCATCATGTGGAGGCTTTGGTGTATGAGGTGTTAACCTACTGATGAATTATTTGCCTATAAATAGGCCATATTGTAGCCCGTTGTGTGAGAATAGAGAATGAGAGTCAATACAGGTATACAAAGAGTGAGAGAGAGATTTACATCTCAATTCTTTTATGTCATCAACATCTTGTATACGTTGTTTATTTTATCTAGTTAACGAGTATCAGTATATTTTTTATGTTATGCATTTTCAATAGGCCTTTATTTAACATGGCACATAAGATGATATTCCATATGGCAGTGATTATTGCACGTCTTATGGATTTTATTTAAATTTGTTTTAACATTTCCACCAGGTTTTCTTTTATAAACATTTTTTTTTCACAATATTAAACCACCACTGTATAGCACACATTTTTTTACTTTCTAAAATTTTATTTTCAGTATATTGGTTGCAATGTGTGAATAACCCACTAATGCCTTAATAATGTTTGTTACGGTGTGCCAGAGATGGAGCATTTTTGTTTGTAAGAGTGATTTGGACAACCCATGTTAGAAAGATTTAATTAAATATAAGCACACCTTCTCTGATAGTATTTTTGTGGAGTTTGCAGAACAAAAACTGAACTTTTCAACAATAGACACTGTACTATGTGTTCAATGTGCTTTGTAGCAACTTCACTCATTGAAATATCTGCATAAAACAAAGGTCTTTAGCATACTAGGTTCTTGGAATATGACATGCGATTGTTAAAAGTGACATGCGAAATGTAAAAGTTTTCTCATAAAATCAGGGTACAAAATCTATCTAAACAATATAATGCCCAATGCGCTTATGAACAGTAAAATTGTGAATTTCGTCATGATACAGGGGTTTCCCCTTTTTTCCCTCCCAAATTTATCCTTTTACGAACAAAATGAAATGATGTATGAACAATGATGAGGGGCAATGAGATCATTTGAGTCAAAATATTATTAAAACAACGTCTTTTCTTCTTCTCCGCTTCCTCTTCTAACCACACAACTCATAATGAGAGGAAAGCTTCACGACACCTGTTTCCCTTGATGTCTCTCTCTTTCTCTTCCTATCTCCTCTCTCCATATCACAAGATCCCTTTTGCCCTCCCCTTTCCCCTCGATTCATAACTCTATGACGAGATCTTCAATGGCCTCTTTAGGGTTTTTGAAGCTAAATGAATAAATTTTTTTTTACTAAAGTTCTTCAACAATAACGACAAATCCGGGTGCGGCAACTCTGATAGATCTTCTGCAACTTCAGTCCTACCGTGGACTCCTGAGCGTTGTTGAATTTTGGGGTCGAACAGGTGATCAAAGTCTGTAGTTCTTCATCCGAAATTTGAGCGAACATGAGGACTCAAACCTCCTATAATAATCAATTTCTCGGTCGTCGAAAGTGGCGCAACATTCTAATGAAGAAGGTTTCAAAGAGGCAAAAGAAAATGGAGGAGGAGGTTTGGATTGGATATGATGTTTGTTGTTCCGCCTCCATCAGAAAGGAAATAGAGAAAGATAAGAGAGTTTATTTCAATTGGGTGAATGTATTTTCTTCGTTTGGCTCTCCTTCCTTCTCAAGATCCCACCTTTCTCTCTCATTTATCTCCTTGGCATCTAATTCGACAATGGGTTTTCTTCGTTTGGTTCTTCTCCACTATCAAGAACATATGGAGGTACCATTGGTAGAAACTTCAGTATCTAGCTTTCTTTTTGCATTTATATGTTTTTTACATACATTTACATGCAATGGATTTCATATGTTTTTACCGTCTTCTATACCGAATTCCCTGATTGTAAGAAAAGGGTATCTTGAGTTACTATAATCCCAAATTGGTTGTTGTTGTTTTTGAATTTCTTTGCTTTGATTGAGAAATCCAACTATGCTTTGTTTTGGGTTTTCTAATTCTTCATTCAATTTTATGTCTTTGTGTTTGTTAGTATCCGCAGAAATAGTGAAGGTCTAGGTTCCTAACCCTAAAATAGATGGTGATTAACCTATCCGCAGAAGAGGGCACGAAAATTTCAACTCAGTCCTGCCACTATTCAAATTTGCATGCAATACTACCTAGAACAAGCTAAACACAAGTGAACACACAGAAACCGCATGCACATGCGGTGGGTAGAAGTTACCTCCGGCGTGAACCTCTTTCGGGTTACTTGCGATGCCGGGTAGAAGTCAATTTCTGAGAGTTTCCTCGCGAATCGCAATATTTCACTTCGTTCCCACTTGAGCTCGTATGTGTGTGACCACCTGAAAAAATAATTCAAACTCAAACAAATAAAAAAATAAGAAACTGACTCGTAACACTGTTCCTAAAAAGAAAATTAAACCTAATTTATAAACTAGCAAAAACAACCCTAGATTTCGATTGTACCGTTACAATCCCCGTCAACGGCGCAAAAAACTTGATGAAGTTTTTATTAACCTAAATTAATAAGCTAATAAACCCTACTTGTAATACCGCAAGTGCATGGCTGTCTAACTGATAGACAGTGTAAAATACGGGTTGATCCTACGAGGATTGACCAGACAGTCGAATTCTAAGACTTATTTGAACTAATTTCGAGTTGGGGGTTATAGCAGATGAAAATTATTAAATTAAAAAAATAAAATTGACAAATAAAATTAAATTGATAAGAAGATAGAGAGGGGACTGAAACATCGAATCCACCACAGGTTCTTCAAGATTTGTGTAATCCAAATTATTGTTTTCAAGATTTAACATGACTAACTTAAAGATTAATCTAAGTTCGCAATTGATTTCAGCAAATGTATGAACCCCTAGCATTGCGTGTCTTCTTACGACACACACAATCAAAGGTTTTAACTAATTCTAAGCCCCTAATATTGCATGTCTTCTTACGGCACACACAATCACAGATTCAGATTAATTGATTAAAGCAGACTTTGAATATCAATAAAGGGTACTTCTAACTATCGACTAGTCTAGATAATTAATCTGGATATAATCGGTGAAAGCAAATTATTGAAACTCAGAAATCAACTATGTTTAACGTTTACGCATATAGAAAACAATAAATTCAAATACAACAAACTCTAGGAAACCTTGTGGTTTCATCTTCGCCTCGGCGCGGGGTCTAGAAGATCATGGTGGTGGTGGTCACAGCACTGGTGTAGGTGAAATCCATCTCAGCACAACTGTGAATCCCGAGAAAAAAACTGCAAATGCAATGTGGTGGTACAGAGCATAACTGCAGGGTGCAAATAATTAACTGATTTGGAAATCAGTTGGTTCTTGCCAGAATTTGCGCTGTCTTCTCCAGCGAGATGCACCGCTGCTTCTTTTTCATTCGTGCTCCTCGCGAACGTATTCTTCCTCTGTTGAAGCTCCGAAACCTGCAAGAGAGAGGGAGACAAAGTGAGGGAGATACGAGATAGAGGAAAGAAGGGACGAACGGGAGAGGAGCAAGGGCGGTGAAACAGGGAGGCGCTCCCTGTTTCTACTGCTACTTGTGGACTTTGTTCCTCTTGCGAGCTCCGGTCCTTGCAAGAGAGAGAGGGGGCCGGGAGATGGATGAACATAGAGAGAGACCGAAGGAGAAAGAGGGAGATAATGGAGGAGGGAGACAGGGCGGTGGAGCTCTGTCGCGAGGTGGTGGTGTGCATGGTTTGCTCTGTCGCTAGGTGATGGTGGCTTGGAGGGTGATGTTGTGGATGACGAGGTGAGGTACGCTGCCAGAGAGAGGTCAGGAAAGTGGAGGTGGTGGCGGCTGATGGTGGTGTTGGCGAGGTGACGGTAGTCGTGACAGCGACGTGGAGTGAGATAGCAGCGATTGCAGTTGGTTAGTAGTGAGAGACGAAGGTCTCTACTAAGGAGGAGAGGGGGAGAATGGTGGTTGGAAAAAAAAGGAGGAATAAAAGAACGTACCAGCCGAGAGGTTTTCTCCAAAAAGGGGAGAACCTAAATAGGGTTCTCCTATTTTCTTGGGCTTGGGTTTTTAGGTTAGCTTTTTGGGTTTTGGCTTAGGTTAAATTAGGTGGACCTAGGTCTGTTTGGGTTAGGTTTAAGTATGTGACCTTCTACTTTATACCACCGCTGGAATCGACCAATTAATATATTATTTCCTCAAATTGTCTCCTTTATGCGATTTCATCGTTCACACTCAAATTCCTACAAAAACATGAAAATGAAATAATTAGAATAAAATATACTAATTGAAACACTAACATATATAAATTAAGGGATATATTTTGTAATAATTACGTGAATATAACTAAATGCAACAAGAACTTGGTATTTTGACAATTAATGTGACTTTTGTTGGTATGTTGTGAGTGAATGGAATATTTACTTTAGCCCTGCATCTAGTAGAACTTTTATTCCTTTGTGTTTCAACGTGTTGTGTGTCACCCATTTGCTCGTGTGTGAGTGATAGGGCCTTGGGTCTTAGGTTTCTTTACCTAATTATAAAGGGCAATGTATTGTAATGTAGCAAGCGAGTAGGCTATTTCGGCTACCACAATAGTATATTCCATCGCCTCCTGTTCCTGGAAAGTTGTCATTATTTGAGCCACAGAATATGCTTTTTGCCTAATAGCTACATAAATACATATTACATTTTGTCATTTTTGATTGAAAATAGTATCTGTGGTTACTGCTGGCTTACCGGTTAGTCTATCCCCAATCATTATTTCTTGCTGACCTCGTTTTATAGGGATCATCGTTATTATTTTTTTTTTCTTTCAACCAATTTTTTCTCGTTTTTTTTACATAGTCTTACCACTACACACGATGAGCGATGTATTGGAAATTTTGTATTTCCATAATTATTGAATGAGTAAATCATAAGTTATGTAAACTCACTATATAAGGTCCCTTATGTAAGTCTTTGACCAACAACTATGTTGGTTCAATTGTATCTTCTGAGAACAGGTACATAGTCTTTCATTTGCTATAAGTAGAATTTCAAATTGGCCATTTGATTTATCCAAAATATTAACAATTCATCGTTACAACAACAACCTAGCACACAAAAAAAAATTTACATTCAAATCAAATAGGTTATTTCTTATTCATTTCAAAGTCAATTCTTATTTCTATTTGCCCGAGTTTCTGTCCTAAAGTGCATAAGGAACAGAGACGAATCAGTTGTATCTTGGGAGACTAACGACCATCAATGTTGCATCGAGACGAGTCCAATATTGTCTTAAGGACATTGCATTAAACATGCCTCAAATTATCTTATCCCCTTACTGTTACTATTAAAGATTGTTTCCAACAATCTTAAGACAATAGTATAATCAGTATTAGTATCATACTTTCATACAACTCTAGCCAAGCATATCTAGAGTACTAAAAATTCTGGTCAAATCCAAAGTCTAGAACTTTGGTTAATACATGTTTGATTTTCAGACTTTGAGTCTGTGTTGTACATTATACGTAGCCATACATATCCAAAACACTAAAACTTTGGTCAAATCCAAAACGTATTGGCTTACAAACTTCGAGTCTGTATCATCTACCGTTTAGTACAGTAAAATTTTATTTGTGCGAATTTGTTTAACACACTGTTTTGTGCAATACGTGTTTTTATTTGCATAATTAATTTCAACATATTGTTTTGTACAGTAAGTTTTAGAGTTTATATATTTTGGAACTCTATCAATATTACTATTTTTATTATAATAATTTGTACAAATTAGATACAGAGTTTATAAATTAATGAACTCTAATTAAAATATTATTTTTAAAGTACTTAATCTAATTAAATTTTGTGCGACATAATTAGATTTATTTGTATTATTACTAAGAATAAATAAATTGTGTTTTCTATGAATCAAATAGAAATATGGGAGATAAAAACGAAACCAGTTTAATAGCTTGGGTGACATTTGGAGTCACTAAAGTTCTTGCTCATGATAGGCCAGAGAAATTCAAAGGAATTGATTTTAAAATATGGCAGAGCAAGATGTTGGTTTACCTAACAAAATTGGGTTTGGCAAAATGTCTTACCGAGGTCGAACCGAAACCAAAAGATGGAGAGACCCAAGAGAGCCACAAGGAAGTGTTCCTCGCAATTGATCCTTGGAAGCATTCTGACTTCCTGTGCCGAAACTACGTGCTGAATTCGCTCGATGAAGTTTTGTACAAAGTCTATAGTACTATAAACAACGCTAAGGACATGTGAGGGCATTGGAAAATAAGTACAAAACTAAGGATGTTGGGCTAAAGAAATTTGTCGTCGACAAGTTTATGGGTTATTAAATGACTGATGTTAAAACTGTCATTCTCTAGATCCAAGAAATCCAAATTCTCTTTAATGAAATGCAGGCTGAAAGCCACATCATCAGCGAATCTTTTCAGGTTGTTGTTATTATTGAGAAGCTCCATCCCAATTGGAAAGATTTCAAGCACTATCTGAAACACAAACGTAAGGACTGAGTCTTGAAGACTTGATCATCCGCCTAAAAATTGAAGAAGATAATCGAGGAACATACAAACACACACCGGTTGAAACAAAGGCACATGTTATCAAGAGTTCAAAGCAGCAGAAAAACTCTCACAAAAGGAAGCATTCCTTGAATAATGGGGGAAGTAACGCAAACCCCAAAAGCCATGCAAACTTTAAAAGGTTCATGGGCTTTTGTTATGTTTGTGGCAAGAAGGGGCATATTGCGAAGGATTATTGAAACCACAAGGATGAAAACAATGAAAGACAATCTTCTCGAGGAAACTTATCAGAAGCTCTTGCCTGTCTTATCTGAGGTTAACCTCGTTAATCATTCTCGCACATGGTGGCTTGACATCGGTGCCACCCGCCATAACTGCAGCGATATGACCACGTTTTCAACTTATGAGAAGTTGACTAACGATGACAAGATCTTCATGGGAAATGATTCAGTCTCGACAATTGAAAATAAGGGAACTGTGGTATTAAAATATACATCAGACAAGAACGTCACGATGAAAAACGTCTTGCATGTTCCAACAATAGGAAAATTTTAATATTTGGTTCTCTTCTAGAAGAAAATAACTTTAAAATATTTTCGAGTCAAGGAAATTGTCTTGTCAAAAAATAGAATATATGTGGGACGTGGTTACCTTACAGATGGTTTTTTCAAGGCCAATGTAATGGTCATTAATAATGCAAAATCTATTTCTTATTTGCTTGAGCCCCCTTTACTGTGGCATGATAGACTAGGTTATGTAAATTTTAAGAAAATGAAGAAGTTGGCTAGTTTATGGTTAATACCTAAATTTGATAATAAATCACAACACAAATGCAAGGTTTGTGTGGAAGCCAAATTTACTAAACTACATTTTTATTCAATACAAAGAAACACTGAAATTTTAGGTTTAGTACACACCAATTATGTGATTTCAAATAAATTCCTACTCGAGGTGGGAATAAATAGTTTATCACATTTATCGATGATTGCTCACGGTATTGTTATGTGTATTTATTAAATAGCAAAGACGAAGCAATCAATGCGTTTGTAAGATACAAAACTGAAGTAAAAAATCATTTAAATAAAATAAATCAAAATATTGAGATCTGATAGAGGCGGTGAGTATGAATCTCTATTTACAAAATGGTATTATACACTAAACTACTGCTCCTTACTCACCACAATTAAATGAAGTTGCTGAAAGGAAAAACAAAACCTTGAAAGACATGATTAATATCATGTTTATCAACTCCTGTCTACCTTAGAACTTGGGGGGGGGGGGGGGGGGGGGGGGGGGGTTGGAGCAAATTGCATTTCTGATTCAGAATCAGTAAAATCCATCAGTGGTTATGTGTTTACAATGGCAGGCAGTGTCGTATCCTAAAAACCTTATAAACAAACATGTATAGCTACATCCACAATGAAATTTGAATTCATAGCCTTAGACAAGACTTGGGCAAAAGCATACTGGTTTCGTCAATTTTCAGAAGATATTCCATTATGGCACAACCAGTATCAGTCATACACATACATTAATGTGACAATCAAACCTTTATATGTAGAGCTTACAATTTTATGTACAACGGTCGATCACGACACATATGCCAAAGACATCGTACCGTGGGGCAGTTGCTCTCTAATGGTATAATGTCCATTGAATTTATGAAATCAAAAGATAACCTAGCAGATCCATTTACTAAAGGTTTATCTAGAGAGCATATAGACTGCACTTCGAGGGGAATATGTTTGAAAGCCTAATACACACGAAATATCATATATGGAAACCTTACTAAGCGATTGAAGATCTTATGGACTTAGTTTAAAAGGAAAACTAGTGATGGATAATTCATTGTTAAGCACTTAAAGGTATAATACTCTTTCCATTCCTATGAAGCACCAAGTGCAAAGCTACTGTGATCAAAAGGATAAACAATGATACATTGTTTTTAACGACGTCTATATATTGCAAAAGGCAAGTGGAGTATTGTAGGATACTTCTTATAGAAGCGATCACCTATGTAAGTGTGAGCTGGGTCAGGTCTACTAGATTTTTATCAAGCCAAAATCTCTAGTAGCACTTACAAACCGATAATTGTTTAGGACCAAAACGAACACAGCCGAGACTAGAATTTGAATGGAATAATGCCATGTAAAGTTTATTTACTAGTTTTATATCAACAACTGACAGTTCAAGACAAAATAGTCCACTGATTAGTTAAGTACTTCTGATACTCTTTTACTAATGAAGGTTCAAAGTGAAAGCTACCTATCCTGATGTTGCATTAATCCACGTACTTTTGAGATGTCACGATTTTCTCATTCAAGTGGGGGATTGTTGGAAATTTTGTATTTCCATATTTATTGAATGAGTAAATCATATGTTATATAAACTCGCTACATAAGGTCCCTTATGTAAGTTTTTGACCAATAGATGTGTTGGTTCATTTGTGTCTTCTGGGAACAAGTATGTAGTGTTTCATTTGCTATAAGTAGAATTTCAAATTGGCCATTTGAGATATCCAAAATATTAGCAATTCATCATTACAACAACAACCTAGCACACAGAATAAGAGTTTACTTTCAAATCAAACATGTTATTTCTTGTTCATCTCAAAATCGATTCTTATTTCTATTGGCCTAAGTTTCTGTCCTAAAGTGCATTAAGAACATAGACGAATCTGTTATATCTTGGGAGACTAACGACCATCAACGTTGCACCGAAACGGGTCAAATATTGTCTTAAGGACATTGCATTAAGAAGCCTCAGATTATCCTATCCCCTCACTGTTACAGTTATAGATTGTTTCCAACATGATGTGGGTGGTTGGAAATTTGGTAAAGTTAAGTTGATGGGGAGTATGAGATTCTTCTATTTATAGTAGTAATTGGGTTTTGTCTAGTCATTCTACCACAAACTATAGTAGTATTCCTCGTTTTTCAATAATCATCAAGGGCGATATGTTGGTTATCTTTCTGGATAGTGGTGTTGCATTGTTGCATTTGAAGGGATTGCTCGTTGAAACATGGGGGTTGGGGAATGTTAGATGAGCCATCAGCAAAACGCAGCGAATATCCAACTTAAGACTACGCAAGTAATGCACACCTCGATCCACTATCCTATATCAGATAAGTTGTTCCAGTTTTCTTTACAATATTCCAACGAATTTTTGTATATCGGATGTCACATTTCAGACATAATCCAAATGGGAGTGTGCCATACAATGCAAGAAATATGCACAAGCCTAACAGAACATAAATGATTGTGCATGAAGCGGGTGCCAAATTCTTAGAACCTTGTGTGGTAAAAACTTATTGTGTTCAAAACACTTTCCAATTATTCAAGTTGTTGTGAAGGGCTTGAGCAGTTAGTAGTTAGTGTACTAGTAGTGTTTTTTGTGTCTTGAGCAAACTATATTCAGAGAGGGTGTGCTTATACAGTAAAACCTGTCTATAGGGACTAGTACTTCACATAGTGAGTTTTAGTATTATTTTTCAGATTGTTAGTTAAAGACATGTTTCCAACTTTCTAATCGATGTATGAAAACACAAATGTTAACTTATGGAAAACTATTAACACCCACTTTGTTTTTTAATTGAAAATTCACCAACGTATACCCATAGAGGATGTCTCTAGTTTATTATCATAATCAGACTAATCCATTAACAAAACAAGAGGTGTAAAAGTGTTGGTGTGATTGGACATTAGCAGCTATTTTGCATTGCGGATAAATCTTGAATTGCACGTCATTTCCATTAACTCTTCTTGTCAGACCCACGTATGTTATTTATTTACTTGCACCTAGTGGAACCAAAATTTTCAGAGACTGAAGATTCTCTACATGATTAAGGTTCTCTACATTATTAAAAGCATAAAGATCATCATTGCAATCTTTCCAGTTTCTTTATGCTCTTAGTATGTGCATTGTAAAATACAATTTTCTTGCTATTATGCCATTGCAATAAAATTTGTTGTTGCAGTGGAGCAAGCATACGAGGTTTATATTCACAATCTGGGAGAATAATGCCTCCCTCTGTTACCCAACAATTGTTGTCCTTCAACATGTCCAACTTTGCCTCAACCTCATATTTGGACCTTTCCATAAGATGAACTAGACATGCCTTTCTAGCTCAATCAGACGCAATTCCTTCCATGTAAGACGAAGAGATAACTAGTGATATTGCGTGGGAGTTGAAAATCACTTGGAACTTTCCATGGTGGATGTCAAATAGCAAGATAATATGATCCAACCAATAAGAACATTGATAAGAAGAGGTACTTGGTGACGAACAAAACAATTATCATGAGGTAAATTACACGTGGTTGTGATCTCTCCAAGAATTAGTAGCCAGACGCCCACTATTCTCATCATCTGTATCAAAGTTAGGTAAATCTTCTCGATAAACATGTATAACTTTACATTCACACTCGGAAGTATCAAATCCAAATCCACAAAAGTTTTTATTATAATGACTTGGTGATTTTAAGGAATGAAGGAATACACGCTCTTGAGTGGTAGGATTGCAAACCTCATATTCATTCAATGTGTTTAAATAGATTAAGCCATTACAACTACCAATAATTCGAACGACAAGCATTGAGCTGCTTCCCCAACCTTCTTATCCTCCCCACCACCCCTCTCCACCAACTTGTTATTTCTTTCCTCCCCACTGCTTCTCCAACCTTAAAAAAAGTGAGAAGGTGAGCAGAGATGAGAGAAATCTGAAGACAATGGAGTGAGTTCATGGTAGGGTCGGATGTTGTTGTTAGTTCTACCTCCCTTTAAGAGATTCAGGTGAAGCCCTAACGATGGCCTCCTGCCAAAAGGAGAGGCAATGATACAACTGAATGATTTGGCAGGAAATGGTACCCAGATGAGAAGCTAAAGTCAGTTGTTTGGTGGTCAAAAACTTGCTATTGAGCAGGAAGTCCCTGTTCACCACACACATTTGATGTTCCAAGATGGCACATTAACCCGCCTTCCTGGTATTCGATAAAAAGCCAAAAAGTTATGGGGAAACCAATTGGTTGAGATGTTTTTTGAAAGTCCACCTCCCTTCAGTAAAGTGAAACTAGCAGTGGAGCATAGATGGAATCTTGAAGGGTCCATTGAAGTTAATTCGAATGGAGAATACTTCTTTTTCAAGTTTTTGAACATGGAGGATCGTGAGGTCGCGCTAGAAATGAGAACGCTTAAGGTTAGAAACAAGATGATGATTACTAAACAATGGAAGGATGACCTCAAGTGCCTAAAAAATGAGGTAACAATTATCACTGTTTGGATTCATTTGTACAATGTTCCTACATGTATGTGGAGTAGTACAGGTTAGGATACATTGCTAGTTATGTAGGAAAATCCACCCGTTTTGATAGGGCAACAACTACAAGTAGACTCAATTATGCTGCTAGGTGTGGAGGTTAAACTAACAAAAACCTCTCCACTAAAATTAAATTAGATATTAGTATAAAAGAATGAGAGCTTGATGAGGTTATTGTTGATTATCCTTGGGAGCGTTTGTCATGTGTTGATTATTGTATTTTTGGGCACGAAAAAGATAAATGTGTGGACGATATTATTGGAAAGGTCCAACAACAAAAGGAAGAAATATTGAATCATAAGGGTTATGATATTAGATTGGTTCAGAAGGGTAGGAAAACAGAACAACAAGGTGCTACCAGGAATATTACTCAAAAATGGGTAGAGATTAAAAGGGCAAATGAGAAGGTTGTAAATGAAAATGAGAACCTTAAGTTGGACAACAATTCCTTCAATGTCCTGCAAGGTATTGATGAGAACAATGATATGGAAGGGACAAACGGTATGGAGCCTGTGTGTAGATCCGAAGGTGGAATAAAGCAAAATTGAAGAACTTATTAATACTTTTGGCCAGGAGATCCGTACGGTGATAAAGATCAGCCTTGAACAAGGTTGTCCATGAGCTAACTATTGACACAGATGATCAGTTGTCCATGAGTCAAGTGTGGACACAAAGATCCATCATGATGCATTTTGTGATAGTAAGGAGTTGAAGATCGATAATGATGAAAATCATTTAGTAGAAAGAGAATGTGAACTTGACGATAATTTGTGCGGAAAAAAGTATCAGAGCCACAAATGCATGGGTATAGTGGAGCTTCATGAGTATGATAGGCCCTTGAAGCTAACATATCAGATTTTTGAAGGCGAAGAATACAAGAGAGTCGCGACTCTATTAAAAGCTAACAAAAAAGGTTACGTACCAAGCCCTTGGAGATCCATGAGGCGTAGGGAAGGAAACCAGAAATATGAAGCTTCATCTTTTACATCTAATCATTAGAGTTTATTTACCTCAAGAGATTGTATTGAGTTTTACTATTTTTTTATTATTAATAAATAAGTTAAGGGATTCGTAAAACCCTGCTTGCTTTAAAAAAAATAAAAATACTACCAGTAATTACCCCGCTCTCAAATTGCAATATTCAGTCACATGGTTGTTGTTATAATCACAAAGAGTACTTCTCTCAAGTGGTCAAATCGCGCAATGGAAATGACTGTTGGGTTGGCTTTGGCATGGATGAAGTGCAAGGCAACGAAGTTTTGGTAGTGGTGAATGGTAGTGCACCATAGCTTCGAAACAAAACTTAACCTGTACAAGGGTTTTATATGAACTCCAGTGAGTATACTGGAGAAATTAAATCATCTGGAAGGCATGGTTGTGTTGTTCTCATTTCATCCTCCATGGGATGCATGTTGCTCATGCATATGAAGTAAATTTTTTATGGCAAAAAGAAAACCTAATTCTACCAAAACTATACTTCCTAAACAAGCAGCAAAGATTCAAAAATAAAAATAAAAAAATTTAAACACAGAATACTACATATACCCAATATTTCCTTCAATCTTATACTATATATATATATTATACACGTTTGTATGTTTTTTATTTTAAATTAAAGTTCACGACATTTTCACTTGAACCTGGCTGCACTACGAATGTTTTTAGAAACCAAAGGTTTCCTGCACAAAATTTATGACATCATACATGATCAATACAACAAAATGACCTTCCTTTGTAATGGAAGAGAGGAAGAAGAGATGAGAAGGGGGAAGAAGACTCACACGCTAGAGCTTTGAATATTTTTGAAAAATAGGCATTGAATTGTAAATAAGTTTTTTTTGATAGAAAATGTTTTTAAGAAGCATTATGTACTTTTTCGTTTTCCTAATAAAAATTAGAAGTGCAAAGGCAAATTTTGTGTGCACTGTACGTTTGCATTTACGGTGGGGGAGTAAGAGAATTTGTTGGGGCACAAAGGAGCCAGCTGCTCACCCTAAAAAATCTCTCCGTAATATAACCCAGCTCAGCTCATTGGCGCCAAAATGAAATTTTTTCCATTTTCATCAAATTTTTACGCGCGAGAGATGAAACCCAAACCCTGGAAATCTCCCGCCCATCTCCCCTCCATAAACCACCGATCCACTTCAAACCCTCGCCCCTGATTAGCTTTTCAATCATTCCCATCTTCGCTAATCAGGGGCTCCTACTGCTTCTCTTGATCATCAGAAATGGACATCTCAGACATGGCAAGAAGGTTGGGGATCTCAAACTCCAAGCATGTAGTTCGAAAGGCCGAAGAGCTTCGTCGTTTGAGCGATATTCAGTTTGATTCATCCATAATTGGAGTTGTAAGCTCTTACCCATATTTCAGATTTGCTTGATTTATTTACCATTTCTGCCATTACATGATGTGTTTATGGGGTTTTGTCGTGGAGTTTAGGGAGAGACATGTAAGGCAGTCATATGCTTGGAGATTGCTGCGACGAGGTATTATTGTTTTCATTCTTGGGTTTGTTTGAGAGAGATGTTTTGATTTCTGGGTTGGTTTGTTTGATGAATTTGATTTGGTTTGTGTAGGTTTCAGGTTATATTTGATAGGCAAAGTGCAATAAAGATGAGTGGGATGTCGGAGAAGGCGTATAATCGGTCGTTTAATATGATGCAGAATGCTATTGGGGTGAAGTGAGTATTGACTTTGGATTGCGATGTTTGTTGTGCTTTTTTGATTGTTTTTGTGAGTTTGGTTATGTGTTTTTGATGTTTGATAAAATGACAATGTAGGACACATCTGGATGTGAGGGAGTTGGGGATTCAATTCGGCTGCGTTAGACTAATCCCCTTTGTAAAGAAGGGGTTATCTCTGTAAGATTTACTTCGCACATGGTCACTGTTACATTGGTTACGTGTATATGGACTTATCAAACATCTGATGTTGCTTTTATTTACGTACGCTAAGTAATGGAAGTTCTCATCTCAAGAGGCGTTTATAGTTCTTGAGAAATTGCGATACTTCATAAAATGTTTTCATTGTGTGGAGGAAATTGATGTAATATATGGAAAGTCCTAGCAAAAATGGGCAAATGTATGATGCAATTGCCAATGTGAGAACCTGTTTGGATATCCGTTTATGAAAGATCATAAATAGATGTTCTTCACTATAGACCCAAGATATGAGCCTTTTTATTTAACACTATGATAAATGTATGAGATAAGATAATGAACATCTGCGTAGAATTGCGTCAAGTTGATCTTGGGGCAAGCATGCCTCTGGTGAGTATAGAACCCAAGACGTGGGGTTAAACAACCACAGCCTTAACCATCCAACTAGGCTACCATTGGCAAGGACTTGTAGGTGTTAACCATCCAACTAGGCTACCATTGGCAAGGACTTGTAGGTGTTAGGTATATATAAAGACTAGTTTGGTTTTTTGAAATCAAAATCATTGTCATTCTCTTCTATACCCTCTTTGTATAATCCATTCCGTCCTTTTACATTTTCTCTCTTTGAAGAAATTCAATGATGTTTATTTGCAGTCACAAGGATCGATTTCTTGCTGCATTGCCCGTTTCTCGTCGTGCAAGTGCAGATTTCACCAGGCCTGTATTTACAGCTGTTGCATTTTATTTATGTGCAAAGAAACACAAGGTTAGTGACCAGTGTGTTATTAGTCCTGTTTGTGTTTAGTTTTTTCCCAAAAAATATTTCCCTCTCTTTTTTGTTAGGTTATGTGATGCAGGTTATTTTGTTCACAGCTTAAAATAGATAAGTTGAAGTTGATTGAGCTCTGTGGCACTTCAGAATCTGAATTTAAAAGCGTAAGACAAGCATCAAATTATTACGATGATATTCTTATTCTTTCTGTCTTGTAATCTAATTTTTTTCTTTTCAATTTCATTGATATTGTTATTTGAACTACAATTATAGGTCTCAACATCAATGAAAGACCTATGCTTTGATGTTTTTGGCGTTACTAAGGAAAAGAAAGACCCAAAAGCTGTGAAAGGCCACAGAGGTAATTCATCAATCTTCCATGGCTTCTTATCAGCTTCACACCTATATATGCATTTTTCTATGACCTGTTTTGTAGATATTATGTAATTTTTTTCTAGTGTTATTGAGCAGAATGTTTTTTTTCTTCATATCTATAACAGAACTGTTGGATGCATTACCTGGCAAAAGGAGGAGAGAAGAGACTGGTGAGGTATCTGATGATTCTTCAGCAGATAATGATGACGAACTGGAGGTATGTCTTCCATATTTTTTGTATGTAGTATGCATTTTTCAGTTATCAAACTAGTTCTAGACACTGAGCTTCAGCTCACACCACTTGTTCACTTACGCACACATTTTCTTTGGTTCGTGCATGAACTCGATTTCATGTACCAGTTAACTGGTTTGTGCAAGTGTTGGGGACTCTATTTCCTAAAAGTGCATATTTCTTTTTTTCTATCATTTGCTTCAAGTGATGCTGCATAGACTTTGGGAAAAGTTTCACAGCCCTAGCTATGAATGGCGTTAAGAAGATCATTTGAAATTAGGATAATCATTAGTTGTTGATATCAAATAGAATGTCTAGGAATTTAGTTTCAAGGTCTAAGCAGATCTGATTAATTCTGTTGTTCTTGCCTATCTAAGTCCATTTTATTCTAGAATGGTAGGGTATATTTCAATGAAATGTGAAGTGCATGTTTTGGTCTTTAAATAACCAACAACCAAGATATAATTAACTGATTGGCTAAAACCTAGAAAAGCAGAACTTGTACTCGTGTAGAACGTAGAAAAAGCACCATCTGCTTGTTCGATGTTGTGATTTTTGGATCTGTAGTTATGTCCTTGAAGCAACCTCTTCCAACAATAATAATGTTTTTCTTGGATGATGTTACGAGTAGTAGCAATAGAATATGTTAGCTATATTGCACCCTACCCCCTTGTGCCTAAGAAAAAATGAAAGAAAAGATAAAGCTCCAGTGCCTGTGCTCCTATGTAGTAAGATATACAAAACTTTTTTCCATTGGGAGCACCATTGATGTTGAACAGCAATGGGATAAGTGATGTCTTTAATGACAACTTTTCATGCTACCACCTTCTATAGTTTTATGATGCCGCAATATTTACTTGACATGTGGATGGTTTAGTGTAATTTCCTCTTCTCGGCCTCAAAAGGAAGGAAACCAAGTGTTTCTCCGCCACCAAGTACAGGTTGTTCTTGACATCCTTTATACGTATACCTTATGCCTATGTCAGGCTTCCTTACATGGCTCGGCATTCTACACTGAATCAAGAGGAAGAGATGGAGAGAAGTGATTGGGTTCTTGTCTGGTATCAGCAGATGGATGTTGGCTTTATATTTGAATTGATAATGCATAGATGAGTTTGTAGGATTTCATATCCAACTCTTAAGAGGTCATAGCATCTAGGAGATTGGGGTTTTAGTGAAGCATTTTGGCTCTTTAACTCTCTTATCTTCTCTCTAACGGGGATAATGGAAATGCTTTGGTGGTTTGTTCTCAATGGACAGGTGTACACTATCCATTCCAACATGTAATTACCCATTTCTCATTTTGTCAATGGGCAAGTAGAATTGAAATGGTCAAAACTAGTAGAGAATTTTGTACCATATGGTCATGGTGCCTGTTTGTACATTAATGCTAGGAGAGGTGTATTCTGTATTTGAGAAAAAGAAATATGTTTACCATCAGCTGATAGGAAACACAAGACTTTCTTCATTCGATTGTAGCATATTTGTTTTAGATAGAAAATAGTTTGCATTTTCTCTGAATTTTCTGATTGACATTAAGGCCCTATGAAATGGGTGCATCTGCAGCTTCCAACCTACAAGCGGAAGAAACGTATGGAGAAAGTTGATTACGAGAAGTGGAAATCAACAGTTCTTACATCTAACAAGCAAAGCAAGAAAGGTGTGTGTGCATGCATTTCTGTTCTATTTCATTAAGGTGGCATTGATTCAGCACACAAGAAATAACTGTTGTATTGTCCTTAAAAATCCATTTTTTCTTTTCACAGTTCCCAACAAGCCGAAGAAGCAAGCTCGTCTGAACTTTGTCAAGAAAACACCAGAGACAATCTCCTTAATAGCTTCATAAGTAACTTATTAACAGAACATCCTGGTGGATCTTGCTGTACTTCTATTCTCAATTATACATTTCATTAAAAAATCATTAAAAAGAATCAAATACAGTGTGCTCAGAGTATTGTATCTATGGTCTTGTGGGTTTTCCTTCAAAATGCTGGAATGACATGTTTGGTTTGGTGTGAACAAATCATTAAGAAACACACTCCTCATCCACTTTGTTTTAAATAGTATTGGATACTCAGTCATCACAGGTTGTAAATTACAGTTCTTTTTTATTATTAGCATTTCTTAATTAAATGCATGTTCAGATAAATGATGTGCCCACTTTTGTCTAGTTTTCCTTTTGTATGTTTCTGTAAATTGGTGTCAGGTTGAAATCTTCAACAATTTACCGATTCTATAAAAGAATCACCAATCGCTCATCCTGAATGGTGAAATTGAGGATGAGGTCCAGCCTTCTCCAATGGCTGTTTCAAGGCTTAGTGCCTTTTGCGAAAGGCTTCTACATACATGACTCAACTGTACACATACAACAAAACCAGCTTTCAACCCATGTATTTCATTTTGATCAGGTGATCAAAATATTACATTTGTTTTCTAACGAGAAGATGTTTAATTTGTTGATTGAAAATGTTCCATGTGCTTACATTTCGAAGAAAATACTCATTGGATAACATTTTTTCAAAGTCAACAACCGCACCATCCAATTATTTCGACCGTCCCATATACGTGACAACGATACATCACACGTATGCAGCCCTCCTAATTTGACTAGTCGACCAATGGTACAATGACTTGTCAAGATTTTCTATTTGGTAGCCACGTGTCAATAAGTCGACACAGACAGTCAATCGGAGAGCAGACGTCGCGAATTAATGGACTCACTCTGCTACCACGAGGAGTGGATACCATCTCCTCCAATATTGAAAAAGCATTTCGTTGCGGATGTTTCGACCACATGTTTGATTCTGAAGAAGAGTTTCATTGAAGAAGAAGAAGAGTCTCTGTGTAGAGTTTCATCGAGACTCTTTTGCTTTGAGGCAGAGAGAAGAGAGAATAGAGTCTTCGATCGATCTATCGATCTATTAGGGGTTTCAAAGCCACTTTCAGCATTTCCCAAACCCTAGAAAACCCAAATTGGGAACAAACGGTGGTACGTGATTTTGTGAACTGTGTGTTAATTATGTTGGGGATTTGATCATGGACTTGTCGAATACCTCGATATCAGATGAGTTTTTGGGGACTTTTGCGCCTATTTTAGTGTATTGGGTGTATTCGGGGATATATATTATGTTGGACTCATTGGATAACTATCGGTTGCATTCGAGGAAAGAAGAGGACATCAAGAACTTGGTTTCGAAGAAGACCGTCGTTAAAGGGGTTCTTCTTCAACAGTCGATTCAAGCTTTCATTGCCATCATTTTGTTCACTGTAAGTTTTTAATTTTCTCTTTCGTAATTAATTTGAATTTTTTTTTGTCTTGAAAATGTTCTTATTTGAGATGAGTACATATTTGATATTCATTTCTGGAAAGTAGATCGGATCATGTTATTGAATTTCCAAAGAAAGATAAATGATGTGATGTTCGGGGAAATTAAATATTTATGGAAAACAATGATAAGGATAGTGTGAAAATGAAGAAATTGAGTTTGGAAATTATGTTTTCCATTCAAGTTATCGGAATACTTTCATTATCTGGACTATTTCCACAAGGTCACTAAATTACCAAATATGAAAATAAATTATGGGTTAACAAAACATTGATTAATTATACTTTTTTTATTCTCATTGAACTACTATTATTATTATTATTATTTATTCGCATCATCATTATAGCTTCACCTTCTCTTTGCTTGTGATAGCTCCTCGACTTGGATTTGACTGTCCTAACAACCCTAGCCCAATAAAACATGTTATTTCTAGAGGATAAACAAATTCTTGTTGTAATATAATAAATTCTTGTTGTAATTTAATAAATTATGTTGTGATAGCTCCTCGACTTGGATTTGACTGTCCTAAGAATTTTGATTGCTATTAGATCTCTGTCTTCATTGGGCCTAATTTATAAGCTTGTAGACCCAAATTATGCTCATATAAAGATTGAGTTGAGCCGACTTTATAAGGGAAAAAGGGGCATTCTTGGAAAACCAAAAGTCTTGGCGCATTTAGACACATTCTTGTATCTCTGTCTTCATTGGGCCTAATTTATGGGCTTATAGACCCAGAATTATGCCTATATCTAAGATTAGGTTGAGTTGGTCTTATGAGGGAAAAGTGGGGTATTCTTGGAAAACCAAAAGTTTTGACACATTTGGACACATTCTTGTATCTCTGTCTTCATTGGGTCTAATTTATAGGCTTGTAGGCCAGAATTATACCCATATGTAAGATTGGGTTGAGTTGACTTTATAAAGGAAAAGAGAGGCAAGTCTCGGAAGATCACAATATTGACACATTTAAGGACACCAACAGGTGAATTGTCATTATAAAGTAGATTTGGTGTGGAGGGAAATAAATATATCTACTTTATAATGGGAATTCAACTGTTGGTGTTTTTAAAGGTGTCAATATTGTGATCTTCCGAAAATGCCTCATCTTTTTCCTTATAAGGTCAACTCAATCTAATCTCACATATGAGCATAATTTTGGGCCTACAAGCCTATAAATTAGGCCTAATACAGAGATTCAACAAAATTTTCCTTATAAGGCCAGCTCAACCCAATCTTACATATGGGCATAATTCTGGTATAATTTATAACAGGAATTCACATGTGGGTGTTCTTAAATGTGTCAATATTATGATGTTCTAATAATGCCTCTTACACTTCCACTTATTTATAGTAATGGGTCTTTTTTCCATACAAACATATGATCAAACAAGTCGATATGCATGCTACTGGGTTAGTATCCCAAAGCATGCATATATACTTCTCAATCTCACTTGGTGAAGCTAGGCATAATTTTGGGGAACAAACATGTGGCATGACCCCAATAATTTGGTGTGCCACAAGTCAATATTTTACATGCTCACCTCAAGTAAGTTTGTGGGTGAAGATGCCAAAGTTTGACTCCAGCTCGTTTGAAAACTATGTGCCAAAGCCTCATTAGAGTCCAGCCCAAAATTTAATTTGGATTTGGAATGGACCACTGGCCTCTTTTAGCCAAACCTCATGTCCTATTACTTGAAATTGGGACATAAGGTAACCCATAATTTGTTTTCTCATTTGGTAATTTAGTGAGCTATTTGGAGAGTGATGAAGGCACAATCTAAGGACTAGGGTGGCATGCCTAAGGCATGACACTGAACGACACAGGTACACGCTATGCGAAAAGTGTATGCCAATGATACGGCTAATACACTAGTGTTACCATAATAACATAAGCATCTTAAACCACAAGTGGTCAATTTCTCTCATTTTGCAACTTTTTCATTATCTTCAGTGGAATTGTTTTATATCGAACCAAGCAAGGCCTTGATTTTTTTTTTTTTTCTGTAACACTTTGGAATTAGTTGGTAGTTGTTCTTGAGGCATTATAGGTATAAAAACTTGGGCGTCAGTTTAGAGGATTGTCAATTTCTTAGGATCGTAGGTTTTTTGCTTTAGTTGTTTTCAAGAGAACACGTGCTCATTATAGTGAGATGAAAGGTCTTCTAATGATTATGATACTGCGGGAACTGAGGGTACTTTTTGTAGAGGTACAACATAAGGGAGTCTATAATTGCTTGCTAGACAAGACTTCTGGTAGGTGATAAGGTGGGGGCACTATATTGGAGCTTATGTTGTCTGAAGATCCGCTCCAACAGCGTTCCGGTTCCTGTCCTGAATCTCGATGTTTGGAACCTGTCATTCGCTTCGGAAAACACCCACCTCAAAAGTTTTAGGCAGTTCCTGGTGCTGCAGAGCGCCTCAGTTGGGGCGATAAATATTATGTTAACAACTTTAGTAATAGTTATACTAATACTTGGTGGATTTCTAGAAAGTTATAGGCACTTTGTTATACAAAGATTCGTGGTGACACTAGTCTTGATGGTCTTTGATTAATAGGTTCCAAGTTAAATATGGTATAGCAACCACTAGAAAAAATTCATTTCTCCTTCCAATCTCATGGAGAGAACCACAACTCTGTCATAGTTTGGGTTTGATCAGGGAGATAGTCTTCATTATGATGTGATTTAGTATTCATAATCTATTGACTATTCATTTCAAGTATCCTGGGGGAATTTCTAGTGGTCGAAAATACAAACATTAGCCTCCCACTTCCCCAGATGAAACCTCTTTTTCGCTGTTCAGTATTTGAAGTGACGCTTTTCCAATAGAATTAGAAACATCAGACTAATCAAGTTCAAATTTTAATAATATTTCACATAATCTCTCCTATTCTATATGTATTTATTTGTGTAGCCTCTCTGCCGTGTTCAATTGCATCAGGCACGATCATTATGCTCCAATTGTCACTGTTATGCTAATTAATAATTTGTCATCAGCTATCGATAGGATGACATAAAACAAACTATTTAAAGTTGATGACTTAGGCATGTGGTAGATGTGTTCCTAAACATATGCAGCATGTTTCTGACTGTTGAATGTGTAAGTTCCCAGAGCACATGCATTTTTTTGCTTGAATATTGACATCTTGTCCATTTCTAGTTTAAGATGTAGGCAGGTGACCTTTTAAGCACCAATATAAGTTGTTCAAACATCATTAAGTGGGATCTTATTCTCTCTTGTTTGTCCGTAGGTAACTGGAAGTGATAGTGATCCCACCGCAGATGTGCAAAAGTTTTCCCCCTTTTACCTCTTTGTGTTGGCTAGGCAATTTGTGGTTGCAATGGCAGTCCTGGACACATGGCAATACTTTATGCATAGGTACATGCATCATAACAAGTTCTTGTACCGACACATCCATTCTCAGCACCACCGGTTAGTTGTACCATATGCTTTTGGAGCTTTGTACAACCACCCGGTGGAAGGACTTCTGCTAGACACGATTGGTGGTGCCCTAGCTTTTCTTCTCTCTGGTATGTCTCCTAGGGTCTCAATCTTCTTCTTCTCATTTGCTACAATCAAGACCGTTGATGATCACTGTGGCTTATGGCTTCCTGGGAACCTCTTCCATTTATTTTTCAATAACAATACTGCTTATCATGATGTTCATCATCAACTCTATGGTAGCAAGTACAACTTTTCACAACCGTTCTTTGTTATGTGGGATAGACTTCTTGGAACGTACATGCCTTATTCACTTGAAGAGAGAGTGGGTGGTGGTTTGAAGCACGGCCCACAAGGGACTGCAAGGCTGATTAGCTTATGTAATGAACACCGAGTTTTTGCTACTGTTTGTGTATCATGTTTATTTCAGAATAGTTGTTTTTCTGTGCTAAAATGTTAGAAACTGTTGTGTATATATACATCATATCTCACTCGGTTTAGGACCTAATAATGAAAATTAGAGTTCTATTGTAATCATTTGATAATGTTCCCAGTCAGCTTCATTTTCATTTAGTCGTTCTTTTTTCATGCTTAAAGCAAACATGAACATTGTCTGTTGATGATTGTTTACAAAAGGAAATTGATTAATTTTCCTTAACCTAATAATGGAAACCCCATGATAGTAAGCATCTCTCGTCAGTGAGAATCACATGCATGATGAGTGTTTATTTTGTTATATTTGATTAGTGTTGGACAATATAGGATATTAGACTTTTCTTGGACACCTGAGATTTTACAGTTCCTGTATATCTAGGACCTTGTATCCAGTTGTGCGCTTTTTACTTCAGAGAACCTGGCATCTTCTTTTGCATGGATTGTTCCCCTTTTCAGGACATGCAAGTCATTACTTTCTTATCAAAGGGGGTCTTGGGGTTCTGTTGTAGATGTCTATTAGCAACATTGTTCGTTAGTCTTGTTTTATGTAGCTAAGGCAGACTTAAACCTCTTTTGGGATTTCCAAACAGATGGCCTGACATGAATATTTGGTTTGGTGATTAGTATAGGAGCTTTGCTACAGAGCGAGGGAGGGAGCGAGGGATGGGTGGTAACCACCCATCCGCCTCGAGATAAGCGCATCGGATTGGAGATGCGCAATAGCGCTTATCTCGGGGCGGATGAATGGCTACCACCCCATCCCTCGCTCCCTCCCTCGTTCCCTCCCTCGACCCCTAGAATTTTCTTAGTATAGAAATGTAATTTGTACTTATCCTGAACAAGCGCCAAAATGGTTTAAGGTTTTGGGCGTTGTTCACTCTGTTTTGAAGATGCTTCTTAGGAAGCTCTTCTTTAAGACGGATTATTAGATTTGATTTGTACAATTTTGGTCTTCCTCTTTCAAATGAAATTTCGAGGTAATCAGAAAATTAACTAAAGATGATATAAATAAGTTAAAAGGCAAAATCATCCGACAGAAAGCTAGGCTGAAATTTACAATAGAATCCCCACAGATTGTGGAGTCATCATCCTCATTATACAGCTTATAAATGGTCCTGTATGAGCAGGCTTGATGATACTTGTTGAGTGGTTTGCTGGTAGTACTTTATGTAGCACAAGGCATCTAATAATAACATGCAAGAAAGCTCAATTGTTTCTTTTCCACTTCAAAGTCATGATATCATATAGTGGCAACAAGTAGGAGTTTATAGTGAAGATTCTCTTAAACATAGTTAAATGGATGAGATAGATATGGAACTTGTTTTGATGATTAATTGATTTTTTTGTGAATTATATAAGGTGACACTTGGTCGAATTATTCATTTATTGATTTAAGTTAGACATGACAAGGCTGTGCTTTAGGGAACACATGCAGTGCAGATATTTTGTAGGAAATGTCCTTGATGTTTTATGCATTATAATTGTTATTAGATTTGCCATGGTACTATTTGTCTTGTGACTAAACTTTTGAAGAGCACAAATTAATGGGACTCCATGGTCCAACCTATGACACTTGTTCTTTCTTTGGCTATACTGGTCCATGCAGTGAGTTGGCTTCATGACCTTGCTGTTGAAGCTTTTGGTCTGTTTTAATTTTGAATGACAGAGTAGACAAGTTGAAGCTGTGCTAATAGCAAGGTAACTGGGGATGATGATTAGTATCTGATCCAGTTAGGTGTAATCATTACGATCATTAGCTCTTTGATTATTGTTCTAAGTATTCGGTGCTTGTTCTTCTAAACCTGTGCTTGTTATTTCGATGTAATTCATTGTATAATCCTGAGATAAGCCTTTAGAAGTTGAACAATATTGTACTTATGCAAGTTCTTGTTTTGAATTGTGGTTTATATCATACTCCTGGTATAATTCAATAGAAAATCAACAAAATCGTTGGAATTGTGTCTAATTGGTTAGAAGAATTCCAAAGTTTTATATATGCAGATGAATTGTGCAATCATCACTTTCTGCTTGATTATTTGCAACAAGATAATCCATGACTGATAGCAAAACAACTGAAATAAGTCTAATTGTACTATTTACTAGGTTGTGGTTGATACATCAAAGAATTATTACATGTTCATCTTACCAAAGTGTGCATTAGTCGAAAAAAATATCATACTGAGTGCATATGCATTACGGACATGCTACGATGCTTGAAGAAAACCAGCAGGAAACCAGTCACCATAGTGTCAGTTTGGAACATTCCCCTTGTTGCCAAGGGATCTGATCTTTGACACACTCTCGCGTTCAAATTTTCTTTATTGTATGCATCGCCTGTCACCTCCACTGCTTCTTTCCCTACTTCAGTCTTGCTGGTTGTTGCTGTTTTGGATTCAGCTGTAGAGTTGGTTTTTGTATGAAACATCAGTGGTCTGCCTGCAACCCAAATTTCTCTTTATTGATATCCAACATGGTGGAGAAATTTGCAGCACTAGTAGTGCTTGGTTTCCAGTTGACGTTCACTTCGGTTGGTTCATAATCTGAGATATGGTCTATCTCAAACAAGTCTGAACTTGAATCACTGTCTACATTATCAAAGACGTCACTGGTTGCATTAACTCGAAAATTCTCATCTCTTGGACCAACATCCCAAGTTAGCATTCTTAACCTCCTCTCAAGGCTCAGCGTCCTGTCTCCCAACTCAACAATAGGAGATCCAAACACCTCCAGTGATTTTCGAGCTTTTTCTCTTACCATTTCTTTAGTTTGCTTTTCATCATCTGCATCTCCTGATTCAGGTTTCAAAACTTGTAAGCCAGGATTCACCATAGCAATACTTCGGTAGGGAAACCCTTCTGATTGGGTTTCTCCTTTTTGCTTGATTGGATGAATATTCATGTCAACAGGCGTTTTCACAATCTTTTCTTGAATTCTCCCTTTCTTGCAAGTTCCATTGCTTACAATTTCCTCAATAGTGACAGACTTCTTATCTGAACAAACACATCTGCAACAGAATGAGGTGAGAAATCGCCTACCAGACACCTTGTTATGTCGACTTGTAGGTTGTTCATTCAGAATTGGCAACAATGCACTGCGACTAGTCCAGCTTGCTTCAGAACAAGCACTTGGAGAACCTCGCCCTCTATGCATTTTTGTGCTTTTTGGATCCAACCGCTCTTCTTTCTTTTTCTGATATTTTCTTCCTTCCTTTTCCTTGATTATAGCCTCATTCTCGCCCATTCCTCCATTGAAGTACTTTTCTGCTCTGAAAACTCCGATCTCATTATCTACATTTGTTCTTCTTCCTAAAGTCATTTTGTAGGATTTGCTGTGCTTTGAGGCACTAGTTGTACTACTGCGGGATGAGGGTAATGTGACTGTGGCCATGTAATACAAACTGAAAGTGAAAGGGTAACAAAAAGAATGGAAGACCGAAAAGATTGATTTGGAGAGAAACCTGAAAAACCTACAACTTTTACAGAAGGAAGAGGAGAAAGTTTGTGAATGGTTCTTAAGATTATCAGTAAGCAACAAAATGAACAGAAGACTAAACAGTTTGGGGCAGCCTGAAATTTTTTTCTTCTACAGAAGGAAGAGAAGAAAGATTTTGAATAGTTGGTCTTCCTTAGTCTATCGGATAGCAGCAACGGATTCAGACAGGGAAGAAAAGTTTAGACTGATTAGATCCACTTATAGATGTTGCTTAAACATGTAAAACAACATGAAAAAGGGATCCCAAGATAAGAGTGTCGATCAAACCAAGTTTCATGGAAAAGACGGAGCAGAAGGAAATGAGACTCTTGTGGTTGTTTTTTGAGAGGATGTAAATGTAGGGAGATGTAAAGCCTAGTGGGTGATGAAACTGAGGGGCAGAGGAAGTTTGTATTGAAATGCTTTCAAAAGGCTACTTCTCTTCTGTGGAACTGAGTTCTATAAGTAGGCTTGTGATGGATACAAGAGACTTTAAAAGTTAGGACCTCTATGTTTGAAGCTAACTTGACATTTTTTTTACAACGGATGGAAAAACAAAAGTGTAGATAGTCATTTTGTTGATCATCTCTACCATTTGTGAAGAATTTCAAATGCCTTTATTGTCTTACAAATGTCTGTTATCGATGGCAACAAAACCTTGTCCCTGATGATTGGGTTGTTATTCTTTCAGTCAGTCTTGTATACAGTCATTTTATCTTGCCAGTTCGGCAAATTGATTTTTCTGTAGTTTATGGCCGTGTAGAAGAAATAAATCCAAGTTCTGACAGACAAATTGCCATTTATTTCGCTCACAAGTGGAGGCTTAGAATGAATTACATTGAGTGCAAATGAAGGCTTTGGGGTCAAGTGGGGGCAAAGGGTGTCTTGGAGCTAATGGTACAAGAAGACAAGTAGGGTTTTCGTTTAGTAAATCCTAATGACAGTCTACTGTGTCGTTGTCTGCACATAAGACTAGTGCAATAGTTGCAGCCAACACCTGACCGGTCATTGTATCCCTATCTGAGGGAACACTGTCCAACAATCTTGATCTTTTGTACCACTTGCTTCCTGTTATTATCTCTTTTGATTATCTTCCATGTTTTCTTCGTCCACAAATTATTAAAGCAATCAACTCCGAATATTGAGTTGATTGCTCAGAGATATAAATTTTCTTTGTGGATTAGATATCCACAACAAACTTGGAGGCAGATGTTTGCGTCGGGACATTGCATGTGTAATGCTATGCCACTTGCCAACAATCCTGTTATCGTCTGCCTCCCAACATAAACATAGGCCAATTGTCACTCCAATGTACATAGATTCTGGTGGAAAAGGAAAACGAAATACATCTATGTTAGCATTGTGAAAGAAACCATTGAAACGTGTCTGCGTTGTCACTGAGTTCTATGTGCATAGGAATCAAAGTGTTTTGAAGATGAAATTTCGTTCAGATGATCATGGAGAAAACTTGGGATTATTATTACTAATACTATTACTACCACTTATAGAATGAGTGGTCGACCTTTTGTTGCATATTGAACGACCACCATCTTCTATAAATATATATATTTTTTGCTTTTCTTCTCAACGTATCACTCTCTCCAACAGCAGCAATGTGGCGCTAGTATGTTTTACATATTTTACTAAGCTCAAACCTGATCCCCCATTGTCGATGCTCTCAGTATCTCCAGTTTTCTTTTGGGTCCTGCTAATCAATGAAAGCAAAACAAATCAATTGGCAGAAGTATAACTTGATAAGAAAATAAGAAACTGATCATAGGAATCACTTTCGAAAAGATATGCACCACTAAATTTAATTAAAAGCCTGAATAGGGTAGCTGGTCTAACAATATTAATTCAATTCTGGGTTCCAGTCCAGATTGGTAGAAGTTATTTCGAGAAAGAGAACTCCATGTAGTTCGAGTTATATATTTGAGAGGGCAAAGGTGGTCCATGGGCTCTCCATGTTGATCACATGTACTAGTATTTTGTTGCAGGGAAAGTGTATAAACCCTTTTATTTACTGGTCAAGAACAGGGTGTACCTATAACTTTTTAAACATATGGGCAAGTAAGAGGATGATCATGATCGTACTTCTAGCTGATTGCTCGATTTTAACCAGACTAGTTAAAAACATGTAAATGATTAACAGGGTAATTAACAGATAACTCCAATGCCACTTCCTGGATTGTTTGGACATGCCCCAACAATGCCCTATCACCACACTGCAGGATTTGAATTCGTAGTAGCATTTATATTTGTTACAAAAATGTCAGGCCGAAGTTTTTTTATGGAGCCAATTTCAAAGTGTTACATGGACATAAAAATAAAAAGATAAGCAACTCTTTAACAATTTATTTATATTTGCTTATTCAGACCTAGATAATTTCATTGGGGGACATCTAACAATAGTGACACAAATTATTATTATTATTATTTTATTTATTTATTTTTATTTTTTGCCTTTCTATAGTAACACTACTTTAAATTGTCATTTCAGGGAAAACAAAACAAATACAAATGTACAAATGAGGACCAATCAAAACCCCTGACAAAATAAAAGAAAACCCAACAAATAGACAATTGAAAATCCAACGAATAAAATGATACATATTTCCCAATTAATAAAATTTTCAGACTAATTTCAGACACAAACTTAGGTTTTTCATATATTGGATTGGGTCTTTCAAATCTCTTGTGGCCAAACCAAATTGAGGGATTGATTAAATGAATGATTAAAAACAGTATATAGATTCCCTCTCAAATTAGTTTTTAGAAAGAAACCCAAATGAAAACCTCAAATCAAACAAATGAGAATTCGACAAATAATCAAAACAGATTTTGAATTTCCCAAACAGAATAATTTTACCTTGAACTTCAAAACGAACTTCGCAATTCACATGTTGGTTTAAAGTTATTCAACTAATGAACCTTATTTATGGTTGAATTGAGAAGGTTGGAATCCACCTCCTCTCCTATTGCTTCATTTTTAAGAAAACAAACCAAAGTCAACAAATACGGCTAGTTCCAGTTGTTCAAATGGATTTCTTCTTACTTCATCATTAAGAAAACCATGTCAAAGTCAACAAAGGTTGGCTCCACTTGTTCAAATTGATTTCATTTTTACTTCATCATTACGAAATTCATGTTAAAGTCAACAAAGACAGCTAGCACATCACTTTTTTTATTTTTTTGGAAAGTGAGCTGAGGTTTTTAGGATCCTCGAACCTTATATAAAAAAAAGAAAAGAAAAGAAAAGAAAGCACATCACTTATTCAAATTGTTTTCTTCTTTACTAAATCCGTAAGGAAGCCAAAACTTGCCCTAGAAACTTCCACAAACTTCAAGCCAAGCCACTAGAGGAGGTGATGAAAGTTTCTACCATATTCCATAACATTTTCTCATACTTTTCAACAATTATCCACATTGGTGAAGATTTTCACAAATCTAAGCCGATCATCATGAACATAAGAAACAAATATTGATCATCCAAAGTGAGGGCATCATCCCTCCAAATGGGCTCATAGGCGCAATACACTCGAATGTGCTTTACTGATTATTCAAAGTGATGGCATCACCCTTCCAAACGTGTTCACGAACGCCATCCACCCAAATGAGTCATAACAACAAATCAACAACTCCACGTACTTTGGTCAGGATGGAGTTTCAAACCAGACTTTACAAAAACATAGTGTACACAAACATCAATATTGCAAATCTTCATACTAAACTTTCAAGGCATCCAAACGAACATCCTTGGAACTATGTAACTCACCTGAAATAACATTCACAAGGCCATCAACATCATAGATTGTTTCACTAAATTTAAATTACCAACCATATGTAACCATACTAGTTAACCTTTTGAACAAATTTCAAAACTACATGTGCACTAGAAACGACTTTCAGAGCTCCACTATTTCACACAACTTCAAACAAACCGAAGGAAATAACATTCAGTTCTGATACCAATTTGTTCCGTGCGAAAACATGACAAATATCAAAATGCAAAGTTATCAAACAAAAATAACTAATAGCGGAAGCAACAGATTTGTGTGGTTCAACAAACTTGCCCACATCCACGACAAATAACAACTCTTATTGCTTCATATTCGGATTACAAACATATTACAAACACCCTCAGCCAAATTGATTTCTCAAAAGAAACTCAAATACAGAACCACAAACAAATACACAAATGAAAACCAATCAAAACCCTTGACAAAACAAATAAAAAACCCAACAAACAGACAATTGAAAATTCGATGAACAAAACAACAAACTGATATAAAGTTTCGACCTAACAAATTTTCCAAACTAATTTCGAAAATAAACTCAGATTTTTTTCACATATTGGATTAGTTATCTCACATCTTTTGAGGCTAAACCAGATTGAGGAATTGATCAAATTATGGATGACAAACATAATATAGATTTTCTCTCAAATTGGTTTTAGAAAGAAACCCCAAACAAAAAATGAAAATTTGACAAACAAACGAAACATATTTTGAATTTTCCAAACATATGGGTTTCACCATGAATTTTAAAACGAACTTCACATTTCACATACTGGTTTAAAGTTGTTCATCTAACGGATCTAGTCCCTAATTATAGATGAATTGAGGAGGTTGAAAGCCACCTCTTCTCTTTATTGCTTCATCCTTAAGAAACAAATCAAAGTCAACAAAGATGGGGCTAGCTCCACTTGCTTCTTCAAATTGATTTTTTTTTACTTCATCATCAAGAAAGTCATATCAAAGTCAACAAAGGCGGCTAGCTCCATTTACTTGTTCAAATTGATTTTTTTTACTTCATTATTAAGAAAGTCATGTTAAAGTCAACAAATGCGGCTAGCACACCACTTACTTGCTCAAACAACTTTCTTCTTTACTTAATTCTTAAGAAAATAAAAGCTAACACTATAAGCTTTCACAAACTTCAAGCCAAACCACTTGAGGAGGTGATGGAACTTCAGCCATATTCCACAACCTTTTCTCATACTTTTCAATAATTTGCCACCTCGGTGAAGATTTTCACAAATCTGAGTCGATTATCATGAACATAAGAAACAAATATTGATAATACAAAGTGAGGGTATCACCTTTCCAAATGCCCTCATAGGCGCCATACACCAAAACTCCAAATGCGTTGATAAACGCCATATACCCAAAGATGTCATACACTCGAAGGTGCCATGTTGATTATTCAAAGTGGGGGCATCACCTTCAAAATGCACTCATGATCGCCAAACACCCAAAGGTGTCATACCGACAAACCAACAACTCCACTTTGGTCAGGATTGAGTTCCGAATCAGACTTTACAAAACCATAGTTTACACAAACATTGATATTGCAGATCTTCATACTAAACTCTCGAGGCATCCACAAGAACATCCTTGGAGCTATGTAACTCACCTGAAGCAACATCAGAGCCATCAACAACACAAATTGTTTCACTAAATTCAAATTTTCGACAATATGTAACCGTACTCCTCTGCAAAAATAACTAGTTACCCTTTCGAACATTTTCCAAAACTACATGTGTATCAAAAACGACCTTCAGAACTCTACAATTTCACACAATTTCAAATGAACCCAAGAAATAACCATCGATTCTGATATCAATTTGTTGGGCAAGAAACGTGACAAAATATCAAAACGCAAAGTTACTAAACAAAAACAACTAATTAAAAGCCAATAGATATGTGTGGTTCGAAAAACTCGCCCACATCCACGACAAATAACAACTCTTATTGCTTCATATTCAGATTATAAACACCCTCAAACAAATTAGTTTCTCAAAAGAAACTCAAATACAAAACTCCAAATAAATACACAAATGGAGACCAATCAAAACACCGGACAAAACAATTGAAAACCTGATAAACAAGCAATTGAAAATTCGACGAACAAAGCAACAAAATGATACAAAGTTTCCAACTAACAAATTTTCCAAACTAATTTCGGAAACAAACTCGGGGTTTTCTATATAATGGGTTGGGTCTCTCACATCTCTTGAGGCTATACCTGATTGAGGAATTTATCAAATGAAGAATTACAAACGGAATACATATTCCGTCTTAAATTGGTTTCTAGAAAAAAAAACTCAAACCAATGAACAAACGAAATGAAACAAATTTTGAATTTCCCAAAATACGAATTTCACCCTAAACTTCAAAACGAATTTCACATTTCACATACTGGCTTGAAGTTATTCAACTAACAGATTTAGTCCCTATTTATAGACGAACTAAGGACGTTGGAAGCCACTTTATCTATTCTTGCTTCATTATTTAGAAAACAAACCAACATCAACAAAGATAGCTAGCTTCACTTACTTCTTCAAATTGATTTCTTTTTACTTCATTAAGAAAGTAAATCAAAGTCAACAAAGGCGGTTAACTCCACCTACTTGTTCAAATTGATTTCTTATTCACTTCAACATTAACAAAGTTAGATCAAAGTCAACAAAGGCGACTAACACATTACTTACTTGTTCAAATTATTTTGTTTTTTACTTAATCCTTGAGCAAGCCAAAGCTTGCACTAAAAGCTTCCACAAACTTTAAGCCAAGTCACTTGAGGAGGTGATGGAAGCTTCTTCGTATTTCACTACTTTCTCATAGATCATCACAGACATAAGAAACAAATACTGGTAATCCAAAATGAGGGTCAAAATAAATTTTCAAGATGAAGTCCATTGTATTACCCATCCAAATGCGCTCATTTGCACCATGCCCCCAAAGTTCTCATGCACTTGAAAGTGCCATATTGACTATTCAAACTGAGGGCATTACCCCTCCAAACGCACTCAAAGGCGTCGTACACCTAGAGGTGTCATACCAACAAACCAACAACTCCATTTATGCCAGGATGTAGTTTTGAAACAAACTTTACAGAAACATAGTGTGCATAAATACCCAAATTCTTCATACCAAACCCTCGAGGCATCCAAACGAACATCCTTGGAGCTGTGTAATTCCACTTGAAGCAACATTCATAGGGCTATCAACAATACAAATTGCTTAACTAAATTCAAATTTTCGACCAAATATAACCGTATGTACTCCTCTGCAAAAAGTACTAGTTGCCATTTTGAACAAAACTAAATGTGCACCAGAAACGACCTTAGAGCTCCACTATTTCACACAACTTCAAACAAACCCAAGGATCTAACCTTCGGTTCTGGTACCAATTTGTTGCACGCTAAAGCGTGACAAATATCAAAATGCAAAGCTAACAAACCAAAATAACTAAAGTGGAGCCAACACATTTATGTGTTTCAACAAACATGCCTACATCCACGACAAATAACAACTCTTATTATTTCATATTCGGATTACAAACAAATTACAAACACCCTCAGACAATCTGGTTTCTAAAAAAAACCCAAACATAGAACCGCAAACAAATACTCAAATGGAGACCAATAAAAACCCCAGGCAAAACAAATAAAAACCCCACAAATAGACAATTGAAAATCCGACAAACAAAGGAACGAACCAATGCAGCTTCCCAACTAACAAATTTTCCAAACTAATTTTGGAAATAAGCTCAAGTTTTTCACATATTATGTTATGTCTCTCACATCTCTTGAGACTAAACCAGATTGAGGGAATGACCAAATGAAGGATTACAAACAAAATATAAATTCCCCGACAAATTGGTTTCTAGAAAGAAACCCAAATGAAACTCCAAACCAAACAAATGAAAATTCAACAAACAAACAAAACAATTTTTGAATTTCCCAAAAAGATTACAAACACCCTCAGGCAAATTGGTTTCTCAAAAGAAACAAAAATATAGAACCCAAAACAAATACACAAATGGAGACCAATCAACACTCTACACAAAACAAATTCAAACCCGACAAACAGACAATTGAAAATCCAACGAACAAAGGAACAAACTGATACACATTTCTAAACTAACAAAAATTTCAAACTAATTTATGAAACAATCTCGTGTTTTCAACCTATTGGGTGTGTCTCTCACCCAATAAGACACTCTCAAGGCTAAACGAGATTGGGGGATTGATGAAATGAGAGATTACAAACAAAATACAGATTTCCTCTCAAATTTGTTTCTAGAAAGAAACCCAAATAAAACCTCAAACCAAACAATGAAAATTCGACAAAAATGAAATATTTTTCTAATTTCCCTAACAGATGGGTTTCCGTTTCACTATGAACTTCAAAACTAACTTCACAATTCACATACTGGTTTGAAATTATTTAACCCTATTTATAGACGAAATGAAGAGGTTGGAAGCTATTTCTTTTCTTCTTTGCTTCATCCTTAAGAAAACCACTGATGGTGAGTTTTACTTACTTGTTTAAATTGATTTCTTCTTACACGTTCAATATTTAAGATTAATATTATATTTTTTACTATTATTATAATAGATCTAGAATAATAATTATATGATAATCCTTGATTAAGTTGTGTCTAGCTTGAAACATGCATGTCTAAACTGAATAGACTAATCTTTCCATGCATAGGAGAAGCTATACAAGTCACCTTCTCCATATAACAAAAAAAAATGTCAAACTATTTATTAAAATATTTTAAAATGCTGTTGCATCCTTTTAATTTTGCGAAATAATATAAGCAATCATCCCCTAATTTCTATCACCATCATGAAATCTTCATCTCATAATTCCTGAGCTGCTTGAGTTATTGCCATAGCTTTTAAGCTTTCATTTTTGTTTGGTTTCGATTAATACTCAATTTCTGAAAAAAGAATATAATTTATACTGTAGTCCGAATATCCACCGAATCAAAAGCCTAGAACAATCACACACGTGCCCAGCCACCTCTAAAAATTCAATTTCTCCAACAACTCTGGGGACTTGAACCCCTCGTTTGACCATTTTCAAATGGGCGAAAGAAGAGAAGCAAAGTGTACCTTTCGTGTATTATACAGTGTTTGACCCGATAGAGACACCACATCGGGTCGGGTCAAACCGCCTTTCTTGTTTCGCCCTTTTCGTCTTCTTTCACTCTCTTCTCTCTTCTCCTCTCGGAGATATCAAAGAGACAGAACTCTTCTCTACGCATTTCTTTCTTGCTCTTTCTTTGTTTGTGATCAACATCGTCACGCAGAAGATCTCACAACTTGATTGCTTTCTCCCGCGATCACTCTCTCTCGACTCCTATCTTGCTCATCTTCAGGTACGAAATCCTCCCTGTTCGACCAATTTTGCAAGAAATTCGTTCTAATTTGATTGTAATTTCATTTCGCCTCCTTTCTACTGATCAGATCTTCAGTGGCGTCTTAGTTTAAAATTTTCTTTGTTTCAAAAAATTTGGCTTAATTATTTGCTTTAGCTTTCATGGTATGATTAGCTTAGTTGCATCCGAAACAAGTATTCGAACCATTTCGACAAATTGTCAAACACTTGGAACTCACTCACTCACTCACTTAAGTTGTTTAATTTCTTGTGTAGGCACTGGGCAGTCAACTATTGGACAGTTGGTGAAATGGCTACGGTTTCTCCGATTAATGGAATTGGTTTAACAAATCCAGGGCAGAATGCTTTGCAACCTAAGAGATACAATTCTTCTTTTAGCTTAACTAGTTTCAGGTTCGGAAACACGAAACGACATTCAAGGAGTAGGCAACACTCTACAGTTGTTAGAGCAATTGCTGCGAATCAAGATCTTGATTTTAATGATCCCAATTGGATACAACATTATCAAGAGGAATTTGAAAAGAGATTTGATTTGCCACATTTGAAGGATGTTTTTGACATAAAGCCGATTCCGACTACGTTCTCTCTCAAGTGCAGGTGAACATTTTTCCTTGTCTATTAAAATCATTTCCAAGGACTGTTAGTTAATTCTGTAGTAATCATTGCGGTGTGTATATTGTAACAGAGGTTCCCAAGTAGTTGATGGTTCGAGCGAACTGGTAGAGAGGAAAAATGGTTATGTAAATGATGATGATAGAGCACTTTTGAAGGTGTGTTACTTACTCGAGTCTATAATCTGATTTTGCTTCTTATTTACTACAAGTACAATGCTTTTCTGCCTGATATCTCTGCCATATATTTTTTTTCAAAATTTTTAGTTCAAGTTCTATAAGAATTTAGTTTTGTTCGTTTGCGGTATTTTTTATCCATCTTTTATTTGCTTCAAAGTAAGAGGCAACTTAACATAAAAACTTTCATGATTCCCTGGAGGCTGAAACCTCTCTCATCTTCAATTCTACTAAAAAGCTAAGGCGATTCAAACATGGAAATGCACATGTTTTGTACTTGGAGATGTCTAAAGAATGAAGTCTCTCATACTTTATGTTTCTTTAGTTTATTCATATGTCGTTCGCTATCAATCTAATTTGTGAACTGAAATATGGCATACTTTCATAATTTCAAAACACAAAATGTTACTATCTATGTCTATACTTTCTATTGGTGGTCGGACAGCTCTTGCCACTCTATATCAATTAAGAAAGTGGATCTTCCTACATAGAAGTGTCAAGATTGAATAAATAGAAGAAGTGTCAGGACTTGGCCAATTGAAATCTGATGAGTCAACCACACCCCAATTTTCATGTAAAATCATATGTTCTATTGATGTTAAACCTCACTGCTTTGATAACTTAGCAGGGTCAATTCTTAGACAGGTCAGAATAAGCAATGCATGTGTCCCAGAAGCAAAGACAAACAGCTTTTGACATATCAAATAGTTTACATTTTGATCCTATAAGAGTTAGTTTAAAAAATATACATTTATAGTGTTCTGTGTCTCCTCGTCACATTTGTAATTCCAGATGTTAATTATTGGTGAACTAGCGATTTGCCTGTACCTCTCCCTCTGTTGGCATGCCGAGAGTATGCAATTAAATATCAAATGCACACTATTAGCATGCAAAATACATGTTGCAGACGATGAAACTTGCAAACACGCATTAGCATGCTTTGGCAGGCTCCACAGTGCCCTTACTTTTACCCTTTGCATTTTGATCATATTCCAACTATGTTATTGTTGGATGCTGTTAGATATGTAATTGATGATCTTCTTGTAACCTAAGCCACAAAGATTGTACAAGTGAGGGTTTTCCTTTATACAAAAAAAATAAAAACAAAATAAAGGAAATCCCTAACTGATATGATTTATTTATCGATACACACAGGTAATACAACTTGTTCTTAAAAATTTTCACCCTCTCTTTATCAGGTCATCAAGTATTCTTCACCAACTTCTGCTGGAGCTGAGTGCATTGACCCCAATTGCAGTTGGGTAGAGCAATGGTTGGTTTTCTTTTGTCTCCATTTCCCTTATTTTTCCTTTTCTTGTTATCTCTTGCTTTGCCCATTCATAAAAAAATGCATTTATAGGATTTTTCGGATATTTCATGAATAAAACTTTAAATGTCCACGCACTTTCTTTGGAGTTGCTATAGATATCTTACATTTTTGTTTTTATAGAATATAACATTTAACCTTGACCTATTAGGCAACACAGCTAAATTGATATATTTTTCTTGTAATAAGTGCAAGTTGGTTCGTAAGCACTACAATGTAATAGAGCTTGATTGAGCTGGACTTGCTAATTCTGTTATTGACTTGATTTTCATCTCACCTAGGGTGCATCGTGCGGGGCCACGTAAGCAGATATATTTTGAACCTGGGAAAGTGAAAGCTGGAATTGTTACTTGTGGAGGATTATGCCCTGGTCTTAATGATGTCATTAGACAGGTCAGTAGGCTTATAAATGTTACGTACTGCATTACTGCCAGGTACCTTAAGGTAGGATCTAAGGAAGAACTAGATACATGCCTAACCATAAATCATTTATGTGAATAATTGAGTCTGCAACTTGCTTGAGTTTTGTGTTCAATAATCATTACTTTTTACAGAGGATTTTTATGAAAAGGTTATGAGAAGTTTAACATGTCTTTTATACTTTAAAGTCGGAACAATTGGAGTTTGTTGTCCATTTTCACTTGGTAGTATTCCTAACCAATAGATCATGTTTTCTTGTTGAAATGTGTGGCTTGGTCAGATCAATTTTTACTCAGGTTTGTTGTGCTTGTGCAGATAGTTTTTACACTCGAGATTTATGGCGTAAAGCAGATTGTTGGTATCCCATATGGGTATCGTGGATTTTTTGCCGAAGACTTGTCTGAAATATCGGTGAGAACTGCGTGTTGGCGTGTACATGCGTAAGATAATGCATTCATATTATCTTCTCACCATTTTAAACTAAAGATGGAACCTTTATGAAACTTTCAGCTCTCTCGTCAAGTGGTTCAAAACATTAATCTGGCTGGTGGAAGTTTGCTTGGAGTTTCTCGTGGGGGTGCTAGTGTCAGTGACATCGTAGATAACATACAGGTAGTCATATGCTAGATAGTAGATATGAATTAGCCAGTTGTGTGTTATTGTCAAATTTATCAATTTCTTTGTTAACTAAAATTTGTGCAATGGATCTTAGGCCAGAGGAATTGATATGCTGTTCATTCTTGGTGGGAATGGTACTCATGCAGGAGCTAATGCAATACACAATGAGGTACTAGTTCTATTCCTTTGCGTTCCCATATGAAAAGGATGCGACAATATGTTTTCTATGCAACCGTAGTATGCATTTCTTGAAAGTTTTACTATGTTGTCATTACCTGTGTGACGAAAGACAGTGATACGCCTATTGGATCACTGAACTAAGTATTATATGTTACTTTGTGAAGAGCATGGTTAGACAAACTTATGTACATTGCTCATGTGAGCAAAACTTAGTATTAGTTGATAACACAGGATATTTTAAAACTGAAATATATCCCATTGTGCTGGCAATATGGCCTTTGGCTTTTACATGGATGTGGAACAATATCTAAGCTTGGAAGTCCTGAATAGGGACGGGTGTTGGCAGTTACTAACTTAGAATGGCTTCCATGCTTTCAAGTCCTGAATGGGAACGAGTGTTGGCAGTTACTTAGAATGGTTTCCATGATCTGTATATTTTTCTACACTGATCGGCGCCAATACTGCCCCTGTTCCTAACATTGTTTAAAGTGAATTCTCCAAAACAGTGCCTTCATTTTCTTTTTCTTTTCCTTGGTATGTAGATTTTTTCATCATTGTCAAGGTTTTGCTTTCTTTTTCTTTGGTTTTTGGTTCTAAGACTTCCTGTATTTTCATTCATGGGGTTTTTGCATCTGAGAGAGAGTTTATTACAATAGACTCAATTTGATTTACCACTGTATGCTGGCTTTATCTTAAGTTCCTCTTCCTCATGATGAATATGTAAATAGGAAACTATGATCCTAATTTGTTCTGGGTTTCTATTTCGTCTGTGTTTGTTCATAAATCTTTTTATCTTGCGTGACATGATCCTTTTCCATGCAGTGCCGAAAGAGAAAAATGAAAGTATCTATTATAGGTGTTCCCAAAACAATTGATAATGATATACTTCTGATGGACAAGACATTTGGATTTGATACAGCTGTTGAAGAAGCTCAACGAGCAATCAATTCTGCATATATTGAGGTAAAGACTTATGGAGTACAGACAGTGAATATGAAACCTGCCATCTTCTGCCACAGGCAATTGAAGTTTTCCTTATGCTAAATACATGTACAATTAATTTTATGATTCATTCAGGCACGCAGCGCATATCATGGTATTGGTTTGGTAAAACTGATGGGTAGAAGCAGTGGTTTCATAGCCATGCATGCATCACTTTCTAGTGGGCAGATTGACATTTGTCTCATTCCTGAGGTATGTGGTGTGACACTTCTTTCTCCATTTATCTGCGTCTCTTGCAACCATCATTAGGAGCATAAGTTTTTTGATAATCAAATGCAGGTACCTTTTAAGCTTGATGGACCATATGGCGTCCTTCGACATTTGGAGCACCTAATACAAACAAAAGGATCAGCTGTTGTTTGTGTGGCTGAAGGAGCCGGACAAGTAAGTGGGTTCTTTTAGTTTATTTATTGATATGAACTTTTGTGTCCTAAATGATGAGACTAGTGAATGTTTAGGTCGAAAGTTAGATAGGTGGCGGGAGGCATTAGAGAGTAAGGGTTTTAGAATTAGTTGTTTGAAGACAGAATATCTAATGTGCAATTTTAATTGTGAAACACGAGGGAGGAGTAATTCAAATGAGATCAAAGGCGTGGAGGTTCCAGAGTGTGAGGCTTTTCGATATCTAGGATCTATAGTTCAAAGAATGGGGTTATTGGAGAAGATGTAGACCATAGGATTAAAACCGGTTGGACGAAATGGAGAATGACGTCAAGAGTATTATGCAATAGAAGGATGTCTGCAAGGTTAAAGGCGAAATGCTATAAACAATTGTTCGACCAATCATGCTCTACGGTTCAAAATATGAGGCTCTTATGGGACAATATGCGCATAGGATGGTAGAAGCAAAATGTGTATGTTAAGATGGATGTGTGGTAAAATCCGTAAGGATAAATTATGAATGAAATAATTAGGAGATACTTAGGTGTAGCGCCCATAGAGGACAAATTAGAGAAAAACGTTTAACGTGGTTTACTCACATGCGGAGGAGACCAAACACGATGCCAATAAGAAAATGTCTAGATTGGCAAGTTAGTGGAGGATGTAGACGGAGGAGACGACCGTTGAGAACTTAGATGAAGGCGGTGAAAGAAGACATCCTTGAGCTTGAATTAGGCGAGGATATGTGAGAAGATCGCATTGCTTGGAGAACCAAAATACGTGTAGCCAACCCTGAGAGTATCGGGATTGGGCTTTGATGATGATGATATGAACTTCTATACCCGGTAATCTAGGAATAGTACATTTAGCTCTTTCCATCAATCCCAATGCCGTTGTGACCACCAATTGTATTTACTGTATGATTTACATTGACCCATGTTTGATGTCCATATTCAACTTTTCCTTGATTATTTCATACAAAGCCTTTTGTTTTCTGTTAAATATACATCAGTGAAACTCAAGTCATTTGCATTTGTTCCATTTTTTTCATGATGCAGGATTTGCTGGAGAAGTCAAATGCGACAGATGCTTCTGGGAATACAGTACTTGGAGATATTGGGGTCCATATTCAACAAAAGGTAAATTTTCTTGCTGATCTACACTTCAATATCTGAGCTTTTTTTCTTTGTAAGTTAGCTAATGTTGAGTATTATCCCAGAGTAATGTTTGTGATACTTAATATGCTAAATCTGATAAAAGATAACAAATAACTGCAACTTTTTGACAGATCAAAAAGCATTTCAAGGAAATTGGTGTTCATTCTGATGTTAAGTACATTGATCCTACTTATATGATCAGAGCATGCCGTGCCAATGCTTCTGATGCTATCCTCTGCACTGTTCTTGGACAGAACGCTGTATGTTATTACACTTGCTTTTATTTATGAGTGTATATTGGGATGTTGAAATGTTATATGATCTGAGGTATTAATCTTTCCAGGTCCATGGTGCATTTGCGGGTTCAGTGGCATCACCGTTGGAATATGCAACACCCATTATGCCTATCTACCCATTACAGAAGTCATTACATCTCCAAGATGCGTGGATCCCAATAGCCGAATGTGGCATCGATGCTTGACATCTACTGGCCAACCTGACTTCATCTAGGCCTCAAGCAGAAGCTTCTATTTTTTAATCACAGAAATAATGGCAAATTGAGCTCTTGCTGCTCTTCATTTCCAAGCCACCAAGATACCTATTTTTTACTGCCGCAGATGAGGTGTTGTGCATGCCAAACTGCAAATTTAGGACATACCACCTGTAGAGGCCATAGCTTTTGACAGAAAAAGTTCTGGATTCTAATGATTATTGAACGCTCTCTTTTCATAATGTATCAATCTCTCCTTTTTCTGTTATGGAAACTCAAGTAACATAACTATCTTCAATATCATGAGCTGAAATCTCTTTTTCTCGTTTACTCTCCTATCTCAACTATTGTTATGGTTTTTTTTTTTATGAAAAAGAAAATAAAATTAAACACACCCGAAGTATATATGTCCCTAGTTTCATTGAAAGCACATTTGTATCATCCAAGCCAATAAAACTAATTGAAAGAGTTTAATGGAAGTGAAATGGAGGAGAATACTTCCCAATGGAGCAACTTGCTCCGTGTGGTTTTAAGATTTTGAGTTTAATGGAGGTAAATGTGAAAAAGTAGGCTCTTTTTAGGATTTCAAAATGTTGTAGTCTTTTTTGTCTATATTTACAAAATGTAGGCCTTATAGGTCATTTTTCATGTATTTACTCACTATTCATGGTGAATAACTCAACGTCATTCAATTTACCAAAAAAAAAAAAAATACTGCTACATATACCAAGAAAGGGGTTATTTACATTCTAGTTACACATAATTTAGGTGTAATTCACAATGGATACAAATTTTTACACAGTTACACATTGGGTACAAAATTTGGTATAATATTAGGGATGAGTATGGAACGGGATGGACACCGTTGCTTTATCTTTGGGACGGGATCGATAATCGCTACATCAATAACACTACATGATTCAAATCTTACACATCAACTATATCAATAATCGCTAATGGTAGCCTGGTTGAATGGTTAAGGCTGTGGTGATTTTACCTCCACATTTTGGGTTCATGGAATCATGGTTATTGTTAGTAAAACTTATTGATAGCCTATCATTTTCTCTATGAGTTGGATATGCAGTTTTTGCTAAGCCAAGTAAACTTCCATTTATGTATGTTGCAATAGAGATACCATTAAGAGTATTTTCCGTTTACTCTCTAAATTGGTTACCCAAACCACTAGTAATCCAACTTTCGATTTTCTAAAATGCAGGGACGCAAGGTCTCCTGATTCCAGATATTCCTACCTCTAGGCTAACAAATGACCAATGTGATGATTTGGATGGAAAAATGTCTGAAGCAATTCTTCAGTTAAGTCCACTGATGACATCTATGGAGAAATGACAACGATTCTTATGTGGCGTGTCATTGCCTTTAAAAGACAGTGGTATACTCATAGTTATCACTTTGGAATACGGACAAACATTCAGTAAACTATACGGAAGAAATTAAATTTCTAATGAGGCAAAAGTTCAAGTATAATACGGTACCCCGTAAAAATTTGAAACAAAAATTCACCATATGTGTGATAAATATATAATAATATTGTCATATATTATGAAAGCAAATATTGTTACATTTAAAATGTTAATTCATTGTTTACATATTCAATGATTAGAAAGATACTTAACCATATCAGAAGAGAACTAAATGTTTAAATGAGCTCCAATTTATTATATTTTTTATCCCTCAGTCATTTTCATCCTAAATGTTGCCAACAGGGTTCAAATCTTGAACTTGTGATACCATCCGCCACAACCTATCAGGTGAACAAGACCCCATTAGCATTTTACTCAAAATTTGAATAGCAACGTCCTTTTAGAGACCTCTCACATTTTGCTCTCATCCATTTCAATGGTTCAATGGCGGCGGGTGCAAAGACAACAATTGGGGCAACGAGGCTCTTCGAGTTGGCTCGTAAAGTTTTTGACATTGTTTGGAGATGAGGGAAGATGAGGGAACTTGGTTCTCAGTCGATTAAGCTAGACCGACTATTGTCATAATAAGCAAAACATTATTTGAAGAGTCGATATGAGGATAGATTGGTTCAAAAGGATGCTCTACGAAGCCATCCACCATGATTCTCGGATGACCATCCAGAATAATCTTTCCGCTAAAATGACTCTTCTTGGTGGTGGCTGGCATTACCATGGATTTCATGGGCACCCTTTCGAGCGGTTGGGACAATTGGCACCGACATGTGTCATGTCCAAGGTGGGCCCTCAGTCACTTTGTGATTATGATCTAGGAATTCAGTCATATCACATTTAACGAGTATCTTGAGGAGCATGAGTCGAAATGGGCGAAAACTTGAACACATTTTTTTACATAAATATGTAATATTTTCAAATTTTCAATTCAAATGTTACAATTGTCATTTTATTGTATGTTTCTTCTTTCAATTATTTTTATTGTGATTATGAAAACTTAGTTGAGTCAGCCAAGATAAACTTTGATTTATTATGATTAAAACCAGCTAACACGGAGATATGCAAACCACAAAGACACACATAGACTACTTACTACATCAACAGACTAAGACAACGAAAACAAGAGACAAACAAACCAAGGGCACAAACTAGTGATCTTACAAACCAAAAAACACAGTAACCTAAACATTAAATGACCTTAGTAATTTTCCCTCATCTTGGAGAAACTCCCCTCATTTCTTGGAGAAATATAAAGATTTGAAAGTTGTGAGAAATAGAAAAGGAGCATCGGGGTAAAAGGTAGTCAAACTAGAAATTGGGTTATTTTAGTTCAATATCTTGGAGAAATTGGGTTATTTTAGTTCAAGTAATTATATTGTCCCCAACTTAAAAGGTCACTCCTAGATATAGGGTGGCGTTTACCAATTGAAACCTACAACCCTGAAAATTACTCGTTGCTAGTGAGAAATGTGTCCAATGCTTACTAACAACACCTGATGTGACTACTTAACTCACGCGACACTAATTTGCAGACTCAAATCGAACCCCAACTCACACATGGTATTGAAATGAAGTGATTGCAAACTTTTTTTTTTTTTTTAGTAGTAGTAGTAGTAGTAGTAAATTGAATCCCCCCCCCCCCCTTCTCTTCTTGAAGATTTTCTGGAGCATGATCACCACCAAAATTTAAAATATATATATATATATATATATATATATATATATATATATATATATATATATATATATATATGTTGTTAAATAACACCACCATTTATGCTGAAAGACACCATCACCATAATTTGTTTTTATTTAGATCTGCTGAAGGACACCACTACCCCACCCTGCCACCGTTGGCCGAAAGTGGGGGTGGCTCCTGATGGATAAGAGAGAGAAGAAGAGGGGAAAATGATGAGATGTGGCAGGGTTGTGGTGGTGATTGATGGAGAAGAAGAAACGAGGAGGAGGAAATGTGGCGATGGTGGGGTGGTGGTGGTTGATGAAGAAAAAGAAAAAGAGGGGAGGAGGAAAGGTGGCGTTGGTGGGGTGGTGGTGGTGATTGATGAAGAAGAAGAAGAAAATGAGGAAGAATAGGGAAAGAGGAGAGAGTTGGCGGTGGTTGTGATTGAAGGATAATAATAATAATAATAATAGAAGTAGTGGTGAAGGGGAGGGGGAGGAGAGGTGGTCGGGTTTTTTGTTTCTATTGGTGGTGTCATTCGGAAAGTATCACACTGGTGGTATCCTTCAGCAGCAATGATGGTGTTATTTAGCAAGAACACATATAAAAACGTATAGTGTTTTTTTTTGTCCAAATGATGGCGGGCCGAGGCCTGCATTTCTGGCCCAATGGTTTATGAATAGATTTGGAACTGCAATATCCGACCCTCAAAGCTATAAAAAATACTGAGGGCAATTTTGTCCGAATATTGGAAAGGGCGGGAAAATGTTAATCTGAAAACGGACCGAGAGAGTTCACTTGCTGCCTATAAATACACCCACTTCTGAGTAACCAGTTGTTTCGTTGGAGAGCTCTCTCAAACCTTGCGATCAAACGAGCAAGCGAAGAATTTTCTCTGAAACTTGAGACATCCGCCATTAAAAAAGCTCTGAAACTTGAGAGATTCTCAATTGAAAAGCTCAGATTCAGTTCGACCATGGAGATTGTAAGTATGAACATCGCTTGTATCACGATCGTTCTTTTTCTGTGTAAATTCGTAGTTTCTCTACTAACTCCACGAATTAGGGTTTCGATTCACGCGTTGATGAAATTTCTTCTCTGTTTTTTCTTCTTTACTGATTTCTTCAGAGTTTTCTTGTTCAATCGACTTCAGTGATTGTTTCACTCTGTTTCTTGATTTCATTCGTTGTTTTAGTTGCAGGAAACGTTTGAGATGAACAATATGACTAAAGTCTTCAACAAAGCTGTGTACTTCTGTTCTAAGGATTCTGATCTTCACCTTCACGACTACGCGATCGAAGAGATTGATCCGATCAAAGCAGAAAAGATTCTAATTGAACTTATCAAGAGAGATGATAGAGATCAGTTTATTTCGAGATGGAAAACAATGTTTCGAGTACCAGATAAAGAGTATAGTGATCCTCAGTTGAATCGACTAAAAGATCGAAGAATAGCTTTGAAATTTCTGCATATTGCGTGCAGACTTGATTCGGTGAACTGCGCTAAAGCTTTGATTGAAGGAGAGATTGGACTGCGTTTGAATGTTAATGAAATTACGGAATTTGGAAGAACTGTCTTACACAGTGCTGCAGAAATGCACGCGAAGAGATGCACGGAGTTGCTGCTCAGTAAACAAGCACGGACTGATCTAAGAACAAAAGACGGTAACATGCAGCTCGCTCTTGAGACTGCATTATCGAGCATAAGGTTCTTCAGTCAAGTTTATTTCATCGAGTTTCTTTGTTTTGTCTAATTTAAACTTGCAAAATCTGTTTACTTCTTTGTCAATCAAGGTTTTCCCTTTTGTGATTTTTTTTTGTTTTTTTGGTTCTGTTTTGATTTCAGGATGATAGATTGGAGCCCAGACGAAATAATCGAGGAGTTGCTTGTTAGTCTCAGTGAAATGGTTTGCAACTTTGTATCACTGAACATTCTCCATTTTATTGTAGTTTCAACTTGGTTTTGAGTTACCAGATATGGTGAATACTTTTTGGTAGGATTTAAGCGTAGTAAAGATGCTGGCTAAGCATTCAAAGGACACTGCCGGAGTGGCGTATCTTAGTGCCATGGAAGGGCGAGTGGTTTGGTTGGCTGCGCTGCTTATCATTGCCCAAGAGGAGGTGACTTCTTCTATAATGGTTTTGCGGCCAGATGGTGTTTTGTCTTCAAAGGACCCCACGAGCATATATGAATGCCTATTAAGAGAAGCCGTATCGCTTTGTCAGAAGGAGGGGTTGGGCAGGGGAAGGCAGCTCGGTTTAAAAAGCAGTGAGAAGAGGAAACTATTACTTCGCGGGATTGAGTTGCTCCAGATGTTCGGAGCTACTGTCCTCCAGAAAGGTTCTGCAGACAGGAAGGTTGTCTCGCCCCTGATTCGTGCTGCCCAGGTAAAACGAAACAAAGTTAAACAAATCAGTTAAAAGGAAGAGAGAACTAAGGATTTTGATCTTCACTGAAACGAAGTTTCCAATTCATCAGACCATTTGGGAGTCCCCAATTAGGTCAAATTCTAAATTAGCCACAAGTAATTATAAAATTTTAGAAATGAATCAAGGTGAGACAGAACAAAAGTTGGAATTTTAAAGTTCATACACTTGTGAACAATCTTAAATACTAATATTGAAATGTTGTTTTAGGCAGGAGATGAAGAGGTTACTAGGCTTCTTCTCAAGACCAATATAGACGTGAATGAGACTGATGGAGAAGGGAACTCCGCACTCCATTGGTACCTAAAGACCTCCTCCCACAATAAGAAGCCCAGGTTTTGCCTAAGTTCTTGAGCTTCAGTGAATTGCTGTAACTCACAGGATCCATAGTTCACATTTATCAACACAATGTCTTGGTTGATTATTGCTAGAATTGTTCGACTACTACTGAAACATGGAGCAATTGCTAGCCTTAGAAACAGGATGGGTCTGACCCCTCTACATGTTGCAGCTGCCAACGGAAACTGCCAGGCTCTTCAGGTATATGTTAATCATCAGTTGTAAAACATACACGCCCTAGTCATGAAAAAAAAATTTCTTCTTGTATTTAAAAATGTGAGATCCTGCAGATTCTATTGCTTCAAGACAAAAATGTCCTCAATTCACCTTCAGAATTGAAAGAAACTCCCCTGTTCTTTGCGGTGAAGAATGATTTCACTAAATGTGCCAAACTACTTCTAGTCTATGGAGCCAATACCCAGATTCTCAACTTACGGTAATTTCTTATTTTTCTAACTTATTCCTTCCTGAATCATGGTTACTAATTATAAAACACAGGTTAAACTGATAACCTATCATGTTTATCTGAACTTACAGCAAACAGAGACCTATGGATTTGGCAAAATCCCAAGACATGCGATTTTTGCTGAGCCAAGCAAACTTCCATTTCAGTATGTTATAAATTATTGACAGTATTATCTAAATCACTTGCATAAATCAGAAGGAATATTCAATGGAAAATATCTGACTCTTTTGGCTTTCTGATACCCAGGGACTCAAGGCCTCCAGATTCAAGGTAGTCCTACTTCTTGGCTAACAGAAGACCAGTCTGATGATTCTTCTGATGGAGAAGTGCCTGAAGCAATTCTCGAAGCCAAACTAGACACCGTTTCTCCCAATAGGTAGCCTTCCTTTCTGACTTAGATGCGTGTAGTTTAGCATAAAATGGGAGCTGCCATGTTCTAGTGTTTATAGTATTCATAATTATTAATTACACAAATTAGAACTCTCTGAATGTATAAGATGCAAAGCTCGTATGCTCAATCACTTGTCTTTCAAGCTAATCCAAACACAGCCAATAGGAAATCATTTGAAGAGAAATATTTTGACTTGAAAGCTCCAATTTCTCTGAAGAAAAAGCTATTGAAGAATTCTGAAGAAATTTTCCTTAAATACAACCATGACTTTGTCTGAGCCCCAAGATAGAGACCTGTAGATACGACTCTAAAGGTGGGTGTATAAAGAGAGCTAACTGTTATGTTGTACAGTGTTGGAGAGCTCTCTCGGGGCAAGATCCTACACTCCAAACTCAAGCAGGGATCACAGATGACTCATTTTTCAGCAAAGGAAAGACGAAAGATTTTCATTGGTGGTCTCCCGCCTTCCATCGACTCAGGTTCAATGTTTTACTGAAATCAAACAATGAGACTTCCCTTACAGTGGAATTAATAAAATAACCTGACTGCTCATATCTTTTGCATGCAACGTGGATGGACATTTCCCATCCAAGTTGCATGCATAATCTATAGACATCACGAAGTCCCCCTCTTTTTTGGTATGGTGGGTGATTGAGATCTGTTCAGGTGCCCTGTTAACTAAAACTCAAGATTGCCTTCTGTCAATGTCATTCAATGAATGAAAAAGTCACAGATGGCCGTCTTATGAGCAACTGATCAGATAATCACTCGTCATTTTGAGCCTGAGAACCACCTTACATCAATTATGTTAATATTTCACATCAGACACATTGCGAGAGTTCTTTGAAGATCAATTTGGACCAGTAGAGGATGCTGTCATTATTGGTGATCAAGTAGGAGATCAAGTACGCTCGAGAGGTTTTGGCTTCATTACCTTTAAAAATGTAGAAGCTGCAACTTTTGCGGTTCGATCACATAATATCTCAGTCCTTGGAGCAAAGGTTGAAATCAAAGAAGCTGTCCCTAAACCCTTCCACGCAGCAGATAGAAGACCTGATTCACCAATGTCCCCATTGGACAGAGTCATTAGCAGCCAGAAACAAGGAACAGCCTCAGAGGAGTCTCAAGTTCAACTTAGTGACAGTATACGAGGGGATGGGAGCTTGCCTTCATGGGTCATCACGTTCAAGAACTGGCTCCCTGGATTCTTAGACGATGTATCATTGCGTCTCAAGGAAGGAGAGTGGTATCCTCTCTCATCTCTCAAAGGTGATTTCAGGGCCACGTGTGGGCGGGAACTAGACCACACTTCGCTTGGCTACCCAAAGCTAAGCGATTTCATGAGATCTTTCCCTGGTATCTGCCGTACGCAGGTTGTTCCTGTTAGTGGGCATGGCCGTGCCACTCACATGGTCCTACTTCCAAAACTTCCAAGATCACAACAGCAGCGTACTAGCAATGAGTGTCTAAAAAATCTTATGAAATCATTCAGCAATTTTTGCTGCGTTAGTTCTGGAGAAACTGCCTCATCCAATTCAGTTCCACAAGAGAAGATGGTAATTAAAGAAGATAACTCTGAAAGTGTGGATCCAAGGTTTCTGAAGCGCAAACACACTTTTTGTGATCCACCATTGAAAGAGATCCAAGGCAGCAGCAGAGTGCCAGAGGATGAAGAGAATGATAAGCATAATGACTCTAACGAGTTCTCGTACTTTGCTCGACAATATGATTTCTACGGGGTAAGCAAGAAACAAATTCAATTACATCTGTCTCCGTCTATTTGAGCTGGTATTTACAAGTTTAATGTGCAGAAATATGAGAGCCCGAGGTTAAAAGGTAAATGCTTCGAGTTTGATAGAGAAACTAATGTGCCTTGGATCAGCAAACCATGTGATCAGATCTCCCCTTTATACAACAAGTACAGAATTGACAAGATTCATACTGACATGAGTCTGATTTGCGATACCAAGCTGCATAGTTCCAAGATTCTAATGAGTGACAAGGACCTTCTGCATTAGGATTCCAATGTTCTCAGTAAACCAAAGTAAATGAGCAACTAACTTCTCTATTTTCTTAAATACTTCAATTGAACATGATTTATGTTGTGTTATGGTAAACAATGATTCTGATATGTACTGACCTGCCTATTTTTCAGAAAGAAGAAAGCATGAGTTTTCATACCGGACACTATTCTTGTTGCAGGTACTCAGTTGTTTCCATTTTTTTTTTCTCCGTGTTTTCTCTCTCCCAGAGAATCTTGACATTAATGGAGGGGAGATCCAGGCCTCCGATTTGGTAATCCTCTATATTTTTAGCTTAATTTGTTAACCCACTTTTGCTATTGATATGACAGGAAAAAACGTAGAAACCTGAGAATTCTATTAGGCAGCATGTTTCTGTATTTGGACAGATAAATCGTGATTTATCTATCCAAATACAGACTATGATATGACAAAACAACCAGGATTGCACCTAAAGCCTATTTTATCTAAAAATTATTCAAATAAACTATTCTTAAGAGTTCAGCGTTATTTCCTTATCCAAATTCCTTAATATACGTATAGCGGAATAAACTATTCTTAAGAGTTCAAAACCTTATTTCCTTGTCCAAATTCCTTAATATACATATAGCGGAACTTTTAACAAGCACAAGTAAATAATTTAGGTTTGCTTAGTTTTATTCCTCAGTCATCTAACAAATTTAATATCTCCGAGAATTAGTAAAACCTACGTCTCAAAGGACACAATGAGTGTGTTTGGTTACATAAACCTAAGCGTGTGTTTGGTTACACATAAAATGGACATGAAATTGAAACCGGTTCTGTGAATTCGATTATGAGGCCTCCTCTCGGACTTGGATTCCCATGAGTAGTGAGAAACAATTTTATGAAGAATCAATTTTCTGTCAGTAAATAGACAACCAAACAATGAAAATCCATATAACAAGGGGAATGGATTTTATTTGTCAAGGAAAATGGCAAACCAAACATACCCTAAGAGAAGTAGAATTCCCCCCACATTCAAAGTGGTTCCTCTTAAAAGCATATGAAACCCATGTCATATCAAGCAACAAATCGTACTTTCAGAATGTCAGAATTATGTGTTTTAACTTCATGTAGTTTCCAAGGAGCTTCAGGTAGCATTAATAAACCTTCTCTTTTAAAGGAAACCCAAAGGTCATTCCAAAGAGGGAAGAACCCAAACAACTGATACAGTCCTTACATATGAAGCCAAACACCCTAAACTTTAGCAAGTGTCAAGGCACAAAAAAGAACAATTGTTCAGAGCTGAAGAAAAGATATATGACCAGGGAATAAGAAAACAGAAGTAAAAAAAAAACGATGGAGACATAATAAGAGAATGAAAGAACTAACATTAGCAATATGTTACTATAAACTTTAGCAATATATTAGGGTAACAACAGAAGTTAACCCTCCAATAAAACTGCATGAAGAAGTTACAATTTCCGAAGTACCAACTTTATGGTTGGAGTTGCAGCAAATTCTTTAATTTGTTATGGTGTACATGGTTTAAATCCATTTTCCTACCAGACAAAGGTATTCACAATTTAGATCATAGGAACAGAATACAATAATAAAATAAGTTATGCACATGATCCTACATCAGCCTAAGAGTAAGAGCTTATCATACAATTGATAGTATACTTTTGAACTAGTAATATTAGCCAATATCTTAAAAAATTTGTAATGTATGATTCATGCAGAATCCGGGAATGGAACATAAAAGCTTACTTTCGAATGGCTTCAATTATTGACAGTAGCCTTTTGTAACCATCTTGCTTCTGTTTAGGTTTGGACTTCCCTGCATTCCTTCGGGCTTCCAAGAAACTTTGGTTAGAGATTGACCCAATAGCTCTGCAATATCAGTTGCCATTGAGGCAGCCTTGTCTGCATAAGGGAATGTCTCTTTCTTAAAGTGGTGTGATAACCATAAATACATTGATAAAACCTGATGCTTAGTCTCAAGATCCGACAGTTCCGAGTCATTGCGAGCGGAACATTTTGGCATATCCATTGCTATATTAGCTGGAATCTTTTGACTATATGATGAAGCAAATTTCAAAAGATGAAACATTGCTTTTGGGTCTCTGATATTAACTGGTGCAAAGCAAAAATTAAAACGGTCTTCCAGAGATATTTCCTGGACCTTCTCTAACATCTTTGCAACCTTCTTTATATGATCATGACGACACAAGAAGTAAGACCCATCAAGATGGCAGTTCTCACCAAACTTTTCTAGTAGTTTACAGAGAGTGACATTTGGAATTTTCCCAGCAAATAACTCAAGCTGCTCAATGAAAGGAAAGAGACTCACTTTCTTAACATCATCGAAAGGCTATTTCAAACATGTAATCAGGTAATCCAAATCATCTGGGTGTAAGGTGGTTGTCAGACCATCCGGATAACGACTTCCCCGACGACCTACTCTTCCAGCAATCTGCTTCACCTGTGAGGCTGGAACAGGGACAATCCTATCACCATTATACTTAGACAAACTAAAAAAAACAACCCTTCTAATATTAAGATTCAACCCCATCCCCACTGCATCACTTGCAACCAGAACATCAAACTCGTTATCATGATCATTAAACAAATTGGCTTGCTGTCTACGAGTCTCTGGTGGCAATGCGCCGTAAATGACACAACAACGATGTTCAGTAAACTTCTCAATGACTAATTTTACCTCAAATATCTCTCTTCTTGATAACGCCACCACACAATCTCCTGGTCGGACATTTTTAAGATCTCCCAATAGAGTCTTCGGTTCCACTACAAGGGGATTGAACCTATCATAATGGTTTTCTACCAATTCATCCCCTGTCTCCGAACAAATCTTTCAAACTATATTAAGAACGCTAGGATCCCCACAAAGATGTACCTCATCAGCTTTCAATCCAAGTAAAGCTCGAGTCCATGCATAACCCATACTTGAGTCTGCCATCATCTGAATCTCATCAATAACAGCTACCTCATAACATTCCTCAGTAGAATCCATTTCAACAGTGCAAGCTACGTGATTAGCAAATGGAACATTTTTCTTCTCTTGCCCGGTATGTAAACTACAATAAACCCCAACAGCATTAACTTTGTCAAACACTTCCATTGCTAACAACCTAAGAGGACTAGAATATACACCAGTATTAGCTTCCATAAAAAGTCTTACCACTATTCGTCGGTCCACAATGGTACACAATCTTCCTCTTCATTGCCCTTGCAAAAGGAAACCAAGTATGCGGTCTAGTCAAGTCCGCAGACTCAATAACTCCCCGGAACCGATTGATTTCCTCTTGGAATTCCTCTAAACAGTATTCAACAAATATAGGAAAAATAAATCGTTCGGCTTCCTCTGAAGGACCTATTGAAACTAGGTAACTTACAACATCTTCAGGGCATTTTATGATGAAAAAGGATTTAAATCGGAGAACCGCAGTGGGGAAAAATGATGCACCAATGTAAATCGCAAGACACTGATTAGAAGCCCAACCTGATCTAGCAAAACAGTTGAAGATTTCGACGAGAACATCCCAGTCTGGTCTCGACAATTTTGCTCCTTTTACCGAATTCCGAAGCTCTTGATAAATTTGAGTAGGTTCTCGATATCGTACATGCTTTGAATCAATAGAGTTTCCAGACTCACCTTCAATTGCAGGGTCACTGATTGAACTCTTTACTTGGCCAACTTCGTTAACCTCATCATTTCCACCAATAGATGATGTTGAAAGCAATCTCTTTTGAACCAGATTGAAATCCCCATGTCTCTCAACCCGTAGTAGAAAGGGATTTGGGTTCATCAAACGAGTAAGAAATTGGGGAAGTTGGAGGTTTGAATAAGAAAAAGGACAAGTTTTTGTTGTGAGATTTGAACAAAGGTTTAGTACTTGAGGATGGAAGGCTCGAGTGGATAGAAAAAACTTGTGCCTGTAAGTGTTTTTTCGGGATAGATGGGTCAGAAGCGTTGTAGATGGAGCTCTAGCCATTAAAACATTGAAAAAAAATCATCAAATGTCGAAGGAAATTTTGAAGCTTTACTCAGGGTGTATTGTATCTCGATTTTGTGGGCAATTTAATAAATTTCATGGATTCTGAAAATCTAAGTGTATTCAATTTGAATTTAAAAAGGTCGACAAAAGTCTAGGGGTATTCAATCAGGATTTTAAAAAGTCTTTCTGAAATCCACAAAGTCTCTAGGGGTATTCAATATGGATTTCAGAAAGTCAACAAAAGTTTTAGGGTATTCAAAATATCATTTATATTTATGAATTTGGATAATCATGGATTCTCATGGACTTTGTAGTGTTAGGTATAAATAATAAAGTTCAATAGTTTGCCAGCCTCCATATCAAAGATTTCAACGTGAAAAAAAGTTTCGTAAAGTTCTTCCTTGTGCCAGCCGCGAAGAGGTTGGTTTCCATCTTCTTTTTTTCTTGATTCTTTTTCTATCTTTGCATAAACACAAGAGAGAGAAAGAGAGAGATAACAGTTAAATATTTTCATCTTGAGGGGAATCTTGTGCAAACAAACCCTGACATAAATAATTCGTGATTAACACAGCTTCTGTAGCAGATAAAAATCATTGGGAGACTTCCAACCCGAATCACTTGTCAAGTTGTGTAATCCCCAATTATCCCGAGCTTTCCGTTAAGATGGCTGAAAAGGGAAAAATTTGAAGTTAGGGATAGGGAAATTAGTAGTGAAAAATGAGGACAAAATATAAAACTCATAATGATACAGAGAGGATTTATCTATCAAAAGAAACAAATTGCCTCTTTTAGGATGAAGAGTGGTACATAATACTGCTCTTTTTACTCAAAACTGTTTGTGTGGTTGCTCCTTCACTTTACATATGGTAGCCCGTTCTGAATAGAAAAAAATCTCTCAAGATCCGTCCATGGTGATTGCAGCAGAACGAAGGGCAATGTTGTATCAGCCAACATAAAATCTGAGTGGCATGAGCCAAATGATTTGAGCGTGCCTCACCTGAGTAGAGTAATTGGCGTGGAGATAGAAATGCAAGCAGATTCTAGGGTCACTTTAGAACTGAGGAGTTGGCAAGGGTATATGTTGGTTTCATACCTTACAATCTCCATCATTTATCGTTGAACTCATGTTGCCCCTTGTGTTCCTTTCCTATTTCCTCTTGTCTATGTGTTTTCTCTTTGTGTAACTGTACAAGAGATTCAAGAGAGTCAAGGGAGATGATATTCACATAATTATTACATAATATATCCCTTAATTTATATATGTTAGTGTTTCGATTATTATATTTTATAATAATTATTTCGTTTTCATGTCTTTGTAGGAATTTGAGCGTGAACGATGAAATCGTATTGATGCGACAATTTAAGGAATGTCAATTGGTCGATTCTAGCGGTGGTACAAAGTAGAGAGACACATATCTAAACCTAACCCTAATAAACCTATGTCAACCTAACTTAACCTAAGCCCAAACCCAAAATGCTAACCTAAAAGCCCAAGCCCAAGATAATATGAGAACCCTATTTAGCTCCCCCCCCCCATCTTAGAGAAAGGCTCCTCTCTCGTTATCCACGTTCTTTCTCCCTCCTCTCTTTTTCAGCCACCACACCAATCCACCCTGCCGGCAATCCTCGCTCGATAGGAGAGCCGACAGCGCGATAACACCGCCATTACCACCTTTTCCTCGTCCTCCACTATCAGTCGCCACCATCACCAGGAAACAGACCACCACCTCAGCCACCTCACGCACAGGACATCACCCTGTTTCGCCACAGACCTTCCTCCCCTATCTCGGCCCTCCTTCCCGTTTCCTTCTCTATTCCTCCACTTCTCTCTCTCTCACGACCACCGTCGTGAACAGAACACGCCATCAGCCGCCGCCGCAGCGAAACAGAGCCGCAACCACCGCGACTCTGTTCCGCCTCGCCACATATTCTTTTCCTCTTCTCTCGGCTTCTCTTCGTCTCGACCTCCTTCCTGCATCCCTCTCTCAAGACCACCGTCGCGAACAGACCACGCGACCACCACCACCACCACGCGAGACAGAGCTCGCGACAGAGGCGCTCCCTGTTTCGCATCATCCTTCGTTTTCTTTGTGTTATCTCATTTTTTTCTTTACTCTCTCTTTGTTCTTGCAGGTATCGGGGCAAGTTCAGGAGGATGAGGAGCTCGCGAGGAGCGAAGAACAGCTGCGGAGTAGGCGCTGTCGTGCTGGGAATGAAGACACAGACCTGCACGGAATTCGGGCGGGAGAAAACCGTTTTTCAAAATTAAAAACAGTTTTCGCTATTTGCACCCTTGATTCTGCTATACCACCACAAAGCTTTGTAGTCCTTTTCTCGGGATTCGCGTTCATGCAGAGATGACTTTCACCTCCATTGATGTTGTGACCACTACTACCATGGAGAGCTAAACCCTTCGTCAAGGCTACGATGAAACCACAGGGTTTCCTAGAGTTTGTTGTATTTAAATTTATTGTTTTCTTTATGCTTGAACGTTAAACACATTTGATTTATGATTTTCAATAATTTGCTTTCACCGATTATATCCTGATTAATTATCTAGATTAGTCGGTAGTTAGAAGTACCCTTTGTTGAAATTCAAAAAGCCTGATTTAATCAATTAATCTGAATCTGTGATTGTGTGTGCCATAAGAAGACACGTGATGCTAGAGATTTAGGATTAATTAAAATAAACCTGTGATTGTGTGTGTCGTAAGAAGACACACAATGCTAAGGGTTTATACCTTTGCTGAAATCAATTGCTGACTTAGATTGATCTTTAGGTTAGTCATGTTAATTCTTGAAAACAATAGTTTGGATTACACAAATCTCAAAGAACATGTGGTGGAGTCAGTGCCTTGGTTTCCCTTATCATATTCTTTAAAATTTTCTATTGTTTTTATTTGATTTTTAGTTTAGATATTTTAATTGTTGTAACCCCAATTTAAATTAGTTTAAATAAACTCTGAAATTTAATTGCAACCACAGTCCTTGTGGGATCGACCTGTACTTGCCCTTGTCTACCAGTTAGACACTGTGCACTTGTAGTTATTACAAGTGGATTAAATTAACCTATTTATTTAGAACTGCAAGCAGATTCTAGGGCCACTTTAGAACTGAGGAGTTGGCAAGGGTATATGTTGGTTTCATACCTTACAATCTCCATCATCTATCATTGAATTCATGCTACCTCTTGTGTTCATTTCCTATTTTCTCTTGTCCATGTGTTTTCTCTTTGTGTTACTGTACAAGAGATTCAAGAGAGTCAAGGGAGACGAAGATGAATCAACCCACAACCCATTTTCAATCTGCAAATGTTCCCTTTCATTTACAATAAACAAAATCCATCAAAGCAATAAGGCCCACTAGCTGTTTGTAGAATTTCTTACTCTCTAATGTCTAATATATTTGGTTTGTTAGAGGATATGTCATTACCAACTTCTTTTTTATCTTGCAAATAATTAGAAATCTGTAAAAGTCATTCATACAAAGTCCATGGATTTTCATAAATCTCTAGAAAGTCTGTAGCAAAAGTCTATGGATTTAAGAAATTAGCAGAAGTTCGTGGACAATTTAAAGAGTCTGTGGACAATTTAAAGAATCCGTGAACTTTTCAAATTATTTATCAATTCCATAAGAATCCATATACAATACACCCCCCTTAATGGGATTCTGAGAAATAAAATTGATAGAGAAACAGAGGATCAACGAAGAAGAAGAAAGGCTAAACCCTAAACCTCGGATGGAGAGGGAGACCGTAAATTGCTAGTTTTGTTGTTCATAGCCTTGGGAATTCAATTTTATCACGTGCAATTCTTCTAGGTATCGAAGGAGGGAGCGAGGATGCTCCCTCGTACGTGAGTCTTTTGCTGGTTTTCAACTCGTCCAATTTTAGAGTTCGAAATTTTTTGGCTCTAAATGTAGATAGCTTTTTCATTTCTTCTTCTTCTCTGCTCTTCTATTGTTCTTCTTCTTCTTCTTCACTTCTCTCCCTCCTCTGTTTTCTTTTGGTGAGTGAGAAAGGTTTGTTCCACTAACCAACAAAATAGAGGATGTCATGTTGAAGCAACTCAAAGAGCCAATGATTTTTATCTTGGTTGGTGAGTCCTCAATCAAGCCTCCATACCATACCGGTACATCAAACTCACACTTGAGTGCTCCAATAACATTCAACTTTCAATGGTCAGGTTTATCGATCCATTAGTTTTTGGAGACTATCCAAGCATAATAAAAAAGAATGTTGGGGCGAGACTTCCTTCCTTCACGTCACATGAATCTCAACTCCTGAAAGGCTCATTTGATTTCATTGGGGTGAACCATTACTGCACACTGCACGTTGCAGATAACCCAAATAGCCTCAATAGTGAACTAAGAGACTTTATAGCTGACATTGGTGCAAAGCTTATGTGTATGTTTGTTTTGCCTTGTTTCATATTTGATGCAAAACAAGATTTAGTGCAAAAGCCCTTCTCTAACTTGTTATTTTGCAGATACGTCGGAGGGAGCGACCTCTTTGCCCCTAGAGAGGTAAGAATTCAAATCATACTTCTCTGAGATCAAGTTTGAGTTATATATGCATTTTAACTTGTTACGATTAGCTAACATGATTGTTACATATGTACAGTTCCCTGTGGATTCCTGGGGAGTGCAAAGTTCATTGGAGTATTCAAAGCAACATTACGGCAATCCTCCCATTTATATTCATGAAAATGGTAAAAGACATTCTGTTCTCTCTGTTTTTTGTTTTGTTGAAAACGATTTTTGCATTAATTCTCAACATACAAAGAACCAATTTAGGCCAATTTATTGATGATTGTCCTAACAAAATATGAAGTAAAAATGCACTGAACTTGCTTGATGATGCATTGCAAAAATTGTCTTTCCAGGTCAAATGACACCACGTAACATATCAATCAACGATACATCAAGGGTTGAATATTTAGAAGGTTATATTGGAAGTTTACTAGATGCCGTCAGGTGCAAATTTTTTTCTTTTCGGGTTACAATACATTTTTATTTAATTATTTTTTCAATTTTAATCTAAGAATTCAAAATTGTCAGGAATGGATCAAATACCAAAGGGTACTTCACATGATCTTTCTTGGACTTATTCGAATCATTGGATGGCTACGGATCAAGCTTTGGCCTTTATTATGTTAGCTAATCGTACATGAGCCTGATTTAATCGTTAATAAGGAACAAATTAATCGTTAGCTTTGGCCTTTATTATGTTAGCTAATCATTGGATGGCTCGTTAATCGTTAATATGTTTGAGTTGATCTTTCTTCAACATGAGCCTGCAAGAATTACAGAATCAAATTAATCTCATCATAAGGAACAAAAAAAAACATGAAAAAATTTCAACCAACATGAGGTGGTTCAAAGAATTACCCTTTGAACTGCAGTTAGATCACGAGTTGAATATGTCTTCCTGTCGAACATGACCCCCCTACTACTTGACATATAGGACTTAAGATAATAGTGTAACCCGGTCTGCGCAGCATATACTGTTTGTTGTCCAAATTGCAGGTCTTAGCATGCTTAATCACTATTTCAAACATCTTATCAGACATACCCACACCTAATATCTGATACAATCATGAAAGTTTCAAATTAGTAACATTGTGTAATGATTATGTGCAGATAAGAGTAATTAAAATATACATGAAGTAATTAAGTTAACTGCTGAACCAAAATTATAGTTAACTTACTGTTCGAAGTCTTGCAGGTTCAACAATCCATAGTTTCATAAACTCTTGAACTGTATTGACCCCCTCAGTTGATAACTTCCTGTGGAAAGCCCCATCTTTCCCTATTTTCTCAAGACGCCATACTTCATCATTTAGTGATGGAGGATGATGTTTCTTATACACTGTGGAGGAACACAAATATAACCATGAATATATATTCCACAGCAAGTATATAATGCATTAATGACAGTAATATTCACCAAAGAAAACAATGAAAAAAATAGAAGAAAGTATAAATATTGTACATAAATTCAGCAAGGCATATATTTACTTACATTCTCCTCTGTGATCTTTGACTACAAATGCTTCTGTAATGGCTTCACGTATTCTAAAATCTTGTTGACTCCCATGTTCAACTCTTGCATCTAACCTGAATGTTGACTCCCATTCTTCTTTATTATGCTCGGATAGTCTCCAAAAACTAATGGATCGATAAACCTGACCATTGAAAGTTGAATGTTATTGGAGCACTCAAGTGTGAGTTTGATGTACCGGTATGGTATGGAGGCTTGATTGAGGACTCGCCAACCAAGATAAAAATCATTGGCTCTTTGAGTTGCTTCAACATGACATCCTCTGTTTTGTTGGTTAGAGGAACAAACCTCTCTCACTCACCAAAACACAACAGAGGAGGGAGAGAAGTGAAGAAGAAGAAGAAGAACAATAGAAGAGCAGAGAAGAAGAAGAAATGAAAAAGCTATCTACATTTGGAGCCAAAAAATTTCACTTTGGAGCCAAAAAATGTCGAACTCTAAAACTGGACGAATTGAAAACCAGCAAAAGACTCACGTGCGAGGGAACATCCTCGCTCCCTCCCTCGATACCTAGAAGAACTCTATCACGTGATATTGCAGTAATAGGTTTGGCTCACGTGCCGTCGGATCTGAGTCCAACCCACAGACACCAAGGGTGTGTTTGGTTGCATAGAATTCTATGTCATGAAAATTCAAGAGGAAATCTATATAATTTAGGCTAATTTAAGGTATCATTCCACATCCATTATTTGATTTTGTGATCAATGGTGGGAATGAAAATTCCATAAACATGATAATCACATAGAAGTCTCGTGAACATGGGAATGTGATTCTCATGTTCATGAAACTTTCGTTCCTATCATTGATCACAAAAATTGGTGGATGTAGAGTGATACATCAATTCAACCTAAAATATATCCCCTCATAAATTCCCATGATATATGATTCGTGCAACCAAACACACCTTAAAGGAGGTTGTTAGTTACAGTTGAAATTAAACAACAAAACCACCCTTAAAAATTGCTTATCCATTATTTTTCTATATTATAAAAACTTTGATTTTAAGTTTCCATCCCCAACCAGCTTTCGCTGGCAATTTTCCAAGAATTAACACAAATTCATGCTTGATTATGATTTAATACCTTTTTTTTATTGACTGTGAAATCCAATTAGGCCTTGAAGAATGAAAACTGAGGCTGTCGAAAATCCCTATTGTTTTTTTTTTTTAAATTGAATACTTCTTACTCGCAACAAGCATTCCCATATTTTACAAGGAACTACCATGATCACATTCGTGAAAACAAAAACTACCTTTGAAATGGACTACAATTCCTTGGAATAGGAGTTTATAACAAACAAACATCCCATGGCTAAACTGTGATAAATAAAAACATCCATATCTTGCACCACATGATTGCAAAAGAACTCCAAGGTGCCAATACAATTTTGAACATAATTTTGAGTGCAAGACACGCCACTTTGTGGACAATACAAAGAAAAGGATGGAGATGAAGGAATTGCATAATACTATTATATTGGAAAGTGCATTTGCCTAAGGAGCCTATTATATCAACAATCAGCTAAATAAATAATTGTTGACCATAAAAAAACTGTACTCGCACCTTCACTGTATCACCCCTTCATCCACCAGGAAAAAAATGCTCAGTAAATCAAATAAATTCTGTGCGTGGTTCACAATCACTCACTCATCAGCGGGGTCTTGCCTGCTGAATGTTCCATTGGAAATTTCATCTCTTGTTCCATGTTCACTTCGATGATGTTGAATTGTTCTCGCCAACTACCCAATATTGTTTGACTGCAACCAAAATCTTCTCAGGGACAAGGGGTCCATCTTCGTGATCAACCATTTTTGTGTTCCATCTCATACCACTCACAATCTTTTTCACTTTCATTAGAACATCAACTTCATCACGGAATATGACTGCTCCTTCTGGACGCAATATCCGGTCCATCTCCAGAAGAATATCTTCCTCGTTGCACCTGATTTAGTTACTCGCATTAGCATAAAAGTAGAAGAGTGATAGAATTATGACAAAAAAGGAATATAACATCAAGTTGGCTCTTATCTAAAACCCCAGAACTCCAACATTCCGGGTTCAAGGGGGTTAATGACCATTACCTACTAATTACAGATGATACAGAAAACTAAAATTCAGGATCATGAATCCTGTTTGTGGGGTCACAGCATCTAATTTCTAAGTGATAAGAAGAGCAATGACCAAGGTCCAGAACTAGCCTACAGCTTCAGTTTTTTAACATAATCACACGAGAGATTTTTGCTCACAACAAAAGGCATTGGAAAACCAGACCAAGCCTGTTGGGCACTGTCTCCACCATACAACGAAGTCAATAGTCATTCTTTTTGGCAACCTAAAAATACTTGAAAATGAACTTGCAGTGTTTAGGCCAGGGTAATAAAATCTTTTTTGCCAAACGTACTTGTTCTTGTATAGGCTGAAAACACCGTTGGCATGGATAAGGTCATATGTCCTTGGGTACGTTGAGAAGGCTTCACACCTGAGACAAATAAATGAAATACATAATGGGCAAAAGAATTATTCAAGTGTGAATATAATGTAGATGATATAATTCAGGTAAAAAACTATTATACAAGTGTTAAAAGAATACAGGAGATACAAAAGGTCCAGAAACTTTGGTTACTGAAAGCAAAGGGATATTCATGTTTATCAGAAAGAACAAGAGGGCAGTGTTCAGAATACTGCAAGACATTGATTCTTACGATAAAGATTAGGTGAAAATATTCAAAATGCAGTTGCACATATTGCAATATTATAGGAAATATCCTGAATATCACAGTTTATATCCTAAAATATATCACACTAAAAAAAAATTTGATCACTCTTCAAGAAGGTGAACACATAATTTCCCCTTATCTTACAAAAAACAAAAGGTATATGTGAGATGGAATTCAAAATAAACTATGATAATTCATCCATTCAGTAGTCTTTCCTTGAGCACCATTAAAGAGTTCTCATATTAATCACAAATAATACGAAACTGTGGACCAGACATTTTCGAGCTAAGCTATGTGCCTAAAATGAAGAGATCAAGTCAAAGTTGAGATCTTACCAATCGTGATACATTCCAATCAGCCCCCGTTCATATATTACGCCCAGAGTTTTCTTTGGAGCAATGGTAGGCACAACATTCATAACCCATAGTTTGGGTGATTCAATTGCAGCTGCAAAACTCCCCAATCCAGCATTCATGTCCATAATGTTTCGATACCTCCCTGAGTCAATAATCTTGTTGATCTTCTTATAAGCTTTAACATGCTTCTTCCACAATTTGATGTCCTCGAGATATGTTTCAACGGAGACACCACGGACAGATCCACTTGATATCCTGGGAGGTACAGCATTAAGCCTCTCAGGAAACACCTTCAGTTCTCCTCCAGCAACTTCATCGGGACTACTGACCTCAGGATAAGGAGTTATACAGGGCTCCATCTTCTTGTACCTAAAAGATGCAAGAATATCAATGCTATGGGTGTAAATAAGGGAAAACAATGATCAAATATATCTATTTAACTGTAGAAAAAAATAGCAAACTGCAAGTAAGGCTGGCAGATCATAATGACACAAGGGTATTGGACGACTCCTTTAGCTTCTCTCTTGAATTACTGGTAAACAGTAATGTTTGAATTCAAGTACCACCGCCTACTTGACAATACCAAATTACTTCTAAAGTTAAGATTCCTAGCATTGAAACATACCAGACATCATCTGCAGTTGCGACGTCACACATGCTAGCACTAGAATCCTTTCTTCCAGGACATGACTCAGTGTTAACTCTCTTTCTCCAGATTGCAATTTCACCCTTCTCATGTGTCTTTTCCCAGCAAAGTTGTTTAGCAATCTCCTCGATCCTTCGTTGTTCCTCCTGAAGCTCATCCTTTGGGCGCTGCCATGCTTGGTAGTTATTCTTCCAATTTATTGGAGGACCAGATAGTACCCAATAGCCACCAGGTCTGAGGACTCGATCCACTTCCATCATGTACATACCATCTTCGAATAGATCAGGAAAAATAGTCAATACTGATGGCCAGAAGCAGAAGCTACCACTCAAGAAATATAAACAAAAGTCCAGTACTCCATACGAATCATGTAACACTTCGACTCTTTTTATTGGTTCAAGTTTGTGTGTTATGTGAGTGTGGGATTCCACATAAGAATGTAGTAACAAGTAAACATTGACCATGGCAAATGATCTAATAACAGGATTACTCACCATTAGATCCCCATTGGATTAAGCATCTGGAACAGTGGGCCATGTCAAATGATCTTGGCGGGAAAGGGAGCTTTATGGTTCCAAGCACACCAATATAGGCAGGAACGCCTCTTTCCAGAGCAAATTGCACTTGTGCTTCATGTGAATCCCTTGGAGCAACTGACATTGCTATCACATTTCTTTTCAGAAGGTAAGCGCCCCAACTCGCAACCTGACCAAAATTTCCAAAATTAAATTACTCAACTAGAAATTCAAATTACAGGCACCAACTTAAGCTGAAAACATGGAAGCACGGATATTGAGCAGGTAGGGAGGGAAATCAAATAACTAAAATGATCCCTCAAAAGGTGAAGACTTAAAACGTACACCGCATCCGGTGTCCAGAGCAGTTCTGACTGTCCCATTCTCAATTGGAATAACCGAAGCAAGTTGATCAATATATTTGTCTGCCCCTTGAGGAAATTGTGTTCCTCCACCAGGGAATCTAAACACATTGCCCTCATACTGAATCCAGTTTTGAACAGCCTTCTCAACTGTCAAGCTTTTATACGGAGCGTTTGCATAGGGGACATAATCACGGCTCTTAGGCCATGGGAACGGGGTCACATACCCTTTGGGTGCTGGTATAAGGCAATGTAGTTTTTCTCCCTCAGGAGGACAATGCCTTTCTCTATAGTTCATATTTTCTCTAGGGAAAGTCATAGCCCGCTTTTGATCATGGCAAGGTGTATAATCAGTGTAATCCATGTCACATGGCTTAAGGACTTTCGCACTAGTCTCAGAACCATCAATGGTTGCCCCAGCTTCACCGCTGTGGTGGGTTTCGAAATTAAGATTTGGAACAATACTACAATCTGTTTGCTTGGTGATCTCCACAGCTATGCTATCTCCCTTCCCAAAACCGCTCTTCTGCCATGCACCCAAAATATAGAAGAAACAACACAAGCCAACTACAATAAAAATAGAGACAGAGCTTCGAGTTCTACTGTCCCCTGGATTCATTTTATTAGCCATTTTGACCTGCGAAACAAATATAAATATCGTTATACAATCAATTGTATGGATACCGAAAGTAAAGAAACACATAACGGAACCTAAGTAATAAGTTCATGAATTACACTTCAATTACCGAATTTAAGAAAATCCTTGAAAAATAAAATCTACAAAAACCTTTTCAATTCATTCCAAATCAGTACCCAACAGATCCGAAGCAACTAAAAAAAACTGTGTTCCTCAAAGTGCTATTACATTTCCATAAACGATGTAACCAAAAATTGCAAATTACCCCTTTGGGACAATTAATCTTTTTTTCAAAAGGACATCAAATGCATCCTCCCTAATAACAATAGGCAAGAAGAGAAACTAAAATCACATGCTTTTCGTAGGCGTTACGCATGACTACACACTCAAATCCTCACTATCTTGGTCAAACAATTTCCCCAAAGGGTTCAGCTGGAAAGAGCTCATCTCACTACTGAAGTGATCATTAAATATAAATTTTATGGATCTGATCCATATGTCAAAACCAAAACATGATCCCCATTTTTTAATAACTAATGTGAACAGTTGAGTACACTAGCATTAAAAGAAGATCAAATAAAAGTGAAAGACATTCCAGTAGTAAATTTCACGCATCAAATACGTTTTCAAGGACTGGGTTCGTTTTATATCCTACTATGGAAAAGCAGATCTGTCGCAGTTGAACACAAGACCAGTGTAATTGAACGTTGAAGCAAATAAATCGATGACACTCATCACAATTCAAGTACAATTGAAGTAAAACCCAGTAAACTGATTAGGAAAAAAAAAAACAAGGGAAAGGGAGCTGAGATCTGATACCCAAGTCAGTAAACGGAGGTAAAAATTATTAGAGATCTCCCAACTGAGCTTTCCACCAATCTAGTGCATTTCAGTAGATCAGAGGAGATCCCACTGGAATCGAATCGCGGGAAACAGTTGTTGAAGAGAGAGCAGATTTTTCTTTGGTGGATCGAATGGACGAAGGAGACGTGTCGAAGAAACTCTGCAAAACTCAGTGACCCCTAAAAGGGCGAGAGATAGTTAGAGAAGAGGCTTTGTTGTGTTGTTGTCGTCGTTGTTTATCAATCAAACAATACAATAATAATAATAAGAGAGACGGGTGAGGAGAGAGAGAGAGAGAGATTGTATTTCCTGCACTATTGGGGGTGCTTTCGTTACGCAACTTACGGATTTCTTTTAGCTGCAGCAGCTGTAACCCGACTCTTCACTTGAAAACATCCTGATATGGGCGTGGCATGCATGGCCATCTACTAAAACCATAAAACCCATAAACAAGTTTGGTATCATGATTTTAATAAATATTTCGATGTGTAAAGAAAAAAAAAAGAAAAAATTTTGAGGATACATAGAAATACATAATGAATTTCGAAAATATATGAAAATGTGAAAAAATAGATATAAGTAAATAAATCAATTAAATATATTAAATGAAGCATAAATACCAAGAAATAAAACAAACATGAAATCAATATATAATTAGAAAATCATGAGGTAGTTTTAAAAATTCAATATATAAGTATAAAAAAATGATAATTAGAAAATTGAAGGGGTGGTTTTAAAAATCAATAAATAATTTAGAAGAATTGATAATATGAAAAAACTCCGAAATTTACTAAAAAAACTATGAAATTTTTTCAAGAAAACCCTCGAAAAAATATAATTTTTGGTAGCCGGGTTTTGTATTTGTACGGAAAAACGAAATTTACAAAAAAAAATCCAAATTTTAAGAAGAAAAAAAATCTAAAATTAACGAAAAATCTCAAAATTTTTCAAAAAAATGTAACTTTTAATTTCATCTTTTTTCTTTTCATAATCTCAAAAAAAAAAAAAAAAATTCATTAAAATTTTGCGAGATTTTGCGAAATCACATTCCTTGCCCTTAAATATAAAAAAAAGTTAGAAAAGGGTAAGGAGCCAAGTTTAACTAATTATGATTTTTCAAGGTAAAAACATTTTTTTAATGTTATTATTATTTTATTATTTTATTCCCTTAACCCCTCCCACCCCAAATGTCACCGGCTGGGTTCGACTCCGCAACCTAATGATACCATCTGCTACTGCTCAATCACTAAGCCATCACACCTTTGGCAGGTAAAAATAATTGGTTCGATTCAATTTTTCATTAGTGAAGCTAAACACATTCAGGTTCAACTTGTGCTAAACTAGGTAGGGTGGGCAAACTTAACACGAGTTCGAGTTGGTCATAGGGATGGCAAGGGGCGAATTTGGGGTAGATTCGTCTCGTCCTACCGAGATCGCAAATCCCTAAGTCCCCCTAAATAACCGATTTTTTTTAAATCATCCCCGATCCTCTTGATTTAGGGAATAAGAGGCGGTGGAGGCATGAAATTTGGAGGCGTGATGGAGTCATGGAGGCATGGAATTCGAAGGCGTGATGGAGTCATGGAGGCATTGATGCAGTCGTTTTTCCCTCCCTGTTCTGACCTGGTTCTTGCTAACCTGTTAACCTGCACAAGTAGCACACGTGAGCCACGAACCACAGTTGTGGTGGTTGATGGCACTCCAGTGCTAAAGTCAGACAAGGATCTGAGGAAGGTGTAATGCTGTAATAGGAAATTTGTAGTGTACCTTAGCTTACCAACCTCATGTCTTATTTATAGTGCGAGGAGTCATGGTTTAACCGGGTCATCGTAGGCGTAGTTTAGGGAGAAGATCTTTGTGGATATCTCTCTCTAATTAAGAGTTGTGTTGTATGAGGGAAGTTCTTTGTTAGTTTTGTGCTCTTAGATACTAGAGAAATAGTTCTCAATCCAAAAGCAATCCGTAGAAGGGAGTTTCCTTGTGTGAAAAATACTCTGGTGTTTGCTTCCTAGTTGGAAGCGAAGAGCAGTTGTAGTTGCCCATCCGAAGCTGATCCTCGTGATACTTGCCTAAGGAGGGATTATGGGTATTGAGGATAGTTGTGAGACGTGTGGGCCTAGCATGCTGTGAAAGTCTGGGTCCGCCTGGCGGACTGAAATGAGCAGGCTTAGAACCGCTTGGGCCGGATCAACATTGGGCTGATGCTAAGGCATGTAGTTTCTTGAGATCAACATGACACATGTATGGCTCAGGGGTGTGACCGTTTTATGTATCATCATCTACTCCCCCCTCCCTCGAGTTAGTGGGTCATCACATCGGTTCGCTAAGTCATCTCTTGAAGGGATGCGCCGCTCATGATGATTGAGTCTGAATCATTGCTTGAGCCACGCACTGCATTAATTGAATGTGGGTTGGTTCGGCAGAAAAGAGGCGGAAACCCAACCTCTATTTAGGTCATCCGCAGTGCAGAATCTGATTCTTCTTCTTTATTTATTTTCGAAAATATTGTTCTGAAAAATTGTTCGTCTTCTTCATGATTCGAGAAAACCTTCTTGATGATGTTGTTTTGGCTGAGGCCCTGAAGTTTTTTGAAGACATGTTGTTGTCCGAGCCTGGTATTGCGGAAATTCGTACGAAGTTTGGAGTCCCTGAGGACTCGCCATTGTAACTCCTAATAGGCGACCAAACGCTAGTGTCACCTCCTGCCGGTTTCATTTGTTTACATCGTGGGATGCTTCAAACTAGAGCGCACTTTCCAGTTCTGGACGTGATTTGGGAGTTCTTGAATCTCTTAGGGATTCCTCCGGCTCAGTTGAGGCTCAATGGATATAAGATCATTCTCATGATTCTGCTAAGTGTTAAGGAGACCGGTGTTAGCGTGACTCCGCGGGTGATCCAATTGTTGACCTCTCATTGGATGAAGAGTAATGTTGTCTGTAAGATAAAGTCGCCAAATTGCTTCGGTAAACCGCCTGATGATTTCAAGTTCTGGTAAAAGTATTGTTTTTTATCTTCTGCAGATTCGAAGTATTTCCTGTGCAGGGGTCGTCCACTCAAGCGATAGTTCAGGCGGCTTCATTTTTTCTTGCGACTTTGATATGCTTGATAACAGGCTGACTGCTCATTACTTTTGTTCCCTTGCAGGAAGGTTTCCTACTACTCCTCTTACCTTAGAGGAGCCAAACACCATGAAGACGTTCTGTGTCTTGCCAAAAAGAAAGGCGGTCAATGTCATAAGAGTTTTAAACTTCATCTGTAGTGGGTTGTGGGACAACTAGCACGTTTCCCCACTCTGTGTTGAGAGTCACACATTAAGTTGGAAGATGGGGGCCCCTTCCAGGAAGAGGAAGACTGTTGGGGCCAAAGTTCATGTTTTGCCCGATGTGGAGGAGCCGTCTGAGACGTTTGCTTCCTTTGGTCGGAAGAGGTCTCGCGTTAGAGTTGGGTTGTCTTCAACACGATCTGCTCTGGTGAGAGAGGAACGCAAGTCTGCTGGGCCTATTGAGGTGGAGACTGATGTTCCTGGTTTGGAGAAAGATTACTTACGATTGGCAGGAGTCGTAGACAGGTCGAACCTTAGTGACGTGCATGTCGAGGCTCTGAATGACCGTCTGGTGCAGGCTGCAATGGCGGCTTCTGTTAGTGCATATTTGCGTGGGCCGTTCTGGTAGAAGGCTTTCGGGAAGATTCGCCTGAAGTGGTAGAATTTGATTTCTCCACTGTTGATTTGACTAATGGTGGTTGCAGTATCGATCGTGTCTTTTGTAGTCTGCATTACTCACCATCTCATTCTAGGCTACAGTTAGAAGTGTTGGAGGGTCCTTTGGATAATCCGCTCCCTTCTTTCCCTCTAGATTCCATTGAGTCTTCTCACAGTAAAGGGTTGGTTGTTCTTGACAAAGGAAAAGCCACAGAGGAAAGTCTGAGGACGGTGGCAACCGTGAAGGGCGACGCTGGCGTAATCCTTGATCCAGGTGCACGGATAAACCTGTTCGCACCTGACTTGATAAAGATGAGCTCACAAACAGAGGTGGACGTAAAGTATGCTTCGAGGAAGCATATAAGCAGGCATCACAGCTAGTTGATGGTTCATACTCCAAAACCCGAAGATGATACATTGGAAGGACATATGGATAAGGGTTTGAAGTATCTTATACTGGGTATGTCTACGCGGCCTTTGCTAGAATGAAAGTCGAGGCAGCTCGGGAGAGAATATATACCTTGGAGCATGTCTTCTTGCACATGCAGTTTCGTGAAATTGAATGACTTAAGAAGCAGACCGAGGAGAAGCGGTTGGATCAGCCAACTGTGGTCGCTGAGGCTTAGAGGGATCGCCTACCTCAAGCGTAATCTGGCAGAGGCGGTGTTCGAAAGGGACGGACTTAGGCGGGAATTGAGTCGGATCCACCGAGAAATCGAGGTTGCATAGGATGTTGCGGCTAAGGCGTGTTCTGAGCTGCAGTCTTTTGCTGAGCTGCAGTCTTTTGCTAAGATAGCGCTTCGAAGGAAGTTGACTGGGCTGCTGAGAAGCAACAGTTAGAATCCGATGTGGAGTTCTATGCCTGCGAGGCGAGAAAGGCTGAGGACCAGCTCGAATTGAGGTGGCATGAGCTTCGTGTAGTGAAGAGCAGTCTGGCCACATAGCAGTCAGAGGTCGACACGTTGACTAGCAAGTTAGAGCGTGAACTTGTTGACATGAAGGTACGAAAGGAAGAACTTTTTCAGGAGCAAGGCAAGTGTGAGTTCCACTGGGTTGTACGTGGCAGGCTAGAGTTGTTGGCACTGAGGAAGGAGGAGCATCCAGAGTGGCATCTTGGCCTATATAAGAAGATATCATATATAGATTTGTCTGTTACCTCTGCATCGTCAGACGAGGAAGACAATGTCGGCTCTGATGCCTAGACCGTGGCGCATGCGAACGCTATCCCTAATCCAACTTCCACTAGGCTTAGCTCTTCTATTTATGTACCTTATTCTGATAGGGAGTAAACTTGGCCGTTAATGAAATATTTTTATCAGTTATGTGTTTGTTGTCTCTATTGTATGTTTTTCATTTTGCCTTATCGTCTTGCTTTGGCACGGGCTGGTCGAATCAATAGGACGTTGACCGGTCTGTCTACGATAAAGAGCTTGACTGCTTTGTATTATGAACGACTCAGGATCGTTGTTGCATATTCATGTCCGATAATAGGCATGTTGTGCACAATTAAGTTGGGGTTGAATTGCTCGAGCTATGTCTTGTCCCCGAGGTAAATTGCTTGAGGCTTACTGTTTGTCTGACTGGTCGGTTGCAGTTGCTGCTATGGGCGAGTTGCGATGGCCGAGTGTATGTGTCAGAGCGTTCATGCTGAGTCAGGCGTCGTATGCTCGGGTTGACATCCTAAATTTTTTATCTGGGCACTCGTCGTACGACCTTTGTATCGACGCAAATGACCTTCACTAATATTAGGATATCAATTTGTTTGAGCGCGAAGACTTTGATTCAGCTAGATTCATGTTTGGTGACCAGGTTGAAAAACAGTGGTCCCATGGCAAGCCATCAAAATCAGTTCAGGACTGACTAGGCTCCAACTTTCTGAATCGTTTATGTCCAAGTAAAGTGGGCTACGGATTCAGGGAATAAGAGTTTGGCGACCAGACTGAAAAGCAGTGGTCCCATGACAAACCGTCAAAATTAGATCAAGATTAACTAGGCTCCCACCTTTCGAACCATCTACACCCCTTCGCGGTGGGGGCTACAAAATCAAGAGGAGTTTGGCGACCATGTTGAAAAGCAGTGATCTTGTGGCAAACCATTGAAATCAGTTCGGGATGGACTAGGCTCCCACCTCCCAAATTATCTACACCTTTGCGCATCCAGCTACAAATTTTGGAGGGTTCGGCGGCCACGCTGAAAAGTAGTGGTTCCGTGGCAAATCGTCGAAATCAAGTTGTTGCTGACTTGGTTTTCACCTTCTAGACTATCTACACCCTCGCAGCGCAGACTACAAGTTCAGGTTTTGGTGATTTGGCGACCACCCTGAAAAACAGTGGTCCCGTGGCGAGCCATCAGAATCAGTTCGGGACTGACTAGGCTCCTACTTTCCAGACTATCTATACCCTCGCAGTGGGGGCTACAAGTCCAAGTTTTGTGATTTGGCGGCTACGCTGAAAAACATTAATCCTGTGGCGAGCCATTGAAATCAGTTCGGGACTAACTAGGCTCCCACCTTTCAGACTATCTACACCCTCGCTGTGGGGCTACAAGTCCAGGTTTTGTGATTTGGCGGCCACGCTAAAAAGCAATGTTCCCGTGGCTAGCCATCAGAATCAGTTCGGGACTAACTAGGCTTTCACCTTCTAGACTAACTACATCCTCGCAGTGGGCCTACAAGTTCAGGTTTTGATCAGAAGCTTTTTTTGCTAGTCGTTACCAGTTAGGCTTACCTGATTAGATTCGACAATAATTGGCCGCGAATGAGGCAATGATCCCTGGCAAGTCGTCGTTACCAGGCGTGATAGCACTGATTAGACTCCCACTTCCTAACCGTCGATGCCCGCACTAAGCAGACTAGGTGTCAGGTTGAACTAGAAGATGTTATCATAAACTTTGGATGACTAAGCTTGCTTGGTTTGAAAAGAGGTTTCGCCTGCTAGGGGGCGTGTGAACCTAGTGGTGCATGGTGTGGACGAAGTTACCTCGAATCAGCAAGTGATCTGTAGGTACAATCCGTATGTCAGGATCGGCTAGGATCTTTCAGTGCTCGTGCCAAGCATGTAATAGAGTGTTGTTTGAATAATAGGTTGAGCCCATGGGTTCGTAGAGGAAGGGCTAGGGCACAGTGCGCTGCGTGTATGGCATAAATCGCGTGGTAACACGTGTACGACATAGGTTGTGTGACGGTTGAGTATCGTGCAATGCCATTAATTTGAATGACATGATCTGCACATTTTCCTTGGGAACCGTCATCTCCTCGTTTTCCATACCTTATTCAATGCTTGACAATTAATGCTGGAGTGCCCACTTGGCGAATCATTATGTCTATATAATGGTGTTTTCCAATCGTTGTAGGCACTATCTTTCGTAGATTTTATCTTCTGTAATGTTTTTGCTTGAAGAGAATGCTTTGGATTTTCCAAAGGCTGAAGGTGGATCTTTGTTTCTGGAGTCTCCGAATGTTCTGACATTTGCAAAGGTCAGGCACAAAGATAGTTGTTGTTATGCGTGATCACCTGCTATGGGTGAGCATGTAGTTGATCTGCTGAGATCTCGTAATTTCTTCTAATATCACAGAGAAGTGGTACGGATTTTGCCCAAGGGAGGTGCCTTAGTTTTACACCGTACCCATTTATCTTCGTGTGCTCGAATCCCGCTGCTAACCAATGGCTGATCGAAGTGTTAGTCGATGTGTGATTTCTCCGAGTGTGGTATCTCTCAGTCACACCTACCATCGCATATGGAAAAAGTGGTTTATCTTGATAGTATTGTGAGACCGTAACCGTGTCGCTACTTGTGGTCATCCTCATCTGCCTTCTTTTAACCCATTTGAGGAAGTTGGGAGGGGTGAGATGTCTCTTGAGAAAATCAACAACTCGTTGTGAGTCTACAATGCTGTAGTAAGAAACTTTTTTCGGAGTGATTTGACAGAGCAATCTGACTGCTCAGTCCTTCAATCTCGTCTGCCACTTTGTCTTTATCTTGGAAAGGGGTCGGGCATCTCCATTTTTCTTAACTTTGCTGTCACTTGCAGATTGCTCGCATCGGAGGGTTTGCAAGTCTTTGTCAGATGTTGTCTGTAGTAGAATTGTCTAAGCGAGTCTTTTACCTCAGTTCACACTGTATTCAGATGTTTGAAGTGCTCAATCTTTTGTATCCACCTCAAGGCATTCGTGATATGTAGCTTTTTGTATCTGCCTCAAGGTGTTTGCTATTACATCTTTCCAATAATCAATAGAGTTTGTTTTTATAATTCTTCCTTATTTCTTAAATGATTGTGAATCACATGAGCTCTTTAAGAAGTAAAACTCAATATTGACTATGGAAAGGAAAACAAAAAACTTAAAACAAACTAACTATTGACGGAGAGAATTTGATCCTGACCTTGAAGTGAATTTGGGTTGCTCTCACGGATCGTTTAGGGGACTGTCGAGGCGTTACATAGGTCACTGAAGAGTAAACCTTGCAGAGGGGCGGAACTTTGCGTCGACGGAATGTCAAGGGATGTGTTCCTGCTTGCCATGGACTTTACGACTCGCTGGGTGGAAAAACTTATTGCTCATGTACCGCTAGAAAATGATGTCTCTACCATCTTTTGGCCTTGGACTGGGTCAGAGCTACTCTACATGATGTAGTCGAATCTGGGAGCAGTGTTGCGTAGTGGCAGCCTCGTGCCTTAGATTGGTCTCCTCGTATTGTTCCTTCAGAGTGGTTAGCAATATACTTAACACACTGGTGAAGGGTGGAGTCCACTTCTTCCATTTGATGGAGCCATGGTCTTCCCAGGATGAGATTGTAGGATGATGGTGCGTTTACCACCATGAAGTCCGGAAATAGGACTTTTCTGAGCTGCGACTCTTTTGCCACCATAGCTAACCTTATCTTTCTTATGGGGAAACATTTTTCTCCGTTTAATTCGATCAACGGGTGTTCCGAAGTTGTTAGATTTTCCTCATTGAGGTCCATGTTGTAGAACGCGTTGTAGAAAACTTCCTGTGTCAACCAGAGCTCTTTTTACTTCCTACCTTGCTATGGAGACCAAGATGACTAAGGCGTCGTCATGTGGCGCTTGGACTCCTTGGAGGTCCTTGTCCGTATAGTCCAAGGTGGGAATGGGACTCTGGATCCTTGAGTGGCATATGTGTTTGTCCTCATCCTAAGATTATGTCCGCATATCCAATAGTGTCCGCTTGTAGTAGGGGTGGGCAATGTCGGTTCGGTTCGGTTTTGAGTCCCAAACCGATTTCATTCTGTTTGCCCAAAACTCAAATCGAAACCGAATTTTATATTTGTAAACCGATGAATTCGGTTGAACCGAATTTCGGATCGGTTCGGTTCGGTTGGGCCGAAATTTCAGGCTCAAGCATTTGAAAGACTTTCATTAAAACATATCCAATTTTTTTACTGGCCCAATTTTTTTACAGACCCAATTTTTAGCCCAATTGAAAACTTTGAGAGAAGGGGGTGATTCAGTGCAACATGGTGTACTGCAGTGCATTTGTTGCACTAGTCAGGTATTGACACCTACCTGTTATTTAGTTATTTATATATATCTAATTAATCGGTCAGTTCAGTTATAAATCGGTCAGTTCAAAACCATAAACCGATTTCGAACCGTTTAGAATTGGTTCGGTTCGGTTTAAATTATTTTCTTTCTACTCATATTTCGGTTCGGTCATCGAACCGAATTTGAAAATCGGTTCGGTCGATTAACCGAATTTAAATCGGTTTTTGCCCACCCCTAGCTTGTAGGACCTGTGTGACTGACCTTCATTTGGTCCGACTCCATGAAGGACGTATATTATCCTTGGACTCTCATTTTCTATTTCTTTAAGTGACTCCCCCTATCCTTTATTTGTTCCATTGGCTTATAAGACTGTAGAAACTCTTTCAATTTACCTTTGTGGATCCGATACTCAACTTCGTACCTCAAACTCTTGCAGTCATTGGTGTTGTGGCCGCTTTCCTTGTGGTACACGCAATATTTGCAGTTGTCGCGCTTGGCGAGGTTCGCGTGTCTTTGAGGGCTACTTTAGTTCCTCCCAATTTTTCATTGATGTTAGTACGTCCGACAAGTTAGCGTTTAGGGGTGTCACAGCTTTGGATCCAACCTAGTTGGATGATTTCTCCGGCTTGAACTGACTAGGGTCTGACATGTTGTCACCACGCTTCCTCTTGCTTTGATCCTCATCCTCGCGTCTCTTTCCCTCCTTTTTGTCCTTGGGCGCGAAGGGTCTCCTCTCGCTTTGGGTTTCCCTCTTTACGATCCTCGACTCTTCTAGGGTGATGTTTCTCTAGACGCTCTTGAGGAGCTCCACCATGTCCAGAGGGGGTTACAGGGTGAGGTCTTCGTAGAGATTTCCCTTTTTGAGGTCCACAGTGAAGGTCGTCCCGGCTGTATTGTTCCTGCACCTGTCGATGAGAGCCAGCTCATTGTTGAAGCACGTGACATATTCTTGGAGTGTCTCGTCGGACCTCTGCCTCAAGGAGAGTATGTAGTGAGGGCTTTTCTAAAATGTTGACTTCCGACAAAACGCGTCAGGTTTTCTTTTGCTAGCGTTTTAAAGGAGTTGATGGACTTCGGCGGAAGGCTGTAGAACCATGTCAATGCGGAGTTTTTCAGACTGGTGGGAAAGGTCTTGACGGATTCGAATCCTTTTTTAAGGACCATTATGTGCTAGTAATGGCGCAAGTGGTTGAAGGGATCGGTGGTTCCGTCGTAGGAGTCGAGCTTCGAAGGAGTGAACTTCCTCAGCAGGGCCTCGTTCATGATCCAATCCATAAATGGTTGGACGGAAAGGCAATATAGTATGTCCGAGTCGTGCGCCCCTCTGCGGAGAGGTTTCCTGGGCCAAACCTCTATGTCCTGGCGTTGATCTCAGTGTTAGCCACACAACCTCCTTTAGTCCAATAAGAACTGGCGGGTGTTTGGATTTCCTGTGCTTGCTCCCTGCTGCTCTTGGTCTCCGTTAGCAGGCGGTGGATTTTGTTGCATGAGAACCTCCACCGCTTTGACGATCTATTGTATTTGGGACGCTGGCGTATCGATTTTGAGATATGTCGCTGCTGCCGTTGGTGCGGGAGCGTGAGTCGGCTGCGTGTGCAAGATAGGAGTTGTTGCAGGAGGCGGTATATGGACAGTCGAAACGTTCGACATGTCCCCTAGTTCTCCATTGTTACATGACCTGATGGTCACCGTCTCTCTGAGTCTTTGAAAGGAAAAAGGTTTAGTGTAAAGTTACGAACTATGTTGTCCCCATGGGCGACGCCAAACTGATGTAATCGTTTTTCGCTATCTGCTCTGACCTTGTTCCCGCTGACCTATTGACCTGCACAAGTAGCACACGTGACCATGGACCACCGTTGTGGTGGCCGATGACACTCCGATGCTAAAGTCAGATAGGGATCTGAGGAAGGTGTAATGCTGTAATAAGGAATTTGTAGTGTACTTTAGCTTACCAACCTCATGTCTTATTTATAGTGCAAGGAGTTCTGGTTTAACCAGGCCATCGTAGGCGTAATTTAGGGAGGAGATCTTCATGAAGATTCCTCTCTAATTAGGAGTCATGTTGTAGAAGGAAAGTTCCATGTTAGTTCTGTGGTCCTAGATACGCGTGATATAGTTCTCAATCCAAGAGCAATTAGTATAAGGGAGTTTCCCTGTGTGGATGATATTCTGGTGTTTGCTTCTTAGTTGAAAGCGGAGAGCAGTTGTAGTTGCCTGTCCGAAGCTGGTCCTCGAGATACTTGCCTAAGGAGGGCTTACGTGTATTGAGGATGTTGTGAGACGTGCGGGTCTAGGGTGCTATGAGAGTCCAGGTCTAGCGTGTTATAATTTGTGATGAAGATATTTTTCAGATTTAGGGTTTGTATTGTTTTAAGGGTATTTTAGTAAATCACACATCTAAACAGATATTTGTGGGGTGGATATGGCCAAGTCCGTATCCATTTTGAACTGTGACAAACAATACCATTTGGATCCCCGAATCCGCCTTGAAAATCCAAATTTGCCAATTCGGGAGGGATATCCGTGAAAATCCTTCCCACTGCCAACTCTAGTTAGTCATGAGCAACATATTTGATTACATTATAGGTGTTCATTTAAATGCGACGATTTTTTTTTTTTTTTTTTTACTTTTGCTTTAGGACACCACCGGCTCCCTTTTTTGGGATGTGTTGAAAGACACCAACAATATAAAGGGGTATTTTTTCTCTGAGGAACAACAATTACCACCACTGCACCGCCCCGCCGCCAGTCGCACCACCTTGCCACCATCTTGCATCTCTTCCTCTTCTTTTTTGTTCTTCTAATTCTTTTTCTTCGTTTTCTCCTCTCTTTATCTTCTCTTCACTTATTCTCCACCGCCAGCGGCTCCATGTCGCCCTCGTCTCCTTCCTCTATTCTCCTTGATTTTTTTCCGCTCTCAAGCAGATTCGGGCGAATGGGAGTTCTCCATTTCCAGAAACCTACACAAGGGAAAAAATTTCGCCTAGTTTCACTAATTGCAGGCCTGTGCGAGTGGGGGTTCCCTATTCGCATGAATCTGCTCGAGGGTTAAAAAAAATAGAAAAAAAGGAGGCGGGGTGGGGTGGTGTTATCGACAGTAGAAAAGAAGAAAAGGGAGAGAATAAGAATGGGGGAGATGAACTCGAAGAAGAAGAAGATAAGAGAAGAAGAACAGAGGAGATGAACTCGAAGAAGAAGAAAAAGAAAGGAGACGTGTGACCGGCCTGCAAGGATAGCAAAGCGAGGTGATGCAGTGGTGGTGTTGTTCCGTCAGAGTGGAGAAAATAAGAGAGGTAGTGGTGAATTTTTTCTGTTTATATTATGGTGCCCTTCAGTAAGTGGTGGCATGCTTAAAAACGTGGTGATATGCTTGAGAAAGTAAGAAAATGGTAATATCCTTGGCATTAGTGGCAGTGACAAAAAGTCCTACCTCTTGAACCGATCCAAATCAAGCACCACAGACACCCATAATTGAGAATGTGGACTCTGAGAGTTTGAAACCACTGTAGCTTATTATGTTAGGTGGTGGAGCAGAAGATCACAAGTGATGAAAATAGCTTTGGTATTTAAAAGGTGAGATTTGGCTTCGCTTTCCTCGGTTGGACTGAGATATTAATTAGGCCATAGAATTATCGAATCTCTCTCGAAGGTTGTTTGGATGACTTTGAAGAGTGGGTCGCATGTCGGTGTCATGAACTAAGATATGATGTGCTCATAGCACATCGAATTCTTAGGCCGGCGTGAAATCCCACCGTCAATATCCGTTTTTTTACACATCTCAATACAAAATATGGAAATTTGATTAATGCGCACACATTTCTAAACTGATATCCATGTTTTTCTTTGTCTGAAACTATTGGTTGTACTTGTGGATTAAGAATGTGTCAAAGGATGATAAACTTCTTTGAATGATTCCTTTTGGAAGATAATTAGGGTATTGGAAGATGAAGTCATGAGATCTAATGGTGTAATAAGAAATGTTAAGAACTAGTCTTTGATGTTTAAAATTTTTAATGTATGATGTAAATGACTAAATGTCAATGATCTAAAGAAATGTTAAGAATTGAGCCTTGAGCCTTGGTAGGGAGCGAGGCCTGCAGCATCCATCTCTAAGATGATGGATGGTGGTGGGTCGGCCTTACATGGGCCTCGCTCTCTAGAATCAGGGGTTAAGAATTACACATGACAATGGTACTAGATCCGTTAAACCAAAGTAAACATCACTCAGGATATATATAGATTATACATCAATTCATACTATAACCCAATCGGTTCATGTCGTATGTCATACAAATAAGTAAATATTAATTACATTTTTTTTAAAAGAGGTAAAAAAATTAGAAACTTAGGACCTTGTTTAATAAATTCAATGTATGCATATCCTAGTTGAATTCAATGTTGGCACGTTCTTGGAAACAGGGAGAAAAAAAAAATCATAATATCAATGTCATTTTCTTTTTTTGGAAAGTGAATAGTGGTTTTGAGAATCCCAAACCTTATAATAATAATTATAATAATAATAAAAATAAAAGAATAATATTACAATTAGGAGTGGGCATGGGACGAGACGAGATGGACCTCATCCTTATCCCATCCCGTTTGTTCGGGACAGGATGAGCATGTACTTAAATTTTGGATTGAAAATTTAACATGCAAGATTGAAAATTTTGGATATTGATAACATTAAGGGTGGTCCATCAATGTGAGCCCACACACAGAGACAATAATTGTTGTATAAATAAGTCAATAGATCGATAATTAGATTATTGACACAATAATGGGGTGGATATGAGTTTTTTTTTTTTTTTTAACGGGCTCATTTTTACGATGTGAAAAAAAATCAAAACGTGAACCATTGCTATCCTTAGAATGCCTATCTGGATGAGGCGCTTCAAATCCTTTAAGTACCTTAATGTAGCTATTTTATGTTCTTCTTATTAAAGATTAGTGGCCATGATCTTTCCACTAAGATACTTTAAAAAAGTTATTATGCTTCATGCAAGAGTGTGTGTGACATGAATCCTGAGATCTGCTTTTGTTTTGTTTTTAGCGTCTTCGCTTCAATAATGAGGTCGGATATTTATTTATTTTTTATTGTGGGCAAAATTATGGCTACAGGGAATGCCATGATTGTGTTTGATCTATGAAGTATCTATATTAATTTTATATTTTTTTATATTTGACTTTTTGTATTTCAATACAGAAATTCTAAATGTCGAGGTTTTGGGCGAGGAAAACAGCGAGGGAAATGAGGTGGATGGGGTGGAAACCGTCCATCCTTCTCGAGATGTGAGCGTAAAAAGTCAATGTGCACATCTCGAGGAGGGTGGACGGTTTTCACCCCATCCACCTCATTTCCCTCGCTGTTTTCCTCGCCCAAAACCTCGACAGCTAGCAAAGCTCATTTCAATATAATAACACTGTACACGTTGAGCTAACAGTTAAATTGATGAAATCTTTAGGGCCCAAGGATTTTTACGATTGCATGTTACTTTACTTTTGAAAAACCGAAGAAATGGTTCCATTATATAAAAACAGGAATTTTGGTAACCCCCAGGCAAGTGATGCATCTAATTATGTACTTAAATCAAAATTTCTAATGAGGAGCAACAAAGCACTATGGGATGGAAAAGATTCTCTGAAATAGGTTTATGGACATTTAGAACAATTATGGTTAACATGTAGCACGTACAGATTGATTGTGTTTGCTTAGAAAGGTATCATATTTTCCAATCATGAAAAATGACTATGTTTGATGGTGCGAGTATTTTCTGGTGGGGTTTTGAGACCTTTCCTTAGGAAAAGATGAAGCCGGGAAGAGATACCAATGCTGGGATTGGTGTCAGCTTGGAAGTTCTGGAGATCTGAATCATGCAAGGAAGATGGATCCAATTCGAGTTTAAAGCTGTACAGCCTTGCCTTCTTCACTCCCGTGATATTTCTGGATCAGTTTAGCCCATTGTCCTGGACTCCCAGCTGCTGCCACTAATAAGATACCAGAATGGTGAAGGCACAACAATTTCAAGAAAAGATGATTTAATTATTGTAGGCGCTAAGACTGCCATTTGGGTTCAACAAGGATATATAGGAAATGTGCACTGTTCATTTAGATCCAAACTCAAGTTTTAGGGCATGTTTTGGAAACTGTTTTGGGACCTGTTTGTCAAGAGAGATGCCAAATGTCGAGGAAATGCGCAAGGATACCAGCGAGGGGAGTGAGGTGGAGGGAGGGGAGCCATTCACTTCCCTTGAGATGCGTGCATTGACTTTTTTAATACGCATCTCGAGGAGAGTGAATGGTTCCCCTCCCTCCACCTCACTCCTCTCGCTGGTTTCCTCGCCCATTTCCTCGACATTTAGAATTCCCCGTTTGTCAATGAACTCAGATTGCAAATAAAAAGGATGGGATGTTATCTGATGGCAGAAGTAATTAACACATTGTACTGACCAGGGAGTTTTCTTGGCATCTATACTTGCGTCAAATAACAAAGATCATCAACATATAATATGCGAAGGGGACATAACAAGGAAGAGTATATTTTCTTGTTTTGTACATAATAGTAAAATGGAAAACAATAAATACTGCCTGACATAACTCAAGCATATGAGTGACAGGGAAGCATGTATTGACTAGAATTTGGATTTGGATTTGGACTTGGACTTGACTTTTTCACCACCTTCATTTTTTTGTTGGTGGATGTCTACATAGTTGAGCATTACCCTCATAAATTGATGAATGGTCTGTTGAGGGTCTGGAGTTGGTTGCCTAGACAATTCTCCCTGATAGATCAGTATTTGACAATATTCAAATAATTCAAATATGTCAAATAAGAAATGCTAGGAGGAATTCGCGCAGAAAGCTTGTTTATTAACTTCCATTTGTTTCAAGTGCCCAATCTGTTCTGGAATTTCTCCCGTCAAGTGATTCATGGACAAATTCAAAATTTGCAATTCTAAAAGCCCGGTTATTTCTTTCGGTATTTCTCCTGAGAGATTATTGCTTGAAAGGCCTATCATCTTTAAGAAATCAATATTAACACTAGAAAACGGTTCTACTCCTTTAATCACCATCATTGTCCATACGTATTCCCAAAGTCATTGGCACCGTCAGGGGCGGACCCAGGATTTTAGTTGAGGGGGGGCGAAATGGAAAATACTTATTAGTTGATAATAGTAGTTATCAATGGTAAAATCAATTTTTTTTACCGAAGCTAGTAACTAATAAAAAAAATTAAACTATAAAAATACAATGCATATATCAAATTGAATCCAAGTGTAGTCAATTTTAAGCCAAAATAAGGTCACTATTGATAACCTTAGCAAAGAGCAAACAAACATAATAACTAGAATATATAACTAATATCATAAAAGAGTTTGTCTAGGCAGCCAGACTTTGAAGCCATGTTTTTGCCAAGCTAGAACATTTTTACACCTTTACCCATTCTCTTTAAAATACAATCACAAACATTATCTATAGAAGGGATAAAAATGTAAAAAACTTAAAACTTGACCAAAAAATGGCTATAAAGCCTAGTTGTCTAGAATTGAGAATCACAAAATAATTAGGATAAGTAGGTGAAGCTAAAAAAAAATTGAAATTTGCGAATCTAATATGATTATAATACAATTTCAAAGAAAAAATAGTTTATATGAGGCTCAAATTTATACGAGTTGTCTAATGGTATATATTTTCATTGAATTCTATCGTTATTATTTTAGATATTAATTTTAAATATTTTTTTGTTAGGGGTTTAATATCACTTGTGAAAAACAATTCATTTATTTAATGTTAATAAATTTTTATTAAACTAAATAGTTTTTAATGTTTGCAATTACTAATAAAATTGCATTGAAAATAAAATAAAAAAATGCACTCAAAGAGTATCGAACTCAGGTCTTTTACTAAAAATGATAAACCTCCAACCACTACACTAACTAAGACATATTTAAATAATTTCATAAAAAATTAGCATATTGTATTTTACATTATATAATCGATTTTTTAAGACTAAAATATATATACTAAAAATAATTTAAAAGTTGAGGGGAGGCAGCTGCCCCCCCTCGCCCCTTAGTAGGTCCGCCCATGAGCACCGTCCCAACCAGCTGCACCCATTGCACTTAAGTTTCCAACACATGGTAGGATGGAACCCGTAGCAAGTTGTTTCCAAGATCTAAGATTTGAAGAGAAGAGAGGTAAAAAAGTGTTGGAGGGATATCACATTAAAGGAATTCGATCTTAAGCGTAAGAATCTCAGGGAATCCCATTCTCTGATTCACATTGGTATTTCTTCTGAGAAACTATTTTCTCCAAGATCAAGAGTGGCCATGTCTTTGAGCTTTTGAAAAGAATGGGGGATCCACTCAGCGAGATGATTATTGTTCAGCAACTAATGACTAAGTGAAGATAAAAATCCCATTTCATGGGGAACTTCACCAACTAGATTGTTGTCTGCCAGATTGATTAGCTTTAATTGTTCCATATTTTTCCAAGGACATGCAGCGAGGGATTTTTTCTGGTAACTTATTGTCCAATAGGATGAGAAAACTCTTAGCTTGCATATGGACAATGGGATTTCACCTTCTATGAAGTTCCCAGAAATACGTATTTTACTTGACTTGATGGTACAAATAATTGCATTTTGAGGAAGTGGTCAAGGGTTTAAAGTTTAAACTCCATTTTTTTGACCCTTGAGATTAATTAAGTTATAAATAGTTTAAAAATCATGGAATTGGGCTAGAGCCTCAATTGATAAATTTTGGAAAATATCTTATTCTAACTTCATTTTTATTGTAAATTGATTTCGAACAAATTATACACAAAAACTTTGCTTTAAACAATTTTTTTTAGAGATTTTATCCATGTTGACTTTGATTTCCAACTTTCAAAACTTTATGTAACTCCATTTTCGCCTTTATTCAAATTTGGAAAATTTTGATTTAGGATTTTCTCCACCACCATTCAACCACTGTTGCCGCCACCCACACCACCGACCAACACCACTTTGCTTCCTTATGAAGTTGGGTCTGCGCTAGCGAGTCACCACTTTCGCCCACTGCAAACTCAAAATTGCAGATCACCACCCATTTCCAGTCACTGCAATTTTGAATTGTAATCACCACCTACTACAATTTTGAAATTGCAGACCACCACCCAAATCCATCCAGTGCAATGTAGAAATTGCAACCACCACTGCCCACCCTCCTCCACCATTTCTCTACCTCCAATCCGACCACCACCCCCACCTCCAATTAGATCAAACAACATATCCAACAACGACTACCCATGACCTTCTCTTCCACCAACAAAATAGAACACCACCCGCCACCCTCCTTCATCGTCAACCACTACCACCACCACCTCAACCCTGCACCAACAAAATAAGACTACCGAAGAAAAATAGAAAACAAAAACAAACCATCAGAGAGAGATAGAAAAGGTTACGGTTAACCTCGCCGGATCTCGAGCACTGCCACGACCCACCGCCGCTTGCTCTTCTCCTCACTTCATAAACACAACAGAAAAGTTCTTGGTTGTTGGATTTTAGAAAGAGAAATTTGTTGGTTTGTTTATTAGAAAGAGAGACATAAGGGTAATATAGGAACTTGAAAATACTAGGTTTTTTTTTCTAAATATTTGATTGGTGGGGATTGGATTCAAATTTGTTTTTTGCAAAACATCATTATTTTTTACAAAACCCGTTCAAAAATTTCATTAATAATATAGAAATTGTAGCAAACATGATTCAAACATTTAACCTCAACCCACATACAACTTAACTATAAGCCATTTACCATGAGACAATCATTTTTATATGGTTTAAGATCCCGGCTTGTGAAGTCGTCCGCTTTCTACTATCCATGGATAGCAAGATGGATAAAGTTATCCATTTTGAGGGGGATGGATATCCCCTTGGGTGATCAAGATGGATAACTTTATCCCTTTTGACCTCCAATCCACCCCCATTGGAGATGGTCTAAGATGGCAAAGTGAGCTTCCGATATGACATTTACATCCACAATAATTATTTGATAGGTGTAAGTAGGCCAATTCAGCCTTTTGGGATCATTGTTAGAAACCTTCCTTAAAGTGGACCTACATAAATTATATTATTACACGTTGTAAACTGTCAAACTATAAGTGAGTGGTGTTTGATTATACCCATTTAGTTGTGATCAAGAAGAAACAAGACCAAGATCATAAAAACATCTTTAATTACATGTTGACGGTTTCGACATGTGTTACTGAATTGAGTATGGAGGTTATTTATGTGTAGATAGCAATTTAAGCGTTGCTATAATTTTGTTATTGATGATGGACTAATAATATAATTAGGCTCTATATATACAGTTGAAGTCTCCACTCCAAACCCGATTCTTTGCCTTTTACTTTTCCCATTAGAGACATAAGATAAGGTTCTTGAGGTGCAAGACCTTTTCCTTGTGTGTTGTTGTGTTTGTGAAGATTGTTCGGAGGATTTCTTTCATCAATGGTTTTAGGTACACATTGATTTAGTTTATTCATCATTAATTTCTGACATGGTACGAACCTATTTAGATTTCTACAATCATCCTATCAATTTACTATATGAGAAATCAAGGAAACTTAAGCTATTTAGTGAACATGTTGACAAGCCGTCCAAAAGTTCAGTCATCTCACCGCTGATATTGTTGGATGATAGCCGTAGTAATTACAAATTGCAGAGTGTTGCCAGTGTTCTTGGCAGATGGTCATTGATAATATTCCCAGACAGACTAATGTGTTGGAGAGATGTCATAAAAGTAAAAACATATGGAATGTGACCTCACAGGTAATTGTCAGAGAGATGAAGGATTGTGAGATTAGTAAAGATTAAACAAAAGAGGTATTGAAAAAGGTTAATTCTAGGGGGCGAGGGAGGGAGCGAGTGATGGAAAGGGCTCATTGAAAAATCAATGTTGTTCGAGGATAATTGAAGGGTTGTCAATGATGTAAGATTGGCAAAGGACAAGTGTGTTGCCAATGTTCTTGGCAGATGGATGTCAATATTTATTTTTTCAGAAAATGAACGGGATTATTTAGGATATCCAAACCTCAATTAAATTGGAAGGTGGTTACAATGTGATGTAATATTTCCCTATTTTTTATCTTCAAATGCAATTTTCTTTAGGTCCTCAGCGAATGAGCTGGGGCTTGAGGGCGATTTTTACAAATTCAAAACTAGGAAGTAAACTAGCTACTATGTTGGAGAGTTGTCAATATTATTCTCATACAGACTAATGTGTTGGAGGGCTGTCAAAATGTAAAAACATCCAGAATGGGACCTCACAGGTAATTGTCAAAGAGATGAAGGATTGAGAGGTTAGTAAGATTAAACAACCACTATGGTATTGAAGAATCAATGTTGTTCAGGGATAACTGAAGGATGTTGGCAAAGGAAAGGTTGAGAGGGGAGATAATAGCTCACATTCTTCCATGTTCAACTCTAACAAAGAAGGAAGCTTATGACAAGTTGGAGCCAGTTGGACGATACGATACTGAGGTTTACATTACTCATATACAGGTATCTCAAAGAAGTGAGACTAGAGAAACAATAAAGACTTTCTACTTGTAATTGTACAGAAAATAATTGAAGAATTGTATTATTGTTGTTTTATTCTTTGACTTCACAAGCTTATATAAGCTAACTTCTACTTAACCTTATGAAAACATGAAACTTAAAACTTCCTATAATAAAATAGAGTCTTATTTTAACTTTCCTATTATAACTTTCCCATTCCAATTTTACTTCTTTAACTATTATGACTTTCATATACTTGTACTTTCCTTCTTGTATAGGTGAATCAATCTTGGACTTCAACTATGTTGAGTGCAAACCCTACATATTCTAACACGCCCCCGCAAGCTGGACATGTAGATGCAGATGAAATGTGCAACTTGGAGGAAACTTTGAAGTCCAATTTGGTGAAAAAATCACGACTAATGAGTGAAGTTGCTAATGGTTCGATTCAAGTCAGCATGATTGTCAAATTCTGGATAGTTCTGATAACTCTGGATAATTCTGGATGCTTCTGGATAAAATTCTGGTATGAAGAAATCGTGACTACTGAGTGAACGATTAATGGCTCGATTAGAGTGGTTAGCATGACTCTCCAATTCTGGTATGAAGAAATCATGATTGTCGAATGAACAACTAATGGTTCGACTCGAGTCAGCATGACTCCCTGTCAATGCAAATGTTGAAAAATTTATCAACACAAATGTTGGTATTGCTCAGTATTAGTGCTGGATTGCTCAATATTGATGCTGGTATAGCTCAACATTGGTGCTGGTATTTTTTATTTTTTTTGACAAATGTAACATTGTGTTTCATTGCGAATTTGATTACTATGTTGGAATCAGGAACAATAATATCAAGCCCTGCGGTGCTTTCTCTCTATGTCTGCAAAAGAGAAGACATGGTTGACATTGGTGACCAGTGTTTTGAGTTGTTCAAAGGAGAGAGATAACATCTCGGTTGAGAAAGATTGAGTCCTCCCCCACCTATTTCGTCTACGGTCAAAGTGTGTAGTCATCAAATACGGGAAAGAGCTTGAATCCCCGAAGTCTTAGGTCACCAAAGAAAGTTGCTTTGATATCATGTAAAGAAAATATTTGGAGAATTGTATTATTGTTGTTTTATTCTTTGACTGAATACAAACTTATATAAGCTAACTTCTACTTAACCTTGTAGAAATAAGAAACTTAAAACTTCCTATCAAAAGAGTCTTATTCTGACTTTCCTATTATAACTTTACCTTACATTTGTTTAAAAAAAAATTCTGAGTTATCTTTTTTTGTTTTCGTTCTTCCGCCTGTTCTTTGCCCTTTCTGCTCTCGTCTTTCGATGAGACACTGACATGGGTTGTTTTTTACCTCTATCATCTCGATCATCCCCACCAATCGAATGGGGGAAAGAGTGGTGGAGCAATTGAACCAATCAAATGGGGGGAAATTCGATTAGGGCAGAGAGGGAAAATGCGATTTTGAACAGGGGAAAAGAATTCGATTTGGATTTTGAATGGCAGAGAGAGTGAATACTTGTTTATATTGGTAGTGTGGGAGAGCAGTGGTGGTGTGAGAAATAAAGCAAGTGATGTGGGAGAGTGCAATGGTGTGAGACACATATATGTTGGTGGTGGTGTGAGGTTGCTTTGTTGCCAATAAGAAAATAGAGAAATAAACAAAAAGGGGTGCATGGATCGAATATTAGGCCTGTGTTCCTCAAAGCCCGCCCTTTGAGGCGTCGTCTCGCCTTACGGAAGGCAATCTGCCTTCATAACAACTTCCAAATCCTTAAAAGGCAGTTGGTTTCAAAAAGCCTTATAGACTGGACAGCATGCACGACAGCCTTGGGAGCTCAAAATAGCTCTCTCTAGTACACTTTAAACTGCACCATTTTTTTTTTTTTTAAGATTTAGCACTTTCTGAGATCGGTTGTAGGAGGTTTTAGAATTCAAACTCTAAAATCTATTACCGTGTGGTTTGCTTATAATGGCCATTGATTATCACAATTACATCTGGACAAATAAAGGAAATTTGTGTTTTGGAAGGTTTTTCAGTTTTACTTCATCTCCGCAATGTATGAACAAATACAACTACAACGAAGAACACCACATGCATCTTCTTCACCAAAACAATACCCTCTCATTCACTTTGAATTCGACAAATTCAACTTACAAAGCATGTCATCTTTTGATAAAAATGCTTACAATTTCACCGTTACATGATTCTGGGCTTATTCAAAATAGGCTTTTTGTAGCTAGTTAGAGATGAAAGAAAATGATGTTAGGCTCGTGATTTTGATTTCTGTGTGCCCCATAATTTCATATAATGGGACATGCCCTATTACTGCAAAGCTATGCCAGATACCAAAACAAGTCTTGAATGCGATTATTGATTTGTATGGCCAATATGGCTGTGTTTTGTGTAGAATGTAGACATAGCAGTGAGATTAAGATTTAATCTCTTGGATGTATGATTGCCGGTATGCTGAGAATAAAAATTGTCTAGAATTTCAAGACATACGACAGCCAAGGACAAAAGAAAATAGAAAGAGTAAATTGTCTTGTATTACACAACACTGGGATGGAGAACATACTGTTGCTTGAGAACTCAACCATGTAGGGATCACGGAATCTCTGCAAACTATCTCCGCAAAAGAGCTTTCCTTGATTTCGGGTTGAGAATAAATTTTTAACCTGCAATTTAGAAGCAACTTTGCATGATTTTTTTGTTTTGTAAAACATAACATTCCTGCTGTTATAACTAACAATTCTCAAAACAACTCTGACATTTGCTGAAACATTATAATTCTAAGAGAATTGGATCAGTAGTTACAACTCTAGCAAACTATATGGTTTATGACTTTTTTCCCCAGATTTGCAACTTAAATGATCCATTTTCAATGAGCAGAAATGATATGCTAACTGTTGACCATTGTTGATTTACTTAACTGCCTCTCATATTCGAGAATTCTAAACTAGTTGTAGTCATTCCACTCAACAGAAATAAAGTATCTCTAAAAGATAAACAACCAGCCGTAAGGTTGATCTGTTTTCTGAACATCCCCAACCTTTGAACGCCTTCAACACAATCTCAGACATTATAATACATGATATACATTAATTTCAACTTTGCAGGTGTTGTTTTAGATATGGGGGAACAAATCTCATTCTTTGCCCACAAAGCAGAATTTACAAAAGGAATAACTATTTCCAATTCTCTAACTTTAGGTAGTATCTGCTCTTCTGATCATCTCGATATACAAGAGGAAAAATAAACTTACTTGTTCAACCTGAATGCAATCATGAAGACCATTAGTTGTAATCTAAGGAGCACTCATATTCTTCTTTTGTATGTGAACCGTCATTTGAATGAGGTCCTAGCCAATCAGAAGCAACATTCGACAGGCCTGCTTCCATAAGACGTGATTCACTGCCATCATGCTGCACCCTTCCAGTGATCTCCATACATAATAAACCATTTGTTGGTCTGTTCGCCTTCTGTTTCTTCTCCCTAGCATGATTCTTTGTACCTTTGCCAAGATCCACAAAGACTGGTTGCACCATAACAGTTGGATTTGGTTTAATCCGGTTTGCTTCTCTTTCATCAGGTGGGCGTAGTATGCTATTTTCTGCTCCAGACCCTGAAGCTTCATCCTTATTCATCACCACCTACAAAAAGCCATTTACTGGTTACTCTTGATTCAAGAATGGCATAACAATACAATTTGATTTGAAGCAAAGATATGCTGTTGTATCCTAGTAACTGGATATTGAGAAATACCCAAAGGGAGTATTATAGATGTCTGGATGAAAAATTCTGATATTATAAGTTTTATGAAAGGAAATAAGGCATGATCCGCAGCATGCACATTTTTACTTCGACTATACCCCACCTGCCCACAAACTTACAAAAGCACTTCATTCCACTCTACAGTTTACGGCAACCTCATTACACGAAATTTCAGAAGTTTCCATGTAACATTCTCTCTGGTTTCAACCCAAGTACCGAACACATGGGCGGTGGTTGTTGGCTGGGTAAAGAGGAAGGTTGACAGCAGGAAAAGGAGAGGGGAGGAAGATAGTGGGAACAGAACCATTTGGGGGGATAAGGGAAGAGAGGAGTAGCAGACAACATGGCAGGAGGTAAGAAAGTGGAAAGTAAAGGCTAAAAAAATTCAGGGTGAACTTGTCAATATAAGAGTGAGACCTAGAAAAAGGCTCTCTTTTTTCTTTCAATTATTTATTTATTTATGTGTGTGTGTGAGGTGGTGGTGGGGGCGAGGGGAGATGCACGGTAGTAGATGATTAACCTCGAGGAAAGAACATTTATGATAGGAATTCATTTGACATGCTAGATTAAAGTGAAAAAAAATTGATCAGAAGACAAGTATGTGTGATGGTAATTGTAGAGGAATTAATTCAATCAAACATAACAATTGTCATGGCTAAGCTTTGAAAAACAACATGTATCCTTGTTTTTGCAGCCCTTTTAGGGGCCTTGTTAACTGTTTTAATAACAAAACTCGAACTACAATAAAATATAACATAAAAAAGAAACTAAACTCAAATTACAATAAAGAGGATTGAAATATAATAAAATAAAATTCAAACAAACAATGATTAAATATCTTAATTCATAAACACTCTAAATATCTTAATTCATAAACGGTCTTTGTGGGTATTTAAAAACCACCTCTTCGGGCAGTCTGGGACAATGGATGCTAGTGATGACGGTCTTTGTGGGTGTATTTGATTAAGCACTTTTAGCCCAATCTTTATTTATTTGAATCCTATGTGTTTGATTTATGTCCCCTAGTTTGCAATGTCACGTCAACAAGGCCTCTAAAAGGCTGCAAAAAGAAGCTCCGTAGAATTATTGTTTGAAAAATTAAGATACCTAACTATGACTCAAGTCCTAAGCAATCTAACCTAACCTTAATTGAAAATTTTCTTTTGAAAAACATTCTATTGAGGACTTCTTAAATCTATTACAAATACTGCAGTCTCAAAAGCATTAAGACCCCAAAATTAGCACCTCCCAATTTGCATACAGATTTTAAAATAAAGCCCTTTGAAAGAAGGTAGATGCGACCAACACCTAAACGTAACTAGAACACTCGTAATCATGGCATCGATTCCTAAAGCTTTCTCATAAAAAATCCTACTGTTTTGTTCCTTTCTAGAGCCTTCTCATAGAAAGGAATTTCCATGTCACCTCGCCTATCGGAGAGAGATGGTGTTGAGTTTTCCAGCATCCAACATACTATAAAGTGCATCCGATCCTATTTACCCATCCAAAAAGAAGAAAAAGATTACCAACACTTCTACACATGTTGAAATAAAGGCCTAATTTTTTGTGTATTGTTGGACACCCACTTATTCACAGAAATTACAAATAAAATTAAAATCCTAATTATATCCATTATTCACTAGACCAAACGAAGCTTTTTCACAAGCATAGAATGTGGCATCAAATTCAGTGAACTAATCCATTAAAGAATATGCCAACTTGTCAAGCAAAGTGTAGTATGAACCGGCCTCGAAATTTCCCTCTTTAGGAGTTCACAACTACCAAAACATTCAAGTCAGAAAAGTTAACTCATTCACAACGTTCAAGAAATATATCATGTATCATGTGTTGAAGGTACCCAACGAAGTAATCACAATTGCAATCTCAATCTCTGAATGTCGCATGAAAGATGTGCATCATGAGTGACCTCAAAATCAGCCCAAAAGGGTAACAAAAACTTAAAATGTTGACTGTGGTGCCACAAAAAAATTTGTGGAAGCACACTGCAACCTCAGACATTTGAATCAGGGTCACAATTTGTCCAAAGCTCAAGTGTTGGATTGAACTATTCATAAATTGAATCTCGGACCTATTGGAAGGAAATCTGGTTTTGGGCCTCGATTAACCTGTTGACTAGTTCGATATATAACGATCTGGCCTACGAGTTTATACCCACAAAGGGTTTCTTCTCCTTCACAAATAAAGAGAAACAGGAAACACTCCACTACTATGGTGTACTGGACTGGCTATAAACCATGGCGATGCACGGCGATTAGGGAAGAGGTGCCGAAGCCATTGAAGCTTTGGACCTCCATTAATATGCTGACTAACTGGATGTATCTGGCCGACAAGTTTAGACCAACAAAGGGTTTCTACTCCTTCATGACAAAAATACAGAGAAACAGGAAACACCCCACTACTATGGCGCACCAGACCAGCGTTACAGCCATGGTGATGCATGTCAATTAAGATAGAGTTGCTAACACCATTAAATCTTGCGGAGTTTTGATTTTTGCTATTGTTGGTAACATAAATAAGGTTATATCAGAGTTGGACACTGGGACAATCCCATTAATAACTTGATTTCTTCCGTGTTTACTCCTAGCTCATTAAGTGATTCTTGCAACATTAATTGCAGCCTATTTGTTTACTTATTACTAACATCATTATAGTTGAGGCGAGGCGGACGGGCTTGAAAACACATGAGGCATGAGGTAGTAGGCGAGGCATGAGGTAGTAGGTGAGGCATGAGGTGGTAGGCGAGGCAGAGTGAAGCGGTCTTAACATTTTTTAAAGATTTTTTTATAATAAATTGAAATATATTAGCATTGCAGTATACATCATCATTTTGATAAATATCATAAGCAAATATGCACAAAATGTATAATAAAGTTGTCTTCAGCACAACGTAAAGATGCACTACATAAGTGTCAAGTAACTTATAAACATCTACTAAATTATTAAAAATCAATAATCTTGAAAGAATAGAAACTTGAGCATTTGTAAGAAGAAATTGTTAGAATAGTTGGTAAAAATCCACAGGTATGATCATTATTGGTATTCCAAAAGTATAAAAATCATTAAACTGTGTTGTGAAAAATCTAGATTGATGTTGATCATAGAATGATCAAAACATGAAATGTTTTCTCCATGAATATTAAAAACAAACAGTGTGACAAATTTAACAAAAATAAAAAAAACATTTTATCTTGTTTGTTTGTTATTTGGGAATATCTGATTTGAAGGTAACGATGAGATGAAACCCTATTATTAAATGTGTTGCAACTGGGCTGCAATCATTTTTGGGCGTTTGGGCTGAGACGGTTGAGGAGATAAGGGGGGTCGAGGCGGATGCCTCATTTCACCGCACCACATTGTCTCACTTTGAAGCGAAATTATGTAAAAACGCCTTGAAGTGGAATTATGTAAAAAGGCCTTGATGCGCGCCTAGGCGATCGCCTTGACTACACTAACTAACATGGAATGAAATTTTGTGGGTTTCACAGATCAGGAACTTGAAATATTTTAGGCAAAGTGGAGACTGTTGGGGGAACCGATTGGTGTACAATGGTTTTGACATGGGTCCCATGCCAATGTGCAGCGGTGTTGCTTGCAGCATGACATGTCGGTCAATCAACACATGCACAATGGAAAGCACAACATGCAGCGGTTGGGTTTTCATGGTTGTTGTCATGGCTTTGCTAAGTGGGTGTTTTGTCTCCCAGTGGGTTCCTGTCTTGTTGGACTCCTTCGAGGTGTTTTCCACTTTCGTCTTTAGCAACTTCACTTCACTTAATCCTCCACCTTCCACTGCATCTTTTCCATAAAGGTGTTCAGTTCTCCTTGCAGCTTCTCAATACTTTCCTTCATAGCTTTATAATCCTCTTCTTCTCCATTCTTTTTGTCTCTACCATCTTCACAACATCTTCTCTTCCAAGAGCATGGAGAATGAGTGGAATTAATTCAATCAAACATAAAAGAAACTTCTCTTGGCAAAGCTTCAAGAAATTGAGAAAACTCTTCGGTGAATATGGGAGACTATTTATAAGCAAACTGTAAATTAAGCCCTAAGCAAACTAAACCCTAACCTTAAGTGAAATAAAGAACCTAATTTAACGTGTTGGGTCCCTCATTGAAAGAAATAATGTTAAAAATAAAAAATCCTAACTATACCCATCAATGTGTGTTGTGTTTCTAGGCTGACTGCCCATAGGTGGATCTTGGCAGAGGCCATACAACATATAAAAATAAGTTCCTATTGATTTTAAATATTATAATAGTTTTCCTTAAACTAGGGCATTGATTTTATTTTTATTTTTAATTTTTTGTAATATTTTTTCTTAAATTGTGGCATGTGACATTTACTACTTTAATAAACATTAATTTTCAAAAAAAAAAAATTATGTAGCAAATTTATTACTTAGAAGGATTGATAAATATATATGTAAAATATCGGCCGAATAATTTTGACTAATCTTGGTTAATCTCATGTCGCTCCTGAACCAATTAGAGGCCGATTAACGATTTAACTACTAAGATGGGAACAACCAAATGAAGCAAACAAACTATTTTAGGCTACCTTGAGTTTATTTCAACGCCCCAAATGGAAGAGTAAGATATAACCGTATAAAGAATCATGAAAAAGTAAAACTCACACATGGCAGACATCATTAAAACCTATAATGCATTGATACGCATTGATACCGAGACAGGTATGAATACACCAATATGAATGTATGAAAATATGGGACACAAATAAGAATTTATGAAAATATAGGACAATTGTATAGTATCAACTTGATACAATAAATGAGAATCTAAATTCACAAATGAAACTAAGATATGAACACATGTTTGCAATATTTTATTTTATTTTACCATTTTTCACAAAATAATAAATGAAAACTAAGAAAATAAGTGTTCTTGATGTACTATCTAATATACTATGTGTGTCACATTGATCCACGAAGTATTGTCATGTGTTCAATAAACGAATTATTCGGTTATCATAGATCAAAACTAGTTGTAAGTTTACATAGGAAAAGGATATGGAATACAACCTTGCGTCCAACCAAGTCAAATGTCACAATCACTTTACTTCTCCGTAATCGGTCTTCTTCTTCAATCTCCTCTTGCTTCTTCTTCAACAGCGCTTTCTCCTAAGAGGGAGATAAAGACAAGCACAAATAAGTTTTGTTGCATGTATAAAAATGAAATGCATAACATTTGTTGGCTACTTTGTATAACATGACTTGATGAAGACTTTTTTAGCCATACAGAAAAATTAGTTCCATAACTTCAGTATGTTACATTACCGTAGCGAAATTTTTCATTGACAGAAATTTTCAATTGACATCCCCGATATTCACATGCATTAGATGCTAAAATCTAAGAAGCTAGTGAGCATCGCGATAAAACTTATATTATAAATTCACAGGAAGAAGAAAATGAACCTCAATCACCTAAACAAAACCTTGAAATTGTCAAAGAATCCAGTGCGGGGAATCAGAGAGTAATCTAAATTCACTAACTGCATTTCAAACTTCGCCAGTATATTATTGCTACCCATATGATGCAAAATAATAATAATAATAATAATAATAATAATAATAATAATAGTAATAATAATAATAATAATAATAATAATAATTTTTGTGACAGTCTGAGCACTAGCTTTTCAGTAGAAATGAAAGAATACGAGAGATGGACTCATAGTTGCAGTGTATCCTAGAACACTATCAATATACATTATATGTGGTTTCAAATACACACCTCTGCTGATAACCAGTTGTTCCCTTCAATATTATAGTAGTCACTTTGATCATCAATAACTGTAGTCCGATCAGCAGAATTCCTGTCATAATCCACAAGTCTCTTAGCAAAGGCTTCAGCTGCTGCCTCAGCATCTGATAAGGGGAGAGCAGTTTCCTCTAGACCGGCGTAGGTGCTTCCTTCCTTCAGCACAAGGGCCCCACAAAAACTGCATGGCCCTTCACCTTCTTGTTCACAGATTATCTTACCACAGGATAAACAATTACTCACAAGTTTGTGCTGACGAGCCTGGCAGGAACATGGTTTACCCTGTTGGAACACAATTGTGCCCTTTGCGACCTCAGCAAGTGAAACTACTTTCCCTCTCTTCTTTTTAGAACTAACAGAGTTTCCCTTCCCAGATTCTGTTTTCTCACTTGAGATCTTATTTGCCTGATTACTGGATGAAGCTACCTCTTTGGATGCTCTAGGTTGTTTTTTGGTTCCATTAACCACGCCTCCTTGCTGGGGCGGTTTCATGTAGGCTTGCATTTCAGCTTTTGGCACATTTGTGCTACTGCTTCCAGTAGTTCCATAACCTCTCCTCCTCAAGTACTCCTCAATTACACTTTGGCCAGCTTCCTGGCCAACGATATTCTGCAGACAAAGATTAACATGTGTCAAATGACCACTTAAATTATGTAGATAAGATGATTTCCTAGTGCGTGAAAATGGATGTCTTACATGATAATGGAAGAAGCTTTAAGGAAACATGCCAAATGTGATTTGTTTATAATTGTCAAAATAACACTGGTAAGCGCATATCCTAAGGCATTTAAAGTAATTAACGTATTTTCACACAAACACGGTATTCTAATAATAAATCGAGATTCATACATCAACAGCTTGCTCATACATGCTCCTAGGTTGTGCATATTTTTGCTCATCTCCAAATATTTGAAGCTTATACCTTTAGATCATTTAAAACATAAATGTTGGATTTATTTCAAAAACATTGGTTTCAGTGATTTCAAAAAACATCAAATATCCATTCCAGGCTTCCTAGATTGTGACACTTGGACCATGCATTCTACATCTACAAATCCAGGCAATTTGCCAAATTTAGCCGACTTAAATATGGCTTGCTACTGCTAGTAGCTAGAAATTGAAACCATAATGGAAAGAGAAGAAAATAGTTTCTAAGAGGATCAAAATGGAGATCTGAGAGAGAGTTGAATTCAACTGTTGAGGACTTCCCATAAAGATGACAATATTTCTACTATTATGCATCATGATGAACTATCACTGATGCAGATCAATTGCCGATGGTTGGTCTACTAGCTATAGTACTGGTAGACAATAGTGACCCTGGCATTTCTCAACTGCAGCTGTGTTTTATTTATTCTGCAGAACCCTGTCAAAATATTGATAAGCATCTCCAACACCCCCACCCCCCCCCCCCCCCCTCCCCAACACACACACACCAACACCAAATTGTGGTACCCGGTTTGCATTACTAGAGAAACTGACCAAACCGCAGTTATGGTTAAAATCATACTTGTCTCTTGATGTTGAGTCCGTGACCACCTTCTTAATGGTTGCTCTCTTTCATTGGAGTTATGGTCCAGCGCTTTGAGGGAGTTTAACATCAACTTCCCCCTTCCTCTTCTTTCCTTGAATGGGTGGAATGAGTTCAAAGCGCATCTTCCTGACCTGTTTGGAGGTTCATTCATGCTTTGTGTGGGTTATTTGGAAAGAAAGGAACAAGGTTGTTCATTTATAGGAATCCCCCTTTTGGTATAATAAGGCCATGTAACCTAACCTATTAGGCTATTATTATAATTAACGCACATAAAAACGTATGTGCTTTGTTTTTGAGTTTTAGATGGAGAAGTGACTTCTGAGAAATAGAACGTGGCAGTTGTCAGTTTTGACTGCTCCATTTTATGTGCTTCACTAGGAAGCATGGATAGAGACTCAGGGGCGTCTGGCATGGCGAAACACCATCTTTCAACAAAATTAGAACCCGCATACGGCGCCCTCGACAACAAAAGTCCAGACCCTGGCAGGGTGCTTAAAAAGGAACCTTTAGAGCCTTGGCAGAGTCACAACGGAGCCCTCGACAACAAAAGTCCTAGAAGTATCACAGATGGCCTAAGATATCTCTCATCTATCCACCATATGCCAGAGCCGTGTAGTATAATGAATTTTAGAAGTGTGTGTACGTCCAAGGCTTCCACTTTTAACTTAAACAACACTGGCATTTTGAAGCCCTCCATTATATTTCTACAGTTGTTTTTTAGTTCGCGGTTATTTAAGTAAGACAACATGGGTCAACCATACTTTTTTTAGGTGAGGTTCAAACCCACATTAAACACAATTTATCTACTTTTCAGTTTTAGTTCAAATAACAGAAACACCTAAGAAACAAGCCATCAGTAATCAACTTAGGCTTTTACTCTAGGAGCACCATTCGAGAAGTGTACGGCATTCAGTGATACATAACAACCAAATGAGCTTTTAGAAAATATCATATATGACTTCTAATAATTCGAGAAGTGTATGGCATTCAGTGATACATAACAACCCAATGAGCTTTTGGAAAATATCATATATGACTTCTAATGCTAATTAAAGAGATCAATGACTGTTCAATTAAAATGAGGGAAAAATAAGAGAAACCCATGGATGACGCTATCAAATCAAAACACCCCAATTGCTAATCACAAACAATAAGAGGCCCCAACCACTGAAAGCGCCTATCTTTCACCCACACATAGAACAAAATATGAAAGTATCAGTAACCCACTTAAATAAATTCAAAAGCTCCATTCTTGCCTGTATCAATATAGCAACAATCAACAAATACCCATTACTGGAAAGACAAAGTTAAGTCACTATTACAAGCAGAAAATAGAGGTTTCTAGTGCAGTAGTTATGAAACCGTAGGCGGAGAACAAAAATGGCAATCAAGAAAGCAATAACTAGTTGAGTGAGAGTGAAAGAAGGGAGATTACATACATTGAGATACTCTTGTGCGTCTTGTGGAGAAGCCAATTCACAATAGGAGACGAGTCCATTGATGAGATCGGCATCCAAAGCCAAACCCGTCTTCGGGTTGTTGCAAAGGTCCAATAAGCCTTCTCCAACCATGCTCCCGCCCCGGCAGAAGAACTCATCCTCCCTTCTTCGATCTTCTTCTCAGTTTTGGGTTCAATTGTGGAAGAGAGATTAGCATAGAGGTTTCTTGGGCAAGGGTTTGTTTGGAAAGTGAAGAAATCGTTGTATTACTTTGTCAATTGAGCTTTTTAATCAGTTGGATCGTCAATTCAATGCTTTGAGATTTGACTTGACCCATCCAATGGTTGAAATGGCCCTAGTTCTTCTCTAGTGTGTAAAAGACCTAATAAACCCCGAGAAAATAATGGGATAGGTTTATGTCAATGACCTTGGAACCTCAACAATTTAATACCTGATAAATAATAACATCAGTTAAATAATATTTTTGATCGATTTCGAATTGGGATAACATACTAAATTAATAATTCGCAATATTTTTATCGGTTTCGACTTGAGGATAACGTATGATGTGTTATATTACTATGACTTTTGTTTATTTATATAAAGTTTTGTTTGGTTAAATGTTCATAAAATGAAATATTGTAGTGCATTTAACAATGTATAATCTATTTTTGGAAAAATAAGTAGATTCATGAATTTTACTTGGTTAAACAAATACATAGAATTGTTAGTTCGTAAAACAAAAAACTAAATATAATGTACAATATTTAAGAAAATAATAAATACCTTGATAAATTATAAGTTATTAATTTATTATAATTATTTTATCGATTATTCAATATTCGCTAAAATTAATAGATTTTCCTTGGTCCCAAGGCTATTAATTTATAAAGGGTTTACCCGTAGTAACAAAATTATTCCCTAAATCAGTTTTAGTTTGTTTGCACTATTAGGGCATACAACAGGTCGTGTACAATCCAAATATGCAGAAATTCGGATTGGTGTTGATGTGTTCAGGTTTGTCCTTGCTGATCTCAATAATAACAAACCTGTAAAAATGAGCAGCGGTTATTCCAGGGACCACTGTTGTGATGGTCGAAGTGACCCCGATGCTTAAGTTAGATATTGATTCAGGAATAGTGAAGACTGTATGTAAATTGCAGTGAGTACGTGTGTACCTTTTCTTCATCTTTTTACCGACTCTTATAGCGAGTGATCCATTCCCAACTGTCCCTGCGATCGAGGGCATGGTGGAGAGAAGAGATCTCGCATAAGATCTTACATGTGTGTGACTGAGTTCTTCGGCACTTGGCTTTATTTAAGACCCGATACTTGATTGGGCTAAAGTTGATTTTGTGCTAGTGAATCTCAGGCCTGTGACAACTCTAAGATATGTTGTTCGGGCCTTATTGTCCTAGGCCAAGCCCTAAGACCCGTGCTCCTGGGGATGGCGCGTCTTGGGCCTAGATGCCTGACTTACGGGTTGAACAGTAGTCATGTGCATGGGTCTACTCGGGACTGCGCTGAAGTCTTTTTCGTGCTAGGGTTATTCCATGCCACGTGTACAACTGTGATTGAGTGACTGTCTGATGTCTCATCAGCTACTCCCCCTAGTTAATAGGGTTGCGTACAGTTTCATTAATTCGATGAATGTGGACCAGTACAGTTGTACTTGAAACCGTCGCCCCCTTGTTCCCCGTGTAGCATGTAATGTTGACACGAATGTTGAGTGACCTTCATCGGTTAACTGTCGTGCCTATATATAGGCTGGTTCTCATAGGTTCAGGCATTCTATGAGCATCATAGAACCAATTCCTCAAATGTGTCTTTCCAGATAATGTGTTTTGACCTCTCCAGAGAATGAAGGATGATATTCTTTGGTGGAGTCTCCGAATGTTCTGACATTTGCAGCGATGAGTCTTAACCAGATCTACTATTGGATGAAGCCACCTGGTTTGAGTAATCTTCCAGCGGTTAAGTGATACCTCCAAATTCTTTCCTACGTCTCGAAGAAGAAGTACAAACTCCCCCTTAGGAGCCAAGCTTGTCTTCCATCTTCTGGTGTTCCCACATCGTCTTTTGCCATGCAGTTTGGAGATAATACCCGCAACCAACTTTGGGTGGTTGTTCCCATTGCTCATTCCCGGGCTTCACTCATGATGCCCCAGTCAAGGAGGGGGCGAGCGGGTCTTCGGTGGGCGTGGCATGTGATATTCACATAATTATTACATAATATATCCCTTAATTTATATATGTCAGTGTTTCGATTATTATATTTTATAGTAGTTATTTCGTTTTCATGTCTTTGTAGGAATTTGAGCGTGAACGATGAAATTGTATTAAGGCGACAACTTAAGGAACGACAATTTGTCGATTCTAGCGGTGGTACAAAGTAGAGGGTCACACATTTAAACCCAAAACCTAAGCCCATAACCTAAACTTAAACCAAACCCAAAATCAAACCCTTAAACCCATAAACCCTTAAACCCAAAACCAAGCCCATAACTTAAACAAAAAACCAAGCCCACAAAATCCACATTTTCCTTTAATTTTATTTTTCTTATTTTTTAATTTATTTTTAGTTTAGTTTTAAAAATGTTGTAACCTCATTGCCTCCAAATTAGTTTAATTAAATTATTAAATCCAATTACATCCACCTTCCTTGTGGGATCGACCCGTACTTGTCGTTGTCTACCAGTTAGACACCGTGCACTTGTGGTTATTACAAGTGGGTTAAATTAGCCTATTAATTTAGGTTAATAAAATCCGCAACAACATGTGGCCTTGGGGTGCTGGCTCTGCATCACCCCAGCAACCAACTTTGGGTCCTTTTGCTTTCACTTTCAAATCCTTTTATGAAGGCAGGGTGGAGCAAAGTCTTGACGTGTGTTCCAGTGAATCCCTACTTGTGCATTGCTTTGCACCAAACTTAGATACTTATAGTGTGTAAATTTTTATACTGGCCAATCAGTCAAGCTTTGTAACAACTTTTTGATAATCAATAAGTCTATTTTCTGAATTCGTTTTTCTTGTATACTATGAATGATTGTGGATCATATTGGCTTGTGCGAACAAATCTTCTAGACTGTCAAAAAAGATGATATAGTTATAACTCTAAGCAGGGACTGGGCTGACCTATTTCTGAAGGAGACCCGTGAGGTCTTGATTAAGCTTGTGTAGTTCCCTTGGCAAAATAGTTTGATTCGCCAATGATAGTGAAGTCACTAAATAGTGATCTTCATGTAGGCGGGTTATGTCTGGGCAGGTTTCCAACTTTCTGAGTAGACGTTGGCTTGCCAAAATACTACTACTTAGCTATGTATAAAACTTAGGGGTGGGCAAAAATCGATTTAAATTTGGCTAACCGACCGAACTGAAATATGAGTAGAAAGAAAATAATTTAAACCGAACCGATTATAAACGGTTCGAAATCGGTTTACAGTTTTGAACCGACCAATTTATTACCGAATCAACCAATTAATTAGATATATATATATAACTAAATAATAGGTAGGTGTCAATACCTGATTAGTGCAACAAATGTACTGCAATACACCATGTTGCACTGAATCACCCCATTATCTCAAAGTTTTCAATTTTGGGCTAAAAATTGGGTCTGTAAAAAAATTGGACACGTTTTAATGAAAGTCTTTCAAATGCTTGAGCTTAAAATTTCGGCCCAACCAAACCGATCCGAAATTCGATTCAACGGAATTCATCGGTTTACAAATACAAAATTCGGTTTCGATTTAGGTTTTGGGCAAACCGAATGAAATCGGTTTGGGGCTCAAAATCGAACCGAACCGACATTTCCCACCCTAATAAAACTAGGGTATTCTCCATGCCATTGGCTCGATAAAAGCTTAACATGATAAACAAAATTTATTCTAATTTAAATATCAAGATGTTGGGTATGAGAATCGAACCGATGCACTGTTGGTGCTTTGAGTTTTATATGATCCATTAAATTCTTATAATTGGGTAAATCTCATCCGTCTTTTATCTCCAACCTCAAACACCATTCTGATTTGTAATATAGATTGGAGAAAAATAGTCTTCTTAGAACTACATTCTGAGCCATACTCTGACTCATTGTTTAGTTGAGTCTTGGCGGTCAGGACGTTGCCTTGGTCTGTATAGACTGGACCAATTAGATGCATTGAGTCGTCCGTGGACTGGACTCATTAGCATGTGTGATGCTTTAGTTCCTGAAGAGGATTGGGTTATCTTAGGGCAGTGAGCTGTCTGTGGGATGGACTCGCCAGCTTGTGGTGAACTGTCCATGTACTGGGTTCAGCCTGAGCTGGAGTTCTTGGCTCTAAGGCAGATGTCACGAACTAGCAATCCGTGCGGCACTAGCTATCCAATTCACTAGTAAGCCTATGAGTAGTTACTTTGTCGGGCACAAATATTAACTTGAGAATGCACAATATCAATCTGTAGGCAATATAACAATGCACAATAGACAGCAAAAGCTTTCATTAACATTCAATAGATTACAATGGGGGGGAACGTTCGAAAGGACGTTGCTCAAGACTAGTTCGATGTTATCGATCGATGGAAATACAAGTTTGAAGTTGAAAAGCAATGCAAAGAAAACAATAAAAATGCTAGCGGTACAGTCTGGCCAGACTATGCAATAGAGGCAACATGTCCTCACAGTCAAGAGCTCAAACCTTCCCCCTATAATATAGATGCTAAGCATTTGGGCACTTTTCAAAAGGGAACATTGAGTTTTGAGACCATTAGGAAAGTCTTGAAAGGCCTCTAACGTTGATTTCCCTGACCAACGGTACTAGTCCTGACAGCAGACTAGGTCATTGATGCGACAAGTTGTCGTTGACCTTAAAAAAAGGACTAGGCTTGGCTGGTTGTGCGCCATTGTGGTCCTCGTATTCAGACTAGGTTCCTTATGGAGCAGTGAATTGTCCATGGATTGGGTTCAACCTGTGTTGGAGTTCCTTAGCTCTGAAGCGAACTAGGTCACTGATGCGACAAGCTGTAGTCGTCCTGAAAAAGGAATAGGCTTGGTCGTTTGCGTGTCATTATGGTCTTCGTAATCATTACCAGATTCCATAGAGACCACTGCATCGTCCGAGGACTGAACTCGCCCACTTGCGGTGAACTATCCATGAACTGGGTTCAACATGTGCTGGAGTTCGTTGGTTCCTGAGGCGGAATAGGTCACTTATGCGGCAAACTATCATCGTCCTGAAAAGGACTAGGCTAGGCCAATAGTGCGCCATCATGGTCCCCGTAGTCGAACCAGGTTCTTTTGCTAATGGAGAGACGTCCGGAACTAAATTCACCCGTTTGCAGTGGATTGTCCATAAACTAGGTTGGACTAGGCCATCTTAGGAGCAGTGAGTCGTCCATGGACAAGACTCGCCTGCTTGCAGTGAATCGTCCATGGACTGGGTTCGGTCCGCATGGGTGTCATCATGGTCCAAAAATCAGACTAGGCATGTTCTTGAGTATGAAGTTATATGAAATGTGAATCTTTAAAGATAGTACCTTTACAAATAATACATCTTCAAGTGTTCAACATTCCACGACCTTTTCAGACGCTCTCTATCCTGGTTCTCTAGCTAGTAGGTTCCTGGCCTTTTATCGTTGTCACCTTTTAGGGACCTTCCCAATTTAGGGTTAGATTGCCTTCTTCTGGGTCTCTTGTGTTCGGCTGGGTCTTCCTCAATACCAATCGCCGACTTTGAATTCTCAAGGTTTTTTGGCCCTCTTATTGTAGTGTTGGGTCATCTTTTGTTGATAGGTTGTTATTCTGACTGAAGCTTCGTCTATGAATTCTCAAGGTTTGACCCTCTAATTGTAGCACTGGGCCAGCTTTTGTTGATAGGTTGTTATTTTGACTGAAGTTTCATCTCTCGCTCTTCAAATAAATCTAACCCGACTATCAGAGCTTCATCGTTGTCCTCCATCTTGAACTCTTCCGTTTTGAATGTAGGTATTGATTGTTCTATTGGGACCATTTCCTCGGACCCATAGACCAGTGTGAGTGGTGCCTCTCCAGTCGGAGTCCTCTTTGTGGTATGATATTCCTAGAGGATGTTTGGAAGTTTAGATACCCATAGCCCTTTAGCTGCATCGAGTTTCCTCTTGATAGCTTTCAGGATAGTTCGATTGGTGGCTTTTGCTTTTCCATTGGCTGGGGTGACCAGATGCGAAAAAGTGATGGTTGATGCCCAGTTGGATGCAAAGTTGCGTAACTTTCCCACCTTCGAACTAGGTCCTGTTGTTGTTGATCAAGATTTTCAGTATTCCGAACATACAGATGATAGACTTCCAAATAAAGTTCTTGACCTGATTCTCTCCTATCTTAGAAAAGGGTTCCATTTCCATCCATTTAGTGAAGTAGTCGACTGCTACAAGGATGAACTTTCTTCTTTCGGAGATGGGGAACGAGCCTAGATGTATATCCCCCACTGGTCGAAAGGCCACATACTTGTCATTGGAGCCAGGTTCTGTGCAGGCATATGTGTGTACGAGGCGTATCTTTGATACTTATCGCACTTGTAGACCAAATAGTACCCAACATGAGCGCTTTATGAGCTAGAGTCATTCCTTCGGGATGTCCCCGCAAACTCCTTAATGGATTTCGTTGAGGAGAGTGTATCGCTTTGTTTTTTAGCTTGCGGGCCTCCAGCTTGTCTGTTGGGAGGGCTCTGTATTTTATGTAGCTGATCAGGGGGCTCATCCAGCAGGTCTCCTTATTAGTGGATAGGGTTCATAGATGCCTTCTTCTAGGGCCGACTTCTCCTGAAACTCTATTAGCGTGCCGGAGTCATTTTGTGTAAACGAGGCCTTTCCGGCCAGGTCGTCGGCTTCTTCGTTGTCTACCCTGGAGCAACATCGGAATAATATCCTCTTGAACCACCTTTTGGTGTTTATTGTTTTCCCGCAATAAACCATCATTCGGGGTTCTTTGACATCGAATTCACCGTTCACCTGATTGACCATCAGTTGGGAGTCATTGAACAACATGAGTTTTTCTAGTCCGATTCCTCTGGCTAGCTTTAGCCTGGCTAGAAGGGCTTCATACTCCTTTTTTGTTTGAGGCGTGGAAATCGAATTTGTTAGCATTTATGAGGGTGACCCCTTCAAGGGTGTAAAGGATGACCCTCGCTCTGTAGCCTTTCATGTTGGATGACCCGTCGCATCGATCCATCCATGTGGGAGCGGCTTGGGGTTCTCGTTTCCTTGCTGATTCTTTAGTTTTAGTTCTCATGTCCCAATGATTCGATGAAGTATGCTGATATTCACGTAATTAATATATAATTTATCCCTTAATTTATATATGTTAGTGTTTTGATTATTATATTTTATTTTAATTATTTCGTTTTCTTGTCTTTGTAGGACTTTGATTGTGAATGATGAAATTGCATTAAAGCGACAATTTGAGGAATGATCAATTGATTGATTCTAGTGGTGGTACAAAGTAGCGGGTCACATGTCTAAACCTAACCCAAACAAACCTAGGTCCACCTAATTTAACCTAAACCCAAGCCCAAAAGTTAACCTAAACCCAACCTAACAAGGAAGAGGAAAACCCTATTTAGGTTTCCTCTCTCCTATCCTCCTCATCCTCTCCATTTTTGGAGGTTTGCCTCATCTTCAATGTTTGTTTTCTCCTTCTCTCTTTTTCAGCCACCACGCCAATCCACCCTGCCAGCGATCCTCGCTCCATAGGAAGACCGACAACAAACGCACCTCGCCATCATCACCATCTCACTGTCACCCTGCTCCCATCTCTCACGCACAAAACAGATAGCAACAACCATGTTTCTCCCTCACAACCTCATCGTCCACCACCACCGAAATAGACCCACGTACACCACCCTGCAGCCAGCCGTCACCACCACCTACTCTCTCATCCCTATCTCTTGTTCTATCTAAATCTTATTTCTCTTGCAGGCTCAGTGAGGCAAAGGATGGCAACACAGAAACAGAGCTCGCATGCCACCGTCCAGCCACCATTCTGCCATCTCTTCGTTCCCTCTTTCTCTCGCCCCTTTTTATCTCTTCTCACTGATTTTCTCTCTTGCTTGCAGGTTCATCGGGTAAGAAGAGTCAACAGCCAAGCAAGAACAGGAGCAGAAACAAGGAGCACCTCCTTGCTTCACCTCCTTTCGTCCTCTCTCTCTTGTATCTTCCTCACTTGGTATTCATCTCTCTTGCAGGTTCAGCGAAGAGGAGGATCCAGAGGAAGCAACGGAGTGACACGTCTCACTAAAGAAGAAAGCGCAAAAGAAACGATATAAGAGAATACATCCCATAGATAGTGTTGATTCCAGGTTTGGGGTGTTGTTGAGCTGTCTAGCTCATCGTCTTTGAGAAATTCATTTTGTTATGATGAGCCTGTACCACTTGATATATCTATTAACATACCTCTTTCCATCCCTTTAATAATGACTGACGCTACCTATGTGGATCCCTTGTTTTTAAGGGATGGTTTTAGTTTTGACCATCCTATTGTGCAATACATTTAATTTTTTGATTTGACACCAGACATAGGATGTACCTTTTAGGAGTAGGAAAGAGTCATTTGCTGGATATTTATGTTGGTGACAACCTTCTGCTCCAGATCTCTATGACTTCTTTACGACCGCGGGTTCATTTGCATTTTCTCTATGATTTTGCATGGCGTCTTTGTCATTTTAGGGATGTGTTAGTTTCTGTTGTGCTGCATGTGGGTGCTATTATATGTTGGACGGATCCTCAACTTTTTCGGTTGTTTCTATATGATCTAGTCAACATCGTTGACTAAGTGTTTAGGTTTCGGGGAGTGTTTGTTATGTTCTTCCTCATTATTTCATGGTACATCATTTATGAGGAAAATATATGTTGGGTTGACAACGTTAAACCAAGCGCTCCTAGGAGGCAACCTAGTTTCAGTCGTGTCATTATGGTTAGTCTGGATTGATTTTCGAGTTCTTTCACTCATACTAGTTAGCTCCGTAACAATTTTGACTTACAATTGATGCATGCAATTTTTTTCATTTGTATACTCTTTTGTGTCCTGTATTGTTTTTATCAATTTATCATGATGAGTCCACAGTTCTTATGTTTTTGAGCGGTCTTTGGTGGACGATTTCGTCAAAATTGGTAAAAACTTTCCCATGGTAATATCACTCTAATTCTCATCTTTTTTTTTCCTGTATTTGTTATGATCATCATCTATATTACGATTCAGAATGATGTTTATACATTGAGGACAATGTTTGGTTTAGGTTTAGGGGTGAGATTTATGAGTTTTTATGCATTCTTAAAACATTTTGAACTGAAATGTATTTCAAAATTGACTATTGTATTCTACTCAATCTCCATTTAATACATAGTTAATTATGATTGTGTGAAAATTTTTGGATTTGAAAATGCATTCAAAATCTAAGTTCCTTTCCAATGAAGAGGATGAGCTTTCAAGTATGCTTTTAAATTTGAGGAATGCTTGCTTTCATTTGTCACTTTTATATATCAATAGGAAAACATAAGGTTTGATATTATCTTTAAGTTATATATATTTCATGATGTTTTTTCGACTCGACCAATCTTGCACTATAAGCTGAGTTAGCATGATTTGAAGTTAATCAGTAAGATATTAACTTGAAAACCTTAGAATAATAGTGGAGACGTAACCCTTGTGAGTTTCGAGACATTCTATTTTTCTCGAGGGTTATTAAATAAACTCTGACTTTTCTTGAGTCTGCATTTTCTCATTGACAATCTCATTATTCTTGTTTATCTTATTAATTGTTTTGAGAATGACGTTAAAATTGAATTATTACACTAGAACTTCTTGGTTTATTTGGGGTATTGGATTTCATCTCTGAGGCTCCTACAATGCTTGGTGTTGTGACCTATCTCTTTGTGATAAGAGCAGTGCTTACTCTTTTCAAGTTTTGAAGGATCTCCTTTGAGTTTTGATGTCCATTTGATGTTTACCCATTTTTCTAGGTGGACAAAATGTCGTGCAGAATGAAGTTGAGCAGTGGCTCGCTTCCTCCCTTCCTGGCATCCAACATTTCTTCCAGTGTGATGTACTTCTGGGCACTTCTTAGCAATCCTGCCATATTTGCTAGGGGATCCAAGGTGAGGTAGTTGTAAAATCGACATCCTCGAAGACCGAATGTGAAAGTAATGACTGATGTGTCATCACTGTATTCGTCGATCAAAGTCAGCACATCGTTGAGACGAGTGACGTACTCCCCGAGGGTCTTGCCCTATTTCTGCCCGAGGCTCAGCAAGTAGCAAGGCCCCTTTCGGATCCGTTGGCTCCTGATGAATCTAGTAATGAACGCCTTCGCCAGATCCTGGAATGACCCAATGGGTCTGTGTTTGAGACTGTGGAAACAGGTTAGCGCAACCTTCTTTAGGCTGGTGGGAAAAGTTTGACACAAGATGACATCTGAACTCTCATTGAGCGCCATCACATGGTGGTAATGGCGCAAGTGGTCTGGCGTTTTGTCATAGACCTCGAGTTTCGGTGGAACAAACTTCTTAGGAAGAGGGGCACTCATGATCTCCTCTGAGAATGGAGGGACTATGAGATCATATAGGACATCAGGGTCAGACGCCCCTAGTCGGAGCGGGTTCTCAGCAGACTCTCTATTCATCTGTGGGAGTTTTTGCCCTCCTGGGCGTGCTCTTGGATCTGAAGTCCTATCGTATCTCGATTGGCCTCAAATCGTTGTTATCGCTTTCGAGTCATCATTTCCACCACCCCCATTAAGTGGTCTAGGTGGAGCAAGATCAAGCTCATGTTAGGGACAGGAACAACCATAGTCGCCTCTACGACTAGGTCGTGTGATTGTTCTGCTTCCCCGATTAGATTGATTCAGCTCGATGGTTAGGCTTCCAATTGGGCTTCACCTGGCTCTGCTTGATCTGGTGCTGGTAACCATTTATCGATGTTTTGTTCAGCTAGAAAGAACTTTGTATGTTCGTTTCAGGAAAAAACATATTATTGTATTTCCCACGGATGGCGCCAAACTCATGTGTTCAGATTTGTCTTCGTTGATCCTGATGATTTCAAATATGCAAAAATGAGCAACGATTATGCTAGAAACCACTGTTGTGGTGGCCAAAAGCACTCTGATGCTTAAGTCAGATATCGATTCAAGGAAGAGTGAAGACTGTATGTAAATTGCAATGTGTACCATCCTTCCTCATTTCATCGACTTTTATAGCGAGTGTTCCCTTCCTAACTGTCCCTGCGACCGAGGGCATGATGGAAGGAAGAGATCTCCCTTAAGATCTTACTTGTGCGTTCTTTGAATTCTTCGGCACTTGACTATGTTTAGGACTCGATGCTTGATTGAGCTAGAATTGATTTCGTGTGAGTGGATTTTGGGCTTGTGACAGCTCTGAGATTTGTTGTTCAGTCCTTATTGTCCTAAGCTAAGCCTAAGACATGTGTCTCTGAGGCTGGTGCGTCTTGGGCCTAGACGCATGACTTACAGGTTGAATAATAGTTTTGCGCATGGGTCCATTTGGGACTGCGCTGAAGCCTTTTACGTGCTAGGATTAATCCATGCCACGTGTAAGGTTGTGACTAAATGATTGTTTGATGCCTCATCCGGAGCTATTATACCACAACCTAAATTATAAATTTATCATATATGGATCTGATTATAAATTGGATAATTGTGTCTGACTCAGATACATTTGAATTATTTTGTTTAGTCCGAACTCTATTTAGGTCATATATAATCCAACTGGCTACAATGATTTAATTGTACTTGGATGAGATCTACCTGTCTTAGCATGTGAATAAAAAAGTTAAATATGATAATACTAAGTACTAGGTTTTCTTTAAACATAGCCCTCTAGATATTTGCATTTGAAGCTTTTATTACAGCTAGGGTGTTGATGCGGGTTACGTGCGCAGATATTCAATATCTTTTTAATCTTATTACAACAATTTAATAAGAATAAAAAAATTATAATTGAATTTTTATATAAAATAATTATATATAATTTTAAGTGACTATGTATAATCTATAAATAAATAAATGGTTTCGAATAAACTATGTTAGGGGCTTATGATAATAAATGTTTGAGATACTGGTTTTGATTGTAAAAATATGAAATGTGGAGGGCAAAATGAAAATTCAAAAGTTAGATGTAAGAGCCTTTTTACAATTTCTATATAATTGAAGGGCTTCAAATAAATTATATATTGGGCCGAGGTGTAATAAATAAATGTTTACAGGGCAAGTTTTGATGAAAAATCGAAAAAAATTAGATGTGAGGGCATTTTTATAATTTATAGGTAATGAAAGGCTTTAAATAAATTATAATTAGTTATAATTAGCAATATTTGAGAGGACTGGTTTTGATCGTAAATAATCTAAAATTAACCTTTAGGTTAGTCTTGCGAAAATGAGGTGAATTTGTATGCCTAAAATAGGCTTTGATATTTATCCATAAAAAATGTGACATGACTTTATGCACATTGATAGCCCAATAATGGATTTTGTTACTCGTATAGTTAGGAGTATCCGGTAATGCATGCATGTATGTGATGTGTCCCCACTTGGGCATGGATGACAGAGAAGTCCTCTTTTATATGATAGAGACATACGGGCATGTATGTTCAGCACGGAGGTGGTGCGAATGTGGTATCGTCTAAGTGATCAATCCGTTAAAAGATGAATCAAATTCAAATAAAAATGAATAAATTACGTTTACATTGTTTCTAATCCTTTTCATGTAGGATGGCAAGTCCACTAATATTTCTACAGATCAGACCTGCCATAATCAACTTTTACAGTGTAAGTATAAGTAAATGCATTTTTACTTAATTGAGATGATGATATGATGGCCTTGATGAGGAACTAAATTCTTTGAACTGTGTTTTCTTACATTACACATTTGCCTCGTTGAGGAACTACCTATTGGTGTGATGGTTTGTTGTTTGTGTTTAACTTGATGTTTATCACGTGCGAATTTATTGATTTTGGGATGAAGATTACTCACACCAGCTTTATTGATGACCAAAGTGAGCTTCTGCTTCTTGGGTACATTCATTTGGAAATGTAGCCGATTAGCCTTTCAGGTTTAGAGACTTTTGAGCAGCGTTACGAGAGTTCCACTAGTGGGGCTAGCAACGTCAGTTTTCCTGGTTAGAGTTTTTATTTATTTCAGTAATTAAATCATGTTTGAGTTGTCGTTGCTGCTAAATATTTATGTTGTTATTGAATTTCACGTCCCGAGTTTTGGGGAAACGGATAATCCTACGTGGATTTTGGAAATTTTCATTTTCTTCGAAAATTGGGGCGTGACAAGTGAGGTGGTGGAAGCTTCCACCGCGAGATCATTGCTTAATGATGAAGTAAAGTAGAGGAGGTGGTGGAAGTTTCTTCCACCTCTTCAAGTGCAACCAAGCTTTCTTTCTTATGAAGAAATTTGTCGGCCAATGGACAACTCACAATGAGCTTGTATTTGCCGCCTCTTGCACCTCCTCGAAGTGCCTATATAAGGACCCTTGAGGAGCCTTGGTTATTAAGCCCATTAGTAATTTGTAATAACATTTGTATCCGAAATTTGTTTCGAAAAACCCGATATTGAATTTGTTTGGGTTGGATTTTCATTTGCTTATTTGTTGGGGTGTTGTTCAGATTTTGTATTTGGATTTCTTTCGAGAAGCTAATGTGTACGGGGTGTTTGTAATTTATCTGTAATCTGAATCTGAAACAATAAGAGTTGTTATTTGTTGTGGATGTAGGCGAGTTTGTCGAACCACATATATTTGTTGTCTCCAGTTTTATTGTGTTTATTTGGTAACTTCACATTTTGATATTTGTAATGTTTTCATGCATAACAATAATGACTTTCTTGCTGTTATTGAATTATCATTGCCTAAGAAATGACCCATTTTATCTCTTTTTGGAGCCCTTGGGAGCGAGGGGAAGGCGCAAGGGAGGCCCACCACCGCCCATCCTCCTTGAGATGCGCTCGAGGGCAGCATCTCTAGGAGGATGGACGGTGGTGGGCCTCCCTCCTTACCCCTCGCCCCCTAGAATCAACGCTCTTTTTGTTGGGCATGATAACACTGCCTGTTTGGTGGGCATAACTGGTGTCTTTGCGCCACTGCTTGAGGAGACTGTGTTTCGAGGATTTCTGATGGCATCCCTTTGATATGAATTGCAGAAACAACAATGCAGATCAGGAAGTAAACACAGAGAATTGGAAATATGGCAGGAGAAGCTATGCAACCAGGAACTAAGCAGCACTAAGCAAGGAAATCAAAAGAAAGAACTTGTATTGTATTAGGTAGACAGACTGTTTGAAAGGCATGAATGCACCTTGTACAAATGTTTACAATTGAATGAATAATCCCTCTTTCATATTACTTCCCCTTATATAAGAGTTCTTACTGTCATACAATTGCTATAACAACTGGCATAGACCACTTGTTCAAATACAGACCTGGCAACACAATTAACTAACAGATTTGCCAACCATTTAACACTAACAACTTGCCAACTTGCAGTGCTAACGACTTGCTAACACTAATCCACTTGCTAGAATACAACTTGATAATAATGAATACTAACAGGGTGCTAGAATACTTACTTTATTACTATGTTGACACCCTGTCGATCCCTATCATTGCTTGCTGAATTTGTAGAACTGGTTCCTGATCCATAGCCTTGTTGATCCATAACATTGCTCTCTGATATGATTTATTGGTCTATTGCTGATATGGTTCACTGAGCTGGACTGGTTCCTGGTTCTTTGCTGATCCTCTAGTTGTGCCTTGTTGCCTGCGTCTCTGATATGTATGGTGAATTGGAAGTCTATCAATTCCTCCCCCCAAAGCAAACACCTTGTCCTCAAGGTGAAATTCAGAGAATTGTTGTCGGATTAGCTCAAAGTCTTCCCAAGTAGCCTAAAAAACCGGTAACCCCTTCCATTGTATTAAGACTTCATCAGGAAAATTTTGGGGCAGTGATTTAGAGCGCACTTCCAGTACCTTTTTGGGAGTTACCAACAATTCAAAGTCAGCACTTAGCTGAGGAGGAATGGTAGCTGATGTAAGAGCATTTCCTACTGCTTTCCGCAATTGGGAAACATGGAAAACTGGGTGAAGTTGAGATGATGCTGGCAATTCCAGCTTATACGCTACCTGGCCCACTTTTTGAATAACTCTGTAAGGATCGTAATACCTTGCAGACAGCTTCTGATTCCCTCTTTTTATCAGTGAATGTTGTCGATAGGGTCTTAATTTCAAAAAGACCATATCACCAACCGTGAACATGACTTCCCACCTTGACAAATCCGCCTGCCGCTTCATCCGTTGTTGTGCCCGTAGCAATTGCATTCTCAAATCATCCAGGGCAACATCCCTATCCATCAACATTTGTTCCACTGAAGACACTGTCGTGCTTTCTTGATCAACCTTCAACAACTTGGGGGGGTTCTCTTCCATATAATGCTTTAAAAGGGGAGCATCCAAGAAAGGAATGAGTTGATGTATTGTACCAACATTCTGCCCACATCAGTCATTTCGCCCACTGTTTGGGCTTACCGGAAGCAAAACACGACAAGCAAGTCTCTAAGCAATGGTTAACTACTTCGGATTGCCCGTCAGTTTGGGGGTGATATGTGGTGCTTCGCTTGAGGATGGTTCCGTGTAAACGAGATACTTCCTTCCAAAAATGGCTTAAAAAAATCTTGTCCATGTCCATAATGATTGAAATACGGACTCCATGAAGCCGTACAACCTCTTGGATGAAGGTTTTAGCCACCACCCTTGCTGTGAAAGGATGTCGTAGCCCTATAAGTGGGCGTACTTGCTCAAGCAATCCACTACCACCAAGATTGTATCTACCCCATTGGACTTAGGCAACCCTTCAATAAAATCCATAGTAATGTCTATCCCATACCTAAGCTAGCAAAGAGATTGGTTGAAACAACCTTGCTGGAAAAGCTGTCATATGCTTATTTCTTTGGCAGATGTCGCACTCCACCACCATTCTAGCAATATCAGACCTCATACCCACCCAATACAATTCTCTTGCCACGCGTTGATACGACTTGGTTTCCCCGGAATGCCCCCCATTGGTGAACCATGAAATTTCTCAAAAATAGTAGAAATGAAGGAGGATGTTCGAGAAATCACTAACTGATCTTTGTAGAATATCAGCCCTTGTCGTAGCTCAAACCCTGTATGTGTTTTGTTCCCACCCTGAATGTCATTTCTTATTTGGCTAAGTTGGTCATCAGTTTCAAGCTCCTCTTTCAACTTAGCCCAGTCCCGCCACTGAGGGAGCACAAACAGTGAACATTCAGGTGATGGTCGTACTCTGGATAAGGCGTCGGCTGCGGTATTCGTCTTCCCCACCTTATAATGGATCTCAAAATTGTAACTCGATCATAAGCTTAATGATCCATTTCAGATACTCTACCCCGACGACCCTCTGTTCCAGCAAAAAAATTAGGCTCCTCTGATCCGTACATACTATAAACCTCTACCCCAACATATATGGCCTCCACTTGGCGATGGCGAACACAATTGCCATTAATTTTTCTCATAGACCGACTTCTGCCTAGCTTGTTGCCCCAATATTTGATTGAAATATGCAATAGGTCGTTGATCTTGCATTAAGACAGCTCCCAACCCATAGCCCAAGGCATCGGTCTCTATCAAAAACACCTTCAAAAATTCGGCATTGCGAGAACAGGAACTTCAGTCATTCGTTGTTTCAAGGCCTGAAAAGCATCTTCGGCAGCCGAATTCCACCCAAAGTTATCTTTCTTAAGTTGCTGAAGTAGTGACCATGCCACTGTGCTATACCCTTGAACAAACTTCCTGTAATATCCCGTCAACCCCAGAAAACCTCTCAAGTCAGAGATCTTCTTAGGCGTTGGCCATGCTATCATAGCCAAAATTTTAGATGGGTCGACTGAAACTCCTTGACTGGAGATCACATGCCCGAGATATGCCAACTCTTGCTTACCAAATTCGTACTTTTTCCTGTTGGCGTAAAGCTCATACCGTTCTAACAGTGCTAACACTGATGAGAGATGCTTCAAGTGGTCCTCTAACCTTGAACTGTAGATTAGAATATCATCAAAAAACACTAAGACGTACTTGCGCAAGTAGGGCTTGAAAATCTCGTTCATTAACGCCTGAAAAGTCGTCGGAGCATTCGTTAAACTGAAAGGCATGGCCATAAACTCGTAATGGCCTTCATGGGTGCGAAATGCGGTTTTGTCCTCGTCTCCTTCTTTTATCCGAATTTGGTGATACCCGGATTTTAAATCCAATTTGGAGAACCAACATGCCCAATGTAACTCATCAAGCAGCTCGTCGATGACCGGTATGGGAAATCTATCCAGGATAGTCTCCTTATTTAGTGCCCTGTAGTCGATGCAAAACCTCCAGCTCCCATCTTTCTTCTTTACTAACAATACGGGACTTGAAAATGGGCTCTTACTTGATCGTATGATGCCCGTTGCCATCATCTCCTTAATCAACATTTCGATTTCGTCTTTCTGGAATTGGGGATATCTATAGGGCCTAACATTAACCGGAGAAAGCTCCTTATCACATGTAAATGGCATGTCCATGCCCTCTTATAGGAGGTAATCCTGAAATTGGACTGAACACCAACTGTAACCTCTCCAATACTTTCCTAATTTCGTCCCCAATTGCACTGTCTTCTTCTCCATACGCCTCTATTTTTCCCAACTCGATCATCACCCCCTGTTTCTCATGTCGAAAGGTCCTCCACATTGCCTTCAGAGAGACCAAAGATTTTCCTAAGGTCGGATCACCTCGGAGTGTTTTGGTTACCCCCCCCCCCCCCCCCCACTGTCGAATTTCATTACATGGGACTTCCAATTAGTGTAGGTAACTCATAATGTTGCCAGCCATTTAATCCCCAAGATGACATCTGAGCTTCCTAACCCCAAAGGTAGAAAATCTTCTTCCACCTCTAATTCTGAGAGCATAAGCTGCACTCCCTTGCATACTCTACTACCCCTTACTGATTCGTTGGTGCCCATGGTTACCCCATAAGACTCGGTGGAGGTAACCTTCAAACCCAACTGAGTTACTAACCCACTGGAGATGAAGTTGTGAGTAGCTCCACTATCTACCAAAACCACCACCTTTTGTGCACCAATCTCCCCTTTTAGACGCAGGGTTTTCGGAGCGGTCCAACCTACCACTGAGTTGAGAGAAACTTCCACTTTCCTTTCGACCTCCACAGCCTCTAAATCGGCCCTTGGATCTACATCCTCTTCCTCTTCGCCTTCTTCCAAGAACTCCTCTTCTTGAGTAACCAACACATTGAGTTCTCTCCTTTTGCAACGATGCATTGGCTCGTATTTTTTATCACAACGAAAACACAATCATTTCTCGCGTCGCTGCCGAAGCTCATCATCATTGAGCCGCTGATATCTTCCTCTTCCCAGATCTGTTTCGCCCTTCTCGAGCTCGAAGCCCCCCTTTTATCAGCGATGGTTTTGTCGATTCAACCATTTTAGGGTTCTCTGTAACCCTAAATTGCCCTGAAATTGGGCTTGGGCTTAGTCCCGTTCCACCCTTAATAGATCCAAACAAATTTTGTTTCTCTTCTATACGTTGGGCTAATGTCATAGCCCGACCCAATGTTAGGGGTTTCATAATTCTTAGTTCAGCTCTGATTTGTGGCTTCAAGCCATTAACAAATTTTCTTATGTATACGTCCTCAGGAAGCTGATAATGGAGATGAGAGGGTAATAAATTTGCGACGATAATCACTTACATTTCCTTCTTGTTTGAGTGCCAAAAATTGCTCACATAATGTCCAATCGGCCGTTGATCGAAATTGTAACAAAAACATTTTTTTAAGTTCTTCCAACAACAAGATGGGTCGCCTTTTGTGCTCCCATTGATACCAAATCAAAGCATCTCCTTCAAATCCTACCACCGCAGCCTTCAACCTCTCTTCATTAGTATAATGTTGCAATTGGAAGAACCTTTCCGCCTTCAAGATCCAACCATCAAGATTAAACCCATCAAAAATTGGCATTTCAAGCCTTCTAAATCTGTTTTCCCTGTCTGTTTCCATGGACACCACCCCTTTCTTCCATCATGGATGCTTTATGTCATAAAGCAACACCTTTCGCTTCCTTGGATTGCTCCGATGAAGAGGCCACTCTTGAAGATTCCTCCCACAACTTCACTAAGTGTTCTAATTTTTGCACAATGGTGTTAATCTCTTCCTTGATTGAACCATTATCTTGGTGTATTGTGTCAATCATTCCTTCCATTACTTCAACCCTTGCTGCTAGACTGGTTGTCCCAGACTGATTTGCTGATTTTTCATGTCATCCCAGATCAACTGCTCTGATACCAATTTGATATGAATTGCAGAAAGAGCAATGCAGATCAGGAAGTAAACACAGAGAATTGGAAATATGGCAGGAGAAGCAATGCAACCAGGAAGTAAGCAACACTAAACAAGGAAATCAAAAGAAAGAACTTGTATTGTATTAGGTAGACAGACTGTTCGAGAGGCTTGAATCTCTCTACATGAGCAAATGCATATTGTATAAATGTTTACAATTGAATGAATAATCCCTCTCTCATGCTACTTTCCCTTATATGAGAGTTTTTACTGTCATACAATTGCTATAACAACTGGCTTAGACCACTTGTTCAAATACAGACCTGGCAACACAACTAACTAACAGATTTGCCAACCATTTAACACTAACAACTTGCCAACTTGCAGTGCTAACCACTTGCTAACACTAATCCACTTGCTAGAATACAACTTGATAATAATGAATACTAACAGGGTGCTAGAATACTGACTTTATTACTATGCTGACACCCTGTCGATCCCTATCATTGCTTGCAGAACTGGTTCCTGATCCATAGCATTGCTGATCCATAACATTGCTCTCCGATATGATTTATTAGTCTATTGCTGATATGGTTCACTGGGCAGGATTGGTTCCCGGTTCCTTGCTGATCCTCTAGCTGTCTGTCCCTTGCTGCCTGCGTCTCTGATATGTATGGTGAATTGGAGGTCTATCACCCTTACAATGTGGTAAATCTTTTTGAGTACCAAACTTAAATTTCTTTTAGTAGGAAATAGTAAAGATGCTCATCAAGCTTGAAGCCTTCCTATGATTGCTTTAGCACAGATGCGTTACAAACTAATAGATCCATTGTCTTAACTCACATTATTAAAAGGGAGTCAGCCAGATCTTCATGAATCATTATTTTAAAAAAAAATTAAGTGGAAAAAGAAAGCAAACCTGAAGACAGCTCACGATCTTCGTAATTGCAAAATATTCACAATGTGGTTTGACTTCTGACAGTTGAATGTAATTTGACCTGAGTTTTTCTTTAGGTAGTGATGGTTGAGGGAGGTGGAGCATCCATCGTTTCTATTTTCCCATCGATCACCTAAAAATTTCTTCTGAACATGGCTGCAGGTTTCTTACTCCAGTTTCTGTACTCATAAGAGCTGCAGCATTTGCTCTTGCCCATCTTACGCCTGGAGAATTTCCTCAACTGTTTATTTTAGCTATGTTGCATATACCATGTACTCAATGTCAGTGTATAACCACCACAGACAAGCTGGATGTTCTGGTGTACTTGATCATTTAGTATATTAACTATATTGTTGGCATGCTTTGCCCAGGATATCAAGTTGTGGCCTTTTGTTGGCGCACCTTAAACACCACCATATTGGGTCTTCCATCCGGGCCTAAGTGGTGTGAGGTTTTCCCCAAAAAGCCTCGTTGTTATTAAGGGGTGTATCATCTCTTTATAAACCTTTCTGACAACTCTTTTTTAATTGATGTGAGACTATTCAAGCCCACACTTTTGACTACTTGCAGCACTCATCAGATTTGAATAGTACTGGTTTTACTTTACAAGCCGTGATCTGCTATACTTTACTAGTCACAACATAATGAACCAATTGCACTGATTGATGAGTAAAACTATTCTTGGCTTCACTTATTTGGGCATTACTACCCACTGTTTTAATAGAAAATCAATGCAGGGAACGCATTGGGATTTTCATATTCTCAGACTCGCAATCTTCTGACTCCTATCACAATACATGCGCTCTGGAACTCAGGAGTGAACTTGCTTCTCGCATTTCTTCAGATCAGAAAATCACATTATGTTGTGTTCAAATTCTTGTAATGTGGTCGTACAGGCATTGGCATGGTGTTACAGTGGTCTATATCATGCAACAGGCCTTATCGGTTATCATGGACGTGATAGAACAAACACATGGCCTTGGAAACATTTCTATAGCTTCCAACTCTTGCCTTTGCAGGCTATGTCATGGACCAGGACCATTATGACCCGTTAATTTGTTTGGGAAGTTATGATCCTCTAGAAATACATGGTCATCGGATATAGCAAAGTAGTGTGATTAATGTGGAATTGATCAGTCTCTGTTATGGGGGAAAATTCCCATCGTTATGTCCAGAAAAGAATAGTTTCTTCCAATGGTTCCATTTTCTGATATCATGAATTGTGATCACAAGATTCAAGTCTTTTGCGAGCAAATGGTAAGAGGTTACGAGAATTGTTTGTGCAGCCCCAAGGATATGATATCAGAGAAATATTGCAGTCCTGAATCACGTTTAAGCTTCTCACTTCCATTGAGATCACATTATGAGGAATTAGGGATGTGGTCTAATTTTTGCTCAGGAGAGTAAAACATGGATATGCATTAGGAAAAGAAAAAGGAAAGGAGCCAATGGTAGCCTGGTTGGATGGTTAAGACTGTGGTGGTTTAACCCCCACGTCTTGAGTTCTATACCCACCGGCGGCACGCTTGACTTTCAAAAAAAAAAAAAAAAAAAAAAAGGATATGAAGCCCAATGTCAAGTATGTCCAATTGACTATTCAAGAGTGGAAAGATTTTCTGATATTCCTGTAAATGCCATGAACTAGTTACATAATTAGCAAGCTGAGAGCATACTGGATTAGTTAATTTGTTTGTCAAGAGCTACTGAACAGCACCAGAATCGATGTTTTTTGTGTGGGTGATGATATAGTTGCCCGATGACAAATAAAAACCTGTTTCTTTCTATACTTTGCAGTGATCGGTTCTGAAACAAGTTCTTTTGCGTGATAGTCTAGGCTGTTAGTATGTGAGAGCAAATTTGCCTCCTAAGATCACTGTAAGTCTGTTAATAGATGTTTCTTACGAAAGCAAAGGTTAGTTAATATATGTTTCTTACTGAAAGAGCAACGGTAGTGCACTTGGATGATAGTTTGTGCAACTTCATCTAATTGATATTTATGCACCAACGCGAAATTGAAGGTCACCTCATTTTCCTATCCTCTCTGTGGTTCTCCATAAGCTACAACTACATGATACACCATTTCGTATGCAATGGGAAATCCAACAAAACCTATATAACAAAGTGAAGTGAAAAAATTTAAAAAGATTTAAATTGTTCAACATTTGAAACTGTTTAGTTGTATGAAAGCAGAACTAAATTTCATTTATCTTTCAACTTTATCTTCTAGTGTTTGGCATGAATACCATTCACGCGCTGTCATATGACTAGCACAACTTTGATGGCGATGGGGGGGCACCATGGAACCCCACTCTCTGCCGTTGACGATCTCATCACACACATCTCATAGACATTGGACGACAAACAATGGGGTGTCACTTTTCGACCGGTCTCCATAAAAAAAAATTCGTCATAACACATAAGAGCCCTGAAAACACAACATTCTAAAATCTTGGAGGCTACAATCCCCTCGTCACCATCCATTGTGGTCCAAGTCACAAGAGTTTTGTTCATATCTCATTCATGGTTTTCTTCATAATAATTATATGAAATTGAATTCTAGTGTTGTCATTTGCTCTTTGCTTTCAGATTTCGTAAGCCACTGGAATCTTAGACTTCATAATCAAACTATTCTAGCTACTTGGTTAATTAAAATATTTTTTTTCAAGTCTTTATCACAAATTATATCAAGAAAAAAAGTAAAAGATGAAGGAAAAAAGAAAACTCCCAAAGCCAATAAATTGAATTCAAGACAAACAACAAACATCATCGATGTTTTATACTATTTATGTTTAGTCAGGATGGCCTACTTGGAGCTTTCTTGTGGCTTTAAGTACTTAATAGAAAGATAAGCTTTGAATAGTAACTTATCATGGAAGTAATAAAAACCAAACTTGGGTTTTAAATAAATAATCACAAAAAAGTAACTTTCAAAGAGATTGCTCTTAATAAGAAATTGAGTGAATTGAAAGCATGATGTAGTGGTCTGTTGGAGGAACTTGGGGGACCCAAAAATATTGTAAAAAAAATGCACATAAAATTATGAATGATTAAGGGGGTGTAAATGAGGATTGCTTCATTGGAAACATGCATGAGTCATCTAATGGTGGATAAGTAAAATGATTAGAAAATCTATGGGTGTTTTTGAATGATTCGTAGGTTAAAGTTTTCACCTACCATTGCATACATGTATGTGCCAAAAATGAAGAACACCATTTGTTAACTGCCATGTGTTCAATTTGAAGCAAATAGGCTTGAGCCCATTGCTCACCTGGTTCGACAACTTGACCTTTGTGTATCTTTTGCATGGAAAAATTAAGGAATTTGGTTCCTGAGCTAGATTGAGTAGAAGTTATGACAACACCTCATTAATGGGGTTTTATTCCCTCATGTTTAATATTAGTTGATTATACCTAGAAGTCAGGACCAAGCGTTGAGAGCTTGGCGCCAAATCAGCCAAGCATTTAGAGTTTTTCCATAATTTTTTTTCTATGAAAAATAATGCAAACAAAACTTAATTTGGTGTATTATGAACCAAGACTTCTTTATTCATTCAAATCAAAGAATCTTAGATCATTTGTTGAATCATTATTAAGAAAAGTCTTAATAACAAGTTTTTTTTTTTCAAAGAGTTTGATATAAAAGAATCATATGGGGTTGAACTAGACTTGCTAATTTTCTAAGCCACTACTCACAAGTGGGATCATTGTGAGTTTCCTTTTACCATGGAAACATTTATGATTATGAAGGAGGTTTAATGTTCACATAGAAAGAGGTAGGAAATTTAGGTAAAAAGACATTGACCAATTTTTTAACTTAAGGTACACTCATGGACATGGACAATTAGGGTTTAAAACGAGGCCTAAAGAGATTTGGGGAATTTCACTTCCATTTTGAAGTTCCAAGTTAGGGATTTGACTTAGAGTGAGTGAGAGATACCAATTTCCCCTCATTTAATACACAGTACCTTACTTGCTCTCCATCAAGCAGACATGGTTAGCAAACTTAAGTTCTAATTAATATTTTTTAAACACTTTTGCTAACAAGGGCTTTAATGGAATGTGGACTTTTATAGTTCCCTTGTAATAAAATTACCAAAAACAAGAAAAATGAGGAAACCCATACCTGGTTACTTTTCAAAACCTAGAAAATCTAGATTATTTGACTTAGGCATGATTTAGAAAGACCATAATGGCCTTGCATTTTATTTTGTTAATGAAGAGTTGAGTTTTTGTGAATGTGATGTGGTATTGATGTCAACAATGGGCTTTTTCTAAGTGCACCGGCCTTATGCCTGGTGCAAACCAGGCACCGTAGATCTGCATCGAGATAGGAGTTGTCTCTTATCTCGATGCAGAGCTACGGTGTCTAGTATCACCAGGCACCGTAGCATTACTCGTCAACAATTGGTGCCATGTGGTGAAGACATGGTTCTTTTCAGGTATGTGAGGTGGGAAAACGATATGATCAGTTCTATCATTCTAAGAAGGGGTCCCATTTACTGACCTTAATCCCATTTGCAAGGTCCTTCTTGCTTCTAAACACTTCAAGGTTCAAAATGACAAGGGCTTCTCTGTTTTTGCTTCTAGAAGCAAAAGTTCTGCAATCATGAAAGATAAATGAAGTGTTAACCTTATGGTTCCGAATAGAAATTAGAGAAATAAACACCACCAAAGTGGAAAAACTTAACCTGTTCAGAAGAAAGAAAAAATAAAAATAATCCCAGGTTTTTCTTCACAAGGATTTTTATGGATTCTAAAACAATAATATGACATTTCATCGGACCCGCATTAAGGATCAAAATTATGTGACAATGATCTCTGCATCATACATATCATCACCATAAAAAAATCAGCTTAATTAGATATTTCAGAATATTATAAATAATAAAGTTACATCAACTTACTATAATTCATGTTATCCAATAAGGGAGTTAGATTATCAATAAATGACACTGCATGTCAAGAAAACAAGGCAAGATAACCAAACATCAATCCATGGCACCCTCCAGGTAAAGTAAAAAAAATAAAAAAAGAGGGATTTTTTTTTTTTGAAGGTGTGGGTATAAAACCCAAGAAATAGGGTTATTACATCCTTATGGACACTGCAAGAGGCAGACAATCTCTCAAGGGCATTACAGTAATTGTCATTATGTATAATACCTTCCCTATGTCCTTACCTATCTACTTAAGCCAAAAATGTCAATTCATTTTAACTAAAAAGGAGAAAACTCAAGAAGAGGTAGTGGGTCCCCTTAAGGGGATGAGGTGGTGTTAAACTATGAGCTGATAGGGTTAGTGAGCCCCCACCCATTCATACTCGGAATCCCAAAAGATGTAAATCTATCTGACAGGTCAGAAAGAAAGAAAGAATAGAAGGTCTGAGTGAAAGAATAGAAGAAAGGAGGATTTTTGGATCCTGAGAAACCCAAAGTCAGAAAACAGATTAAGGGGAAGGTTGAATATAATTTGAGTTTTTGTATGGGAAATTGGTACACCCTACGTTTGCTTAAAATAATGCAAAAATGAGTGATTAAAATAACTGTTACATTGGAAGCTTGCTTTGTCTTTAAGTGCAGAGGATAGAGGAGAGGTTTCATGAGATGGGCATGAGAAGGTGTGAAAACAATTTGATATGAAAATCCCCAAAAAACTGCTGATTTTGTAGTCTCTTGAGATCCCTCGCTTTGGATTTAAACAACCCTAAATGGAGTTCAAGAAGGGCAAGTGAAGAAGTAAGAGTTTCCATTCAAAACTCTTGACTTGGGTTTCTTGGTAGTTGTTCTTGAAGGGCTTGGCTTAGCTTGAGCTTCTCACCCCCCCCCCCCCCCCCCCCCCCCCCCCCCCAGTCACCACGATCTTAGCAAAATCACCCCAAAAAGGAGGCTGAAACTTTGGAAGCCAACCCTATTCCAGGAAACATATAATGAGTTTGAGCCGAGTGTATTGGATATAAGCTTGGTTTCTTGAGTTCAGCCTTTTGAGTTCATAATATAGGCTTGATACTAGTAGTTTGAGCTGTTCTACTTCAGACGTCACAATTAGTTTCTTTGTCTAGTTCTCCAAAACCTTATTGTTTAATAGCAACAAGCGATTTCGAGTTTCAACTACAAAGACCAGTTGTCTCTCAGGCTGGTTGAAGAAGTCTATACTCAGTTCAACTCCACTTTCCTCTTCATTTCTACTCTTTCTTCTCTCAGTTTTCTGATAACTAGTTTGAAGTGAAAAGGGCGTGAGAGAAAGAGAGTAATGGAAAACAAGAATGACTTCGATAAGGTAGATGAAGTTATGCTCCCTGGGTTTCGGTTTCATCCAACTGATGAGGAACTTGTGGGATTCTACTTAAAGAGAAAGATTCAGCAGCGAACACTTCCTATTGAGCTTATTAAGCAACTGGACATATACAAATATGATCCATGGGATCTTCCAAGTAAGCTAATTAACTTTCATGCATAACCTGATCCAAGTTTTTCTTTTTCTTCGGTCAGAAAGAGTGAAAATAGTCTGACGTTCGTCTACTGTTTCTTTGGTAACAAAATTGATAGTTCAGATATCTAAGTCCACAGTGTTTTTTTCTTAGATATTCCTAAAATGCTAGTAAAGGAAAAGCAAATGAATATTTGGAAAACCGGTTGTTGTCTTTTTAATTCGGCAGTTGAAGAGTTTCTATCCTTTCTGGTTCAGTCAAAAGTTTAGTTTTCTTCTTTATAGTGCTAGTTCTTGGTTTTCTTGTTAGTTAGAGCTTGACTAATTACGTTTTTACTTCATTTGTGCAAGAAGAGTTGGCGACTACTGGGGAGAAAGAGTGGTATTTCTACTGCCCAAGGGATCGTAAGTACAGAAACAGTGCAAGACCTAACCGAGTTACTGGTGCAGGGTTCTGGAAAGCCACTGGAACTGACCGACCTATCTACTCCTCTGAAGGTAATAAGTGTATAGGTTTGAAGAAGTCACTTGTGTTCTACAGAGGCAGAGCAGCCAAAGGGATTAAAACAGACTGGATGATGCATGAGTTCAGGCTACCTTCACTCACCGACTCGACCCCACAAAAGAAGCCCCTGGATAAAAATGTCCCTGCCAATGTAAGCTTCTCTATCTTTGGTGTGCCCCACTTCTTCTCTGGATAACAGACTTAAAAATAACTAACTTCCTCTTTGGGTCCACAGGACGCATGGGCAATTTGCAGGATCTTTAAGAAAACAAACTCCATGGCACAAAGAGCTCTCTCTCAATCCTGGGTCTCCTCATTTCCAGAAACAACAGGATCCGATATGCTTCTACATGGGACACATACTCAGTTTAGTTCAGAGAACATCTCCTGCACAACTGAAGCCAGATCAGCTATCCAGTTCTGTTGTAATAATGATTTACAACAATCCTCAATTGCTACTTACCCTTCGATAGATGTTCAGTCATACAAACCTTCTAATGCCATGGCCTATAGGCCATCTTTACCTCCAATTCCAAATGGAGACCCTTCTGCTGGCTTCACATTCTCAGCATTTGACATGTCAGAACCTTCTAAGTGTACAGTTGATGTTGCTTCCTTTCTTGCAAATTTGTCCCCTGCCATACTCGGGGACATGGGTAAAGCTTCTGAGAATATAGATTTCACTGGGATGCAACAGCAGAGTAACGGCTTCTCCATTACTTTGCCCCAGGAGTTACAGGGAAACATGGGTACAGGGGAGGAGGAAACATGTTCGAGGAAGAACCTAAACATATCCCATGGTAATGGACAGTGCGAAGGTGTCCAATCAGTTGGGTTTCCCTTCAGTCTGCCGTCAGACCTGCCTGATGCATGGAAACCCAATTTACCATGGGAGTCTCCTCCATGTCCAAGCGAGATGTCTACTAGTTATTCCACAAACAAGTGCTATACTAGTTAGAAGAACTTGTCTGTTAGCTTTGTGTGAGAGAGTTGGGGATTACTTCTTAATCTGTGCAAAAAAAAATTGGGGATTACGCGTGAAACATACTGTTTACAGTATTACTGTATAGTTTTCCTTATTTCAATTAAAGGATTAGAGTGGATTAATCTTCCATTGGCCCTAAGCCTTTTTTTTATTGGCACGGACTACATTCTACAACATAAGTTCTAAAACCCTAAAACAAAACTTTCCCTGATTAAGAATCATCATGCATCGCACATGCTGATACAGATATATATTGTTAGTAGAGAACAAGCAAACTGATCAGACAACAATTTCGTCCATTTATTTTGTCAATAAGGAGAAAACAAAGTCTTGGAGGATCCTTTGGAGCCTTCTGCAGCAGATGGAACGGATTGATGAAATAAAAGAATAATAAGCACTTTGTGGCTCCAAAGAATCATAATATACAATTCCAGCAACCATTACTATAATCATACAAGATAGACCAAACTTCACTTTTGTTCATGTTGGTGACCGATTATGTCTCATTTGCGAGTTCTAAACTGTTTCCCCGTAGTTCAGGCACACTGCAAAGTTACCTACCTTGTTGAAAATTCACTACCAAAAAAATGACTTTCAGCTACAACCCTGGTTGCAGGGAAAGGCTATGCCCACATCTACTGCCTTTGAACTAGAGTCCCGTGGGGATAACTACAGTCACCAATGACGGACACAGGAAAAAAAAAAAATTTGAGACTGGTATCACCAACAATTTAAGCTGTAGGTAAACCAAACAGCTATGACAGGTAACTGCAAGCAAACACTTGATTGTCTGCACCTTGTGTAGCTGTGATCTGTCAAAAGCTATGGCCCATCGTGTGGGCAAGGGGATTGACCCTATAGATGGTAGTTCTTGGCATCGTTGCAGCCAATAGCCCAACACGTACAGTGTTGAACCTTATACAAAGACATCATTGAAAACCATTAAGAATCAGAGCCTATGGCTCTGATTATGGGCAAAGACGTGACTCCTATAGATTGTTGCCCTTGGCGGCAGCTTAGCCAATAGTCCATGTCATGCAGTATGTCTAACACAGCTAACTGAGAAATTTTCTGGGTTCACATCAGTGTCACATGGATAGGGAGGGTTAGCACAGCTGCATACCAAATAACTTTGTACAAGTCAAGTTGGGGGTGTGGGAGGTGTATATATCACGATATGTAGAATAAATCCTCCTGAAAATTTATCTACTGAAACAACTTTAAAATACTGATATATCGCGATAAATCACGATAGATTTCTGTTACGATATTTGTGAATAAGAAGTGATTCTCGCACAACTGGCTGACGACAAATTGATGAAACCAAAACCTTTCCATATTACGAACTTATCGAATCAATAGATAGCAAATAATGTTGAACCATTTTGATAGACTTCGACCACTACAGGGTCAACCGAGAAAGATCTTCGAGGGGCAGAGCATCTACCAACACACCCGGTAAACGACGAAGAGGAAGACATGGCTCTTAAAGAGATATCTACAGGAGTCTACCCAGGGAATTGACAACATCAAGGTGTGGACCCTTGAGTTAGCTTGCAAGAATATGCAAGAGATTGCGATCATCGATCAACTGCGATATCAAGTGGTAGTCAAGTATCATCCTCGTCATGTGTTATAGCAATGACGATGATTATGACCCAGGGGTGGTTTTATACAGTTCGTTAGAGTTTAAACAAGATCGTAGGATGGTTTTTTTCTTTCTTTTTGTTTTTGTAGATAGTACAATACTTTAGCTATTTTGTAAGTGATGAAATTTTGTTCAAGTTTATGAGATATTTTTTTATTAAAAAATGATTTCTTAAAAATCAAAAAAAAATTAAGACACTGTGTTATTGACAATTTGACAATATGCCAATATTTTTTAAATATCCAAGTATAAATTAAAGCTACCAACACATTGACAATAAATCATAAATATCTTATATCTCTAAAAAATCATATATCCAAACTTATGCTTGATTTTATACCAACCTTTTTTCCCCAAGTTTCCTTGATGTTATCTACTTGATGCCAATATATCCACCCGAACCATGGTATCATGCATCATGCATGGTGTAAAGGAGATGAAATACAATATAAAGGAAATATTTGGCTAAACTACTAAGTTGTTCCAAATTGACAGCCGTAACAAACTGACCATATATTACACCATGGGTCAAATTTACACTCAGACTTATTTTACTTATCTTTTGCACAAAATGGCTCTAAAAAGATTTTGTATATTGTTCAAATTGTAAACTCCAATGACTGGTTTTCAAATTAAGGGAAAATAACTAAATAAAGAAATGAGATGCAAGAGTGAATACTACCCAATCGCTCAAGAAATTTTCTTCTTTACCCGTAAAAGATTAACTTGTGTTCCATGTCGCCAAGAAAACAACTATCCTCATGAAGAAGACAGCCCTGACAAGATACAGTATAAAATACAATTCTGTGTAATGGCACCAACTCTGGACAATAGAAACATAAACCAACAGACTCCTATAGAAGATAAACCAGTACGTAGAAACCAAATCCCAACTGAATACTACATAATAATGGACACTGCAGCTGAAAATAAGGATTCTTGCAAAAAAAATTAACAATTATATATAACTCTTATTCGTCAATTCATCAAACCTATATGTTTCCAGCAATAGAAAATCCAGTTGACACAAGTACCTGTACATTTTGCTAATGATTCCATAAGATACAGGGTCGGTCTACAACAGTTATGGGTTGCTTCCAAAACACATCCCCGGCAAGAACAGCCTCTGTTCAAACACCAACAAATTTTAACTACGAGGAACATTTTTTAGATTGGAACGATTTATCAAAAGAATACAATAGCTGCGACAAAAATGAAAGTCTACAGAAAATAAACAAAATGAAAATTAAAATTCAAAGGAGAAAGGTGACTCACCCACAACTGTATAAGCAATTGTCAATCTTCAACAACCTTCTTCCCTCCTCCTTTATCCCGGCTTGGGACCGGCAATGAAAAGAGTAATCTTTACATTGGCAGAGTTAAAAAAAGGTTTTGCCTGAGATTGCAAGAAAATTATAAGCCAAACTCAAAAGTAAACATCATGAGTTAGTATTCTCACACGTAACTCCAACCTGGTTCCTTAGTTACCCCAGGTCCCCAGCGCCCTTCATTAAACTTTGGATATTCATGACTTCATCTAAATGAACCACGTCAGCAAATATGTTCGACAGAGAAACATAGGCCCCATAGTCAATGGGCTCCAACTTTAAAATCTGTTTTTCTGCCAAACTCCCAAGCTAAACTTCGCCATGAACTTTGCAAGATGCAAGTAAGGTCCCCCACACTAAAGCATCAGTCTCAGTTGCCATATAGTCTTCCTGATCGCCCAAGTAGATCGACCATACAGACAAAGTGGTGGGAGCCTGATTGGATTCCATAGTCTTTACTCGTTGAATTCAGATAAAAATACAATTCTTCCACTAAACCAAGTCCTTCTCTAATGGGTTGAGTTCCAGTTTTTCGTTGCATGAATATTTTTAGGCAATAGCATATTACTAGGATACCACTCAGTTGAGAGAGAGTGCAAAGAGCAAATGAAAGGATTGGTAGGGGGGAGGAGATGGTGTTTCGACCAACGAGAATAGGTGAACTGACACCAAAGAGAATAGATGAAGGGAGTTGCAAGGGGAGGCAAATGGGGGTGTTCTACTTACGAGAGAAAAAAACCTCAGACATAACTGCAACGGAGAACCGAGTCAGAAAATGCACAAGGGGATCAAAACACAAACAATCTTGTTCACAATGATAACACCTTGTAGTAACCAAAGCACTAACCTAACTTAAATGTTTGTAACTATGGACAAAATTTTCATGTAAATATAAATTCATCTTAATCATGTTCTTCAAAATGATGATTATATAAAATAACTGAAAATCAAAAAGTAACAACAAAAAATTGAAATCAAAACCAAAAAATTTCACCCAAAATCCACCTTTAACCATGATAGAAGCCACTAAACTGATGAATAGAACACCGAAAACCAAAATGAATGCCATCAAATGGAAATCCCCATGTCAAGATCGAAAAAAAATAAAAACCACTTAATCAACCAATGAAATGCCCCTCATATTACATAACCTCTTTTATCACGAGGACATCCATGATATGCATTATCTACTTCTCAGATCTCATCATATATATAGGTTTATTCATGAATGTCATGCAAATGTATTCATCAGACCAACCCATCTCCTATAACATCCAATTTTCCTTCCCAAACAGATCTACTATAGATGTCAACACAAATTGCAATAAACTATGGAACTTTTAAATGGTGAAAACTAAACACATTATCGATTGAGTGGCTGAATGCATTGAAGATTGATTGATTCGATTGGCTGAATCAGTCGTTCGAATCTATTGAACCTTGAACCGCGATTGACTTGGTCTGACCCTAACTAGCTGGTTGCAATGAAGCATCGGAGGAGGGGGAGGAGGACAAGAAGAAGACTGAGGAGGAGCGTTGGAGTTGCTCAATTAGATTTGGAGATTTTGACGTACGGACGGACGGACAATTTAAGTTGGGGTCACATAGGAACCACTAAGGGTGTGTTTGGTTGAATGGAATCATATGCCACGAAAATCTATGAAATGACTTCTATATTTTAGGCTAATTTGAAGTATAACTTCAAATGTACTATTTGATTTTGTTATTAACGATGAAAATGAAAGTTTCATAAACATGAGAATGACATGCCTTGGGGGACCAAGGAGTGAGATTCTCATGTTCATAAAACTTTCATTCACACCATTGATCACAAAATCAAATGATGAGTGTAGAGTGATATATTAATTTAGCCTAAAATGTAGGGGTCCCCTTATGGATTTTCATGACATAGGATTCCATGCAACCAAACACACTCTTCCCTTTAGGTCGTTCACTATCTTCATTCTTCTTCTTCTTTAACCCTTAATCCTCCCCACCCCATGCCCCAGCAGGATTCGAACCATGACATGTGTTTTCTACCAATTTAGCAGGTACCCTTTTGGCTTGGGTCAATCAGCCTCGATTAACACATTAAGAAAATAAAGCCATGTTTGGTTTTTAAATGGAATGGGAATGAGAATGAACATGATAATAGTAATAGAATAGAATGGAACTATTATTATGTTTGGTTACTCGATGGAATGGGAATGAGAATGAGAATTATTTGTGTCTTTACCATTATACCATCAATTATCAATCACGAATTTTGGATCTATGGTGGGTAAGGAGGCATCTATGTTACGTAAGGATGGCAGATAAGATAATGGGCATTCATTAGGATTTTGATAAAGAATGTTCATTACAATGAAATTTGTAATAGTCATTGTCATCACGCAATTTTTTTAACCAATCAAATAAAAGAATTGCATAAATCATTGTAATGGTCATTACCGATCTAACCAAACAAAGAAATGGTTTATACCATTGTAATGGTCAATGCGCCATTTTTTCATGTAACAAATTACCCATCTAACCCAAAATAAATAACCTCCTAGAGTTGGTGTAAACAAATTAGCTAGTTTAAATAAAGCTCTCCTTAACAATCGTTTAATTTGATAACATCTACGGTACCTCAAACTAAATTATACCACACAGATTAATCCTTTGGGAGATGAAGTGGATTTTTTTTTCTTTTTTAAGGCAAGCCCTGTTTGACACCGCCAAAAGTGTTGTACCACACCACCACATATTTTTTTTATCTACTCAACCACATCACCATTAAATAGGTGTTTTCCCTCTCATCTCCTCTCATCTTTCTCTTCTTGAATAACACCACCTGACCCACCTACCGTCGGCCGCACTGCCATTCCCCCTACCTTCATTCTCTTTCTCCTCCCCTCTTGTTCTCCACTATTCTCATGCACAAACCCCATCAACAAACACTTGATTTTGGTGGAAACTACAATCGCCAACGTAAGAGTAAAGAGCAGCCAATTGTCAATAGAATATGAAACTCATGAAAACTACATACATGAAAAGAAACTCATATTATTGCAAGTATGCACTAAAATGACATGAATCTCAACAAATACTTGATTATTTGATTGAGATGAGTAAAAGAATTAAAAAATATATTATTACATATATCTATTTTGCTCAAGTCAATAGATTGAGAATGTTTGAACACGATTCACCATACAAAAAAAAAAAAAAAAAACTACAATTCCAGCGACATTAGTGTCGTACTCATCCTCGCACAATCACATTGGATAATGCAACTGGGAGATTCCTATTCGCATTGGCCTATGCGAATTTGAGACTTTCATTCGTATAGGTCTGAGCAAATTTGAGACTCTATTTTGCATTGTCCAATGCAAATGGGTGAAACCAGACATTTTATTTCTGGACAATTTGAGTGTTTGTCGTAAAATGGCCATAACTTTCTCATTTCAAAACATTTTTAAGTGATTCAATTGTGTTCATTAGATAACTTAGAGTACTACATTTTTTTGTTTTAATGAGCTTGATAATCGGTCTCCGTTGATCATATAAGTGGGTCGAAAGTTAGGGACACTTCTGTGTTTTCTTTACTGGACAAATTTGAGTGACTTTAGTAAAGTGACCATAACTTTCTCATTTCAAAACATTTTAAACTGATTCAAATTGTGTTTATTAGATAACTTTGAGTAATACAATTTTCATGTTGGGATGAGCTAGAGAATCGGTATCAATTAAGCAATCTATGGTCATTTTACAACAATCACTCAAAACTGTCCAGAAAACAAAATCAGGGTATTGTCCATGATTTTCGGCTAATTGATACACTCAATTGAGACCAATTCTCAAGCTCATCAAAACTTGAAAAATGTAGTGCTCTGGGTTACCTAATAAACACAATTGAATCAATTGAAAATGTCTTAAATGAGCAAATTATGGTAATTTTAATAAAGTCACTCAAATTTGTCTAGTAAATAAAACATGGTAGTATCTCTGACTTTCGGCCAATTTATACACTCGATAGAAAGCGATTCTCAGTCTCATCAACACATAAAAAATGTAGTACTCTGAATTATCTAATAAGCACAATTTGAATTACTTGAAAATATTTTGAAATGAGTAAGTTATGGTTTTTTACTAAATCGTGCAAATATGTCCAGAAAATAAACATAGTGTGCTTTTATCCATTCACATTGTACATGTGAGTCTAAAATTTGCTCGGACCAATGCGATTTTGTGTGTTTGAAGTTTGTTTAAATCTTACATTGAAGAATGGTGTTGTCATTGTTTGTTGTTTCCCATTTTTTAGTTCGGTTTGGAATTCAGTTTAGTGTTCCATTTAGTGTTCGAAATTATATGTTGGAGAGATTGCACACAATCAATCTTTGGATTGATCGCACACAATCGATCTTTGGAGAAATCGCACACGAACCCTTATGGACAATGGAAACCTGTTGAGAAAATGGGGGAGACAGGGATGAGTTTGGGAGGGAAGACGAAGACTGTGGGAGAGTGAGTGAAGTGATAGGGAAGAAGATGTTTAGAATTTGAGGAAAAATAGTTGAAAGAGTGGGCGAAAGATTGGAATGGAAGAAAATGATTTGGGAGAGTGAGTCATGGTGGTGAGAGGGAAGTTGCAAGATTTAGAAGGAAGACGTGATTCAATTTGGGAAGGGAGAGTAAATACAAACAACCTTTATTGGTGGTGTGGGAGACAAGTGGTAGTGTGGAAGATAAAAAAAAATTTAATGGTGATGCCGGAGAATACTTTTGGTGGTGTCACAGAGGGCTTGTCTTTTTTCAAAAGAGTAATTCTATATGTCGAGGATTTGGGCGAGGTTTTGGGCGAGGGAAGTGCAACGCACACGAGCGGGCTGACGTGGTGAAAAAAAAAAAAAAAAAAAGTTCGCGAGGGAAATGAAAAATTTGGGCGAAAGAAGAAGAGGGAATGGAAGCAGCCTCTTCATCTCCCTCTCCTCTCCCTCTCCTCTCGCTCCCTCTCCTCTCCCTCTCCCCATTTTCGACAGGAGCAATCAGATTCGACCTCCCTCTCTTCTCTTCAAATCAAACTCTCTCTTCTCCCTCGACCCCTCCCTCGACTCCTTTCTCAACCTCTTCCACAAACCCTAGACCTAGCCAAGCTCCCTCGAAAGAGGAAGAAGAATGAAGGAAGAAGAAGAAGTGAAGATTGAGAAAAAGAGCAAAACAAGTTGATTTTTCTTCTTCTTCTTTCAGATCTTTTCAAAGCAAAACAGGTTGATCTTTTCAGATCTGTTCATCTTCTTCTTCTTTCTGATCCCCTCTTGTTTTTTCAGATCTCTTCTTCTTCTTCCATTTTTTTTCTTCTTTCGGCAGAGCAAAACAAGTTGTTCTTTTTTTTTTTTTTTTTTTTTTTTTTGATTTCGTGGGTATACGCAGAGAAGAAGAACTGAAGAAGAAAGGGGAAGAAGAACCAAAGAAAAAAGAAGAAGCAGATCAAGATGGCTCTCCCTTTTCCTACCTTCCTTCAAACCAAATCAAAGGTATGTTGTATCTCTTCTTCTTCTTTTTTGTTTCAGATCTCTTCTTCCTTTTTTTAGTGTTTTTTTCGGTAAAATTTAGCCATCACGAGCCATGTTCTGTGGGTATACCGTATGCATGCTCTGTGGGTATAGCATATCTGATTTCTGATGTCGAAATTTTTTTTATTTCAGATCTCTTTTTCTTCCTTTTTTCTGGGTTTGTTTTATGTAATTTGAGTATGAGCTATGTTGCCTAACTTACATGCTTGACTCTGTTTTTTTTTAGATAATCTTCCCTTTTTTTTCTGTGGTTTTTTTTTTATGTAATTTGGGTGGTAGGCTTATATAAGGTGGTTTGGGAGTGATTTAGAAGTCTGGGTGTTGTTCATAATTGAGTTTTACAACAGTTTTGAGGTCTGGGTATCTCTGATTTTGATAGAAAAGTGTGGGATTTAGGATCATTTTAGTGAAATTCAGGGAAAGTTGGGTTTTTTTTTTGTGATGCAAATGAGATAGATCTGGGAGACATTTTTTGTGTGAATCTTACAAAGAGTTAGAAGATTCTTGTTGAATTTCCCCGGTTTTGGATTTTTTACATTTTTTTTTTTTTTTTGTGTTTTTTCATTATAAAGGGGTTAGTGGTGATTTGGTTTTTTATTCCCGTGATAAGTTTTAATGACAAGAAAGGCATTATTGAGGAAGTTCATCAGTTGAATGTTCAACTATACTTGTGAATGAATCAACTTTAATTCATTCAATTATATTTATTGTGTTTTGAGTTTCTTATTTAAGGTGAAGTGAAGGAGGGATTCATCTTATTGTTCATGCATTTCGGGTCCGGCTAGATAGTTCCCTTTCCTTCATCGTATGATAGTTCTCACACTCACAGTGAGTAGTGAGAACAAAGTATGTTGTAGATCATAGAAGTGAGGAGTCCTTGGAAAATAGTGGTATGGGAAAGAAGAAGAGAAAGAAGAAGAATCATGTTTTCCTCCCAAATTTGGTTTCTCTTTTTTCACCACTTTCCATGAGATACTCATTTATATAGAAGGCAGTATGAAGCATATGTTCTAAAACATTCAATCAATTTTACAAGCCAAGGAGAAAGAAATTCCTCATTTTAGGTTTTTGGTTTTTGGTTTGTAGTTTTTGATTTTCCCTTTACTCGGTTGTTTTAGGTTACTGGTTTTGGACAAGAAGTTGGTTTTCATCGCTCGGACGCAGAGGTAAGCCCATTCTTCTTCTCTTCGTTTCGTCTTCAGATCTAGGGTTCATCTAGGGTGGATTTTTTTTTTATTTCAATGTTCTTCAGCCGAAGAGCTTCATGTAGGGCTCATTTTTTCATGTAGAATCGGGTTTCACTCATAATATTGATTATTTTTCTTGATTTGATAAGTTAATGTCTTATATTGTTTCCTAGCAAATTTAGCTAGATTTTAACAAGCAAGTGTGGTTACTTTGGTACAGGATTTCTTAGTTATATATTTACAACTGATGATTTTCAAAATAAGATTTAAGTATTTGATCCTCTAATTGATCTCTAAGTGGTGCTAGTTATGACCTCATAGACCTGTATTGAGTGTGGCAATGATCGCAACAATAACAATCAAGGGGCCGAAGCATTTCTAATTTAGGTTGGTATTCATCCCAATAGTTAAGGAGCAGAGGGATTTTTTTGTTTCCTCTCACTATAGCCTTCATCATTCCAGGACTTAACACCCAGTCCTTTGGGATTGAAAATTTTACTGTTTGTTGTCGAAAATTTTCTGTACATGTAAGTTGTAATGTTGAAAGAGACCATAATTATAAAGCATACGAGATGTATATATGTTAGATTCATTGAACAAAGTAGAAAAACAGAGATAGCTGCAAAGTATATGATCTATATTTGAAGTTCATTTTCCGCAAGTGTTTGTAATTGCTGCCCGTGTTTGAGGGGGTTCTGCATCTGACACAAACACTAATGTTGTTGGTCTTTTCCAATCTTGCTTGTTGGATGGATTCAGCCCTACCTTCCAAAGATTTGCAGTGAGAACAGCTAAGAGAATTGAAGATGTATCACAGGCTGGTATGTTTTGCTTGGTTAAGCCTTTGGGTTGATTTCACTTTTTGCATTATAGTAAGACGTGATAACATGATATTTTAATCTTATTTGCAGCTGCAAAGAAGAGGGAAGAAATACTGGAAAAAATGAAAGACTTGTCGAACAATATCGACGTAAGTTCTGAACTCGTGGTAACATCTGAACAAATTGTTTATTTCTTTTGGGCTTTGATTTAATCCATTGTATTTATACTTAATACAGTCTTCTCGGAAACCATGAGTAGTTCGGTGAAGATGGTGGTAAGTCGGAGTTGTCTGCATTTTAGTGAAGGAAGAACATAGCAAGCTGTGGATGCCTGCTCTGGGTGATTGCATATCTGCTAGCTTCTCCCTGTTTGATCTTTTGGACCCGAGTGTATAGTTATGTAAACGATGTAGTGCTTGTCTGGCATTATGACTTAAATCTGTTAGAATATTATTCAATACTTTTGATAACCTATGAAGATCTGTTGCCAGAACCTGAAACTTTGTGGTAGTGAGATGTTGAGTGAAAATTGGCATGAGCTTTTCATGACTTCCTCTTTCTTATATAGTTTCACCTTTACCAAAGAATGCCTTAAACAATCTTGGCCGTGGCTTTACAGAATAGAATATAAACTGCATAATGTAAATTTGATAATCAGAACAAACAATGAACTTCTAAATAGCTTGTAAGTGTGTTTATTCAATTTTGGACGGTGTTGCATAAGCTTGCCATGTTCATCAACAATCTGCTTGTACCAGCCAAAGAATGCACAAAAAAATACAATAGGATTTACACATTCAGCTTTGCTCAGTGGTTGCTTACAGACACTTGAATTTTGAAGGGATTTAACATGGTATTTTCCAAAATTTACATCCTTTCCATGTTGGCCCCATGAAACTACTGATGGCTTCCTTGCCATGTACCTCTCTATGGCCATATACCCTCTTCTTTTCAACACATGCAATCCTCACGAAGGGCTGACAGCCACAAGTGCAAGGGCATCCACCTCTTAGTCTTGTTCATCACCTCACTGGTCTGTATCGTCTGGATCAATGGCTTATTGCTAAAGCTGTTGTCAGTATTCCAAGCACAAGGAAGGGTGCCTGCAAAGTGAACCCAAGTTTCAGAACAAAGTAACCCAAACAATAGGTTAACTTTAATGGTTATTATATTCTAATTTGCAACTCTCTGTAGACTACATGCTATCATGACTAATTCGCTATAGATCTGAAGGCAAGTTCACCACACATTGTTTTCAGCCATGGTTCATGGAAACTTACAAACATACAAAGATCATAGTTACTGAATACCCAAAATTGCTGAGGTAACTCAGATTGTTTGGGATGCGTTGGAGAATAAGTGGCCATGCTGATGGATGTAAACAGATGTATAAACAGATGTATTTTATGATTATCGACGTATTACTAATCAAGCAATGAGGAATCTTGCATCTAGTTGTGAAAACAATTTCTAGTTATAAATGTTTGATAACTAAAATGATCAATATTACTATAAACAAAATTAGTAAACACCAAATTGCAATAACCTATAACTGCGACAGCATCAGCTTACTAGACATGGGTAACATTGCAATGTCAAAACACATCCCTCAATGATGTACTTCATTAATTAAAACATTACAGTACACGAGGTCACTTAGTGTATTGTTAGATATTTTAACAAAAAAAGAAAAACACACATTATTAGATATGTAATGTGGACACTTTTCAGACTTGAACTACCAAGACAATGAACGTGTCTTTACACTATATTTTCGAAGCTATCATGAACATATATGTGGTCAATGCAGGTGAGAGTAAAGCGCCATTTTGTAGCCAAAGATAACAAGACAACACATAAGAATCATAACACAAAAGTTTTAGTCATATACTCACATCTATACAAAAAGCTCTCATTTACAAGGAAGTTAAAAGACAACAAAAATTACTACCCCCACGCCCAATTAAAGGATTCTATTATGACCCACCTACACATGAGGTCTCTTCGTACTTTGAATAGAATAACATGCTAGACACCCATGTGCACTGCTCAGCTCATTGACAGGTAAAACATGTTATACGCATCATACTCTTAGTCCCACCACAATCACTCTCAGTGGAAAACCTAACATGGGAAACAAATAAATTCACAACTGCAAACTAGAATACAAGGAAAATGTTTTACCAGCGACAGATAGTTGTGTTATGTCAATTGCACCAACACACATCCATTTAGCCGTATCAACGCCAAAAGCCACTGGAAGGGACTGGTTTAAACAGCAAAACAGAAACAATTAGAAAAACTCAATAAATATGTGGCCATTCAAATAACAAGAAAAACAAAATGAAAAAGCAAAATGCGAGAGACAAACCTGCAGTCCCATCGCCTTATCTCCTTCAATACTTTTGAAGTCATTTATGATGGCAATACCCAGCTGAAATGTGCAAATACCAGATCAAGTTACATCAGATGATTCAAGTCTGAAGCTGTGCAACAAAGGACTGTTGTCAAGAGCATACCCCAGCTATGCTATACAGGAGGGTGAGTACAATTACATCAGGTGTAAGAGTTCCAAATAAAGCTTGGCCGGCCCACCTGCCAAAACGATGTAATAAAATAGAAATATTCGATATATTATCACAAGAGTGAATTTGCATTGATGGATAATAAAATTCACAGTCAGGAACATATTTGTGCATTTGTGGCTCTTTTTGCAGAAAATGCCCATCTGGCAATTGATTACCAATCCATCTGGCATTTTTTCTCTCTTTTGAAAAATATACAGGCTATTTGCGATTTGCTCACTCTACAATGCCGATGATGTCATCCCTGCCATGATGAGAGAATGTCAATATTGTTCCGTACGCCCCAAGTACTTATAACCTGAAATGGAATTTGGAAAAAGTTACTAGCCAATATAAACTGAGGCTGAGAGAGGAAAAGAGTACCAATGGATACAAAAGATAAAGAGATTGAAAATAAAAGCAATAGTAGAATTTTCATTTATCATACATTTTGAATGGATTTTTTAAATTCACATCTCCTTTTGTTTAAAAATGACAAAGGTAAAGTGTAACACATTTGGCCTAAAATTTTTCATGGTAGCAGAAGCTTGATTGGTTTTCAAGTACTCAACAGATAAAGATATATCTTGTCAATGCTATTCTCATATGTCATTCTTGCAACAATTGGTCAAGGTAGCAGACTTATGTTTGTTAGTTGATATGCTAGTGAATGTAATGAAAGAATGTAAAATTGATTGAATGTTTTAGAACATCTGCTTCATACTGCCTTCTATATAAATGAGTATCTCATGGAAAATGGTGAAAAAAGAGAAACCAAATTTGGGAGGAAAACATGATTCTTCTTCTTTCTCTTCTTCTTTCCCATACCACTATTTTCCAAGGACTCCTCACTTCTATGATCTACAACATACTTTGTTCTCACTACTCACTGTGAGTGTGAGAACTATCATACGATGAAGGAAAGGGAACTATCTAGCCGGACCCGAAATGCATGAACAATAAGATGAACCCCTCCTTCACTTCACCTTAAATAAGAAACTCAAAACACAATAAATATAATTGAATGAATTAAAGTTGATTCATTCACAAGTATAGTTGAACATTCAACTGATGAACTTCCTCAATAATGCCTTTCTTGTCATTAAAACTTATCACGGGAATAAAAAACCAAATCACCACTAACCCCTTTATAATGAAAAACACAAAAAAAAAAAAAAATGTAAAAAATCCAAAACCGGGGAAATTCAACAAGAATCTTCTAACTCTTTGTAAGATTCACACAAAAAATGTCTCCCAGATCTATCTCATTTGCATCACAAAAAAAAACCCAACTTTCCCTGAATTTCACTAAAATGATCCTAAATCCCACACTTTTCTATCAAAATCAGAGATACCCAGACCTCAAAACTGTTGTAAAACTCAATTATGAACAACACCCAGACTTCTAAATCACTCCCAAACCACCTTATATAAGCCTACCACCCAAATTACATAAAAAAAACCACAGAAAAAAAAGGGAAGATTATCTAAAAAAAAACAGAGTCAAGCATGTAAGTTAGGCAACATAGCTCATACTCAAATTACATAAAACAAACCCAGAAAAAAGGAAGAAAAAGATATCTGAAATAAAAAAATTTCGACATCAGAAATCAGATATGCTATACCCACAGAGCATGCATACGGTATACCCACAGAACATGGCTCGTGATGGCTAAATTTTACCGAAAAAAACACTAAAAAAAGGAAGAAGAGATCTGAAACAAAAAAGAAGAAGAGATACAACATACCTTTGATTTGGTTTGAAGGAAGGTAGGAAAAGGGAGAGCCATCTTGATCTGCTTCTTCTTTTTTCTTTGGTTCTTCTTCCCCTTTCTTCTTCAGTTCTTCTTCTCTGCGTATACCCACGAAATCAAAAAAAAAAAAAAAAAAAAAAAAAAAAAAAAAAAAAAAAAAAACTTGTTTTGCTCTGCCGAAAGAAGAAAAAAAATGGAAGAATAAGAAGAGATCTGAAAAAAACAAGAGGGGATCAGAAAGAAGAAGAAGATGAACAGATCTGAAAAGATCAACCTGTTTTGCTTTGAAAAGATCTGAAAGAAGAAGAAGAAAAATCAACTTGTTTTGCTCTTTTCTCAATCTTCACTTCTTCTTCTTCCTTCATTCTTCCTTCATTCTTCTTCCTCTTTCGAGGGAGCTTGGCTAGGTCTAGGGTTTGTGGAAGAGGTTGAGAAAGGAGTCGAGGGAGGGGTCGAGGGAGAAGAGAGAGTTTGATTTGAAGAGAAGAGAGGGAGGTCGAATCTGATTGCTCCTGTCGAAAATGGGGAGAGGGAGAGGAGAGGGAGAGGAGAGGGAGATGAAGAGGCTGCTTCCATTCCCTCTTCTTCTTTCGCCCAAATTTTTCATTTCCCTCGTGAACTTTTTTTTTTTTTTTTTTTTTTCACCACGTCAGCCCGCTCGCGTGCGTTGCACTTCCCTCGCCCAAAACCTCGCCCAAATCCTCGACATATAGAATTACTCTTTTCAAAAGAGTTTATCGCGTATAACTGTGCTTTGAGAATGAATAATTGAATTTATTTTTAGGTAAAAGCCCTTGGATTTTATAGTTCAGTACTACAATACACCTCAAGATTTGACAGTCATGCCGTCAAGATGGCCGAGTTGGTCTAATCGATTCTATTCATGACAATTCTCTTGTTTTTTTGCAGGGTTGGAGTTGGATCATTTTGAGCTTATTGCAACTTGCAAGTATATGATCAGTTTGATTTTGTGCTGTGTTGGTTCGGCTGGAAATTTTTGTCCCAAGTAAGTGATAATTTTTTTTTATCGCTCTCTGACTGTTTAGAATGCCCATTCTATATCCAAGTATTCATCTCTATTAACTGAAGTAGCCACCAGAGCGTGGAGTGAAAGTGGGGCAAAAGGATATGCAATTTGGGCAGAGGAGCAGCAGGCCTCATGAATGGATGTTGTGAGTAAGCTCAGTCCTTATCCAATTCCGAGCAATAAGCCAAGCTGAGAACCAGATGCAAATGCAGCAATTCAGGGATACCTTCTTCAACCGTGATGGATTGGTCTCAAAACTTTGCACTCCATTTTGTATACACCCAAAAAGAGTCTTACCTAACTCACAATCCATGGCTTATTCATTTTGTAAATACATCTTTCCAAAGTTAAATTTCAAAGTTCAACACAAGCTGAAAGCAAGACCACCATATTGTGGTCTCATCTGGTCTTACCCTGCCATTTAACATTTGAGCAAAAAATACAATGGCATGATTGGCATCATCCAACATTAATTTTCAAATTTGAACATGAACTTTAGAAATGAATGTTGAAAGGTAAACGACAAGTATCAAAGTTGCACAAGCTAAACAAAAAAAGGAGGGTATTACTTTACCAGTCAGTTCTATTAACAGTGTTAGTGTTAGTGAATCATAAATTGTAATGTGTAAGATTAAAATTTAATCGTGAATCGTATAAAATTGTAAGATTTTTTAATTATAATATATATATATTACACTTGTCACTTGTCGGTGGTAGACATTGAAGAAAGAGATTTTTTCATAGAAAAGTCAAGTTTGCAAATGGTTATCTTTAATTGAGAGAAGCTAGGTTTACAAAAGTGTATTGTGGATCATTTTTGCACTTTATAAAAAATATATATACTCTGAAAAATAAGGATGCACCAATTATATTACGTTTCTTTGAGGGTTTAAGTATAATAATTAATTTTTTATTTAGGGGTCCTGACTTTCATAAAGAATGAAAACAAAAAACAAAAATCAGGGCATCGCTTGGAGAGATCTTCTTGCAGAGAGCCCTTCAACAATCAACTGGAGAGATCTTCTTGCAGAGAGCCCTTCAACAGAGAGAAAAAATCGATTCGAAACTATTCCTCCTTCTTCTTCAACAAATCATTCTTCTTCTTTAACAATGGTTAGTATGAAATGAGGTATTTCATTACTGAGGCGAAACGACTTCTTCAACATGAAACAAATCCTCCTTCTTCTTCAACAGATCCTTCTTCTTCTTCAGCAATCGAGCCGAAACGACTTCTTTGAACCGATCTGAGGCGAAAATAGCTCAAGAATGAGTGGATCTGAGCCGAATATGAGGGATTGGCCTTGAGAAACAATGGATCTGAGCTGAAGCCGAAAGAAAGAGGATCTGAGCCTAATCTGAGAAGGTATGTCTCATATTTTCTTTTCTCAAATTCCTGTTGTTGTTCTTCTTATTCCCTGTTTTTTTTTTCCTATTGGTTTTCTCCCTTTTGTGCGAAGCATATCAATCGGGCGTTTGTGTTTCAATAGCGATGTAATGATTTCACCACTGAACCAGTGGCGATTCACTCCGATTTGGATGAAGTCCAATTTTTGGGACAATCTAAACCGCTAACATGCCGAGTCGATTCATATCGGCGATTTGAATCGCGATTTATACCTATTCATACAACACTTTCTATTAACTTGAGGAACAAGAAGAAGAAATTGAGGGTTTATATAACTTCACTTTTGTTCTCATTGCAGATATAGAGAGAGAATGTTAGAGGTAGACAATGTGCAGTTGTATGGCATTTGGTCTGAATCTCCAAGAGAGTTGAACTTGCCCTTAAAGGCATACCTTATGAGCAACAAGAGCACAACACCTATCTCGAGGCAAAATAGACGATGGGGTAACACAGACTAACTCCCGGTGCACTAAAGAATTTTCGGAGCAACAAAGAGGTCTGAGCTGCTCCTTCATTACAATCCATTCATAAAACGGTTCCTATATTGTACATCCATGATCATTGGAAAAGCTTTCCTAGACTGTTTGCAGTAATCCTTATGAGTGTGCCAAGGCCGGTTTTTTGAGCAAATTTCTACAATCAAAAGGTTAGTTGTGATGCTAAGATTGAATCAGATATTGTTTTTGTATGTTGTTGGATTCAGTTCAGTGCTAAAAGTGTCATTTTGTCTAAAAGTGAAAGAGAGCAAGCCAAAGACCTAGAAGAACCTACGGTGAATTTGCGAGTGTTGGTAATTAGGAGGGACTTCTCTAGAAAGAAGCCTTTCATTGGGGGCTGAAAACCTGGTATTTCTCGCCACTCACCATGGTTACAAGTACATGCAACTACTGTCCCATCGAAGAGACAACTGGAATCAGAGTAATGGACCCAGAAATGCACCCCCTATACTACTCATGGGTAGCTGCCCTCTAGGATTATCCATAAAAAAAAATACGGATGAGGTGCTTTTTAGAGAAATTTTCAAGAATCTTTGATGAAATCTGAAACTTGTTATGTAACAATTGCCAACAATTGAAAACTGAAGGGAACACTAGTATTATCTGAATCTTAAGAACTGAAATCACATGGGAGTGGCAAAAACACAATTAAACAGATAACAGATGATCATTCCCTCACTATAATAAATGATCACACATCGTCAAAAACTTCTTTCAAGCAGAACAAAACTCAAAAGCATTTGATTCTTCAATGAATTAGCTCTTTCCTGCAGTCTTTTCCTTTGCTTTCTGGATCTTCAAGACTTTCTTCACAATCTTCTGCTCTTCAACCAAGAAGGCTCTAATGATCCTACAAAATCAGAAATGGAGAAACCTTGGTAAGGCACAGAAGCAATGACCTAGAACAGAAGCAGAATAACTAAATTGGGGGGAAAAGCCAGTCTCACCTCTCCCTTACAGCACCTCCGGACAATACACCACCATAGGCCCGGTTAACAGTTCTACGGTTCCTAGACAATCTGGACCTCTTGTATTCGGCAGGTCTCAAGTGAGGAATCTGAAATTGAAATAACAGATTAATAAGGAGGTGAAAATCGACAGTGGATAAAAGGAACATGATGACTGGATACAGACTCAATCTTTCTAGTTTTGTCACTACACAAAAATTTAGATGATCAGGACTATTCAAAATGTAAACAGTGGTTAAAGAATTGAACAAAAGTACCACACAAAACAATGATGATTCACAATTAGTAAAACGAGAAACCGAGGTTAAATTTGGGGCAAAACAACATTTAGTATCAATCTCACCCGGAAGATGGTGATAAAATGATATGATAATCACTGGATTACCTATTGGTAGTAATAATCAGCAAAAAACCAAGCCAATGCATTTAGACAATAAAAATGAAACAAAAAGAATAAAAATGAAAAATTCATCATCTCCATAAGCAGTAAAGATGGATATTGGTCTTCATCTTGCTCCCGAACAAGTCTAGCCAGCCATGTTTGCCGGCCTTTTTGAGCCTTTTTTTTTTACACTTTTTAACCCTCCTCTTTAAAACACAACCATAAAAAAAAAAAAAAAGCCAAGAAAAGCCCAAAAGAGCCCAGCAAACAAAGAATTGTTGCTCACCAAATGATTTCAAATGAGATAAACATTAGGTGACATAATCTCAAAGAGCACATTTTTTTTGACACTTATAACACTTTAATCCAACCTCTGACAAACATCACACAATGTAAGTCCAACATGAGACCTGACATTTGTTACCCAGTAAACTGTACTGCACATTATCCATTATGGCACTACGATCCCTCACGAAATCACGACACCACCGCAGGTCCCATCAAGCTTCACTCAACACAACTAATACTATCCTATTAGACTAGAAGAGATTCAGATTTGGAAGAAAGAAATACGAAGCCAAACTATTAAGTTCGCAACCAATACCAACTTAACTAAAAGATTCAACAAATCCATCACCAAACCATGTACATAAATGAAAAAATATGTTCAATGAAAACGCAAGCATACATACATTATCAACTTATTTATCAAAAAATTAGTTATTATAAGATGAATGACAAACAACCACCAACATGTAAATGGCAAAAACTTAAGGATTTAAAATACAACATACCCCTTGGATTCTCTTTCCAGTGACAGGGCATTTAGGGCCACTGGCTCTCTTCTTGGTGCTCTGGTAAACAAGCTTTCCACCTAATTACCCAAATCACCCAAATATGATTAGAAGTAGCAAATCACCAAACCAAAGCAAACAACAACTAGGGTTTAAAGTTTTAGTTAGGGTTTTGAAATAGAGAAAGAAATGGGAGATTAGATTAGATTAGATTACCAGGGGTCTTGACGATCCTGTGCTGATTGGATTTGGTGGCGTAGCTGTGACGCTTGCGGTATGTAAGCCTCTGAACCATCTTCTTCCTCGAGTTCTCCCTCTCTCGCTCTTTCTCTTCAGATTGAAAATGGAGACTCTCTTCGAAGACGTCCAAGTATGCGAGTTTATAAGTGAGAGAGGCAAGTGTTGGTGCCCTAGATCTAACGGCTGTAAAACCATCCTAAAAAATTAATACAAGATCAGATGAGTTGGGTCAGGATTGGCTAGGCCCAAGCCTAGCCCAATCAATTGAGATTGGATAGGAACCAATACCTTGGGTTTGAATCCATATCCATATCCTTTCAACTCCAACATAAAATATCTAGTTTAACAAAATAAATTAAGATTAAAAATAATCTAAAAGAATTTTAATTTTTTTGTTAGTGAACCTGTAGAGCTTTAGATGTATATAACTTAATAACTTATAGAGCATTTCCAACGGAGAGCTCGACCTTAAACTCAAAAGGAGTTTAAATTAGTGGACCATTTGATATTTAGGGTAGGTGAACTCCAATGGACCAATTAATAAAATCTTGTTAGTATACCGTATAGCGGTGAACACTACTGAGGGAGATGAGAGAAAGTGAGAACAAAACTTAAATGAAAGAGTTGGTGAAGGGAGGACGGAAATATTGTTTTCATGCTACTAACAAGGTGATGAACGGAGAGATAAAATGCAATGAAAGGAGACAATGGGAGAGGAGAAATGGATTCTAGTGAAGAGATAATGAACGAGAGGAGAGTAAAAAGGAAAAAAAATTGCAAAGACGATGGTAATGTTGGAATGCGATCACAATAGAAATGACGGTTATTACTTACAGCACCCGAAAGCATCCCACATTAACAAAATTTTAACTACAAATAATAATTATCATGTAAATACGAAGACATCTTAATTGATTTCTCCAAAGAACAAAGAATATGATGCAATTGAGAATATATAAACAATGAAAATTTAAAATCAAATGTTTTGTTCAACCAAAAATGCTTAGGTTAAGAAAGTTTAACAAATAATACTACATTATTAAACAAGCAAAAACATGAATAATCTTTCAACCTCAAAAACATAAACTTATTGCAAAATTTAAATAAAACGGTTGATAACTATAACCCAATTTATTTTTGAACCTTAATCATCATATTATTGTTCAATCTAAATGTCAAACATAAGGAACACATAACTACACCAACAGTTTGTGGCGATCATCACATAAGAACAACTACATGCCTACCAATCAATCTCATGTTCAGTGTTCTAAAAATTGAGGCGTTAGAGAAACGCCCAGATTAATGGTTGGGTGGGTTTTGGGCGGTTTAGGAGGGTCTGAGCGGCCTAGGCGAGGTCTAGACGGTCTGGGTGATTTTTTATTTATTTTTAATAAGGCTGATTGTGTCTTTATTTTGTTTATTTTTTCTTTTTTTGAAATAAACAATTTAATTATTTTTTATTCAGTATATGTCTGAATGTAGCAAAGGATGATTACTTAATAGAATTCTCAAAGGATTTGTCGGTACCAATTTTGGTAATGTATATTTTATCAAACATGATTGAAGTCATTCATGCAATTTGAAGAAAAATAAAAGAGTAGGTTTGGATATTTGTCCACAAATTCAACTTTTTTATAAAGTACCCATCATGACCAACTTCAGTCATTTGAGTTTTAATAAAATTTGTTTATGATTGTTAATTTTTCATGTTTTTAAATTTTGCATATATACATTGGCATTAAATTGAATGTAATTGATAAGGTATTATGCTTAACTTTTGTAAACTATTAAGGTTATAATAAAAAACCTAAGACCGCCTAGGCCCCTGGGCACTAGCTACCTGCTCGCCGCCTGTCCACCGCCTAGCACTTTTTAGAACACTGCTTGTACTGAAAAGAAAAATTAAAGGGGTGGGGAGGATGATTTGAAAAAAATTTGAATTGGCATTGATCGATATCTAATTTGAAATTCTACTACTCGCTTATGAATATATTTCTCAATTGCAAGTGCAGTCAATGGAAACACTCGCTACAAGATGAAAATATATCCTTCAAAATCATAGACATTTCTAACAAAAAGCAATTCAAAAAAAAAATTTGAAAAGCAAAAAAGAATCCTTTATTCGATTTCTCTGATGAAATCATACCTCCGCCATTTGCTTATTTTGAAGCTTGAATTGTGGACTGATTCAATAGAAATTCTTAATCGATTCATATTGAATCGACTGAAACTCAATTAATTGAAGTCCTTCAATTGAACGAATCGAACATGGGAATGATTATTTGAGCCAAGTGAATCTCTGAATGCATTATTCGATTGAATGAAAGCTCTGAGCCTAATGAAGCTTGATTTAGTTTGTAAACCGTAATGATTGTAAATTTGTAATGGAGAGTAAACCCAATGATTGTAATGGAGAGGGAAAGAGAGGAATTTTTTTTATATTGTAAATTTGTAATGATTGTAATGGAGAGTAAACCGTAATGATTGTATGAAAACGCGTCGAAGCCAGTTGTAATATTTTTTTTATTCTAACTGGGGAGGGGGATGGGGAGGGGGGAGATAGAGTTTTTTGGTATTCATGGATGTAGATAAGTAAAAGTTCAAATTGTAGAACTCTATTTATATATATCCAAAGTGGTTTTCATCCTTTTTTTGAATGAAAATCTTTTATTAGATTAGATGAAGTTTTGTATAGTCATTTATGTCTTGTTCAAGTTATAAAATATATATGTTAAAGTAACTAATTTTTATATTATATTTATCATATTTAATTAATTATGACATCACTCTGCCCCCCTCAACAAAAATCCTAGCTCCGTCACTGACTTTAGAAGTCCTTGATTTTGCACATTTCTTTGGTTTGATCAATCTCTTGTAGTTGTTGAGCTCCTGACTTTGTTGAACACAAATACACATAATTACTAAAGGATTTCATTAGCATCAGTACTAGTAGTAACAAACTGTAATTCCCTTTTCACAAGCAGTACTAGACATTGATGCAATATCATCACAATTTTTTAAAGATCCTTATTTACAGATCTACAAGCAAGAGATTCCTAGGACAACAAACACTAAGCTATATCAAACAGAGAAACAAGTAGAGAAGATAACACACACACACTAAGCAATACTAAACAATGTCTAGTCTCATACCTAGTGGTCCAGCCAACAAACACCAGTCGACTTCCACAACTGCACACTACAATAACTGCTCTGACTAAATCAGGCTCCAAAAATTAAGAAGGGTGATTTTGATGGTGAACAGGAGTTTGTGTAGCTACTACGGTCAGTTGGTCTGTGGACCTTGGCCTGGGCTTACAAGCGGCTTCGTGAAGAAGGGGAAGAGCTTTTGAGCATAAAAAAGGTGAAGAAAGGTGAAAAGCTTTTGAGCATAAAAAAAAAGGTGAAGAGCTTTTGAGCAACCTGCAACCTAGGGATTTGGGGTATGCATAAAAAAAAATTCTCTCAAAAGTCAGTGGGGGCAAGTGCCCCGTGGCTCCGTGCCTGGTCCTGAATATGTGTTACAAGTTGATGAAAGTTTGGAGATTTTTTCCCTTTGTTCATCAAATCCAGTCAACCACCTTATCAGCCTTGACAAGCAGATTAGCATTGTTGATTGCAAGAAGATCCATCTCCTCGAAATCAAAGGTACATGAGTGTAGATGGAGGTTTACAATCCTTTCTAATGTTACAAATGTTTTGAAAATGATAGATAATATGATAATTGATGATACATCAAAATAGAACAGTTGTCCACATGGCAAAGAAAACTCATCACGGGGATATAACATCCAACTTATTAGGCCAGCTCATGAAGCCCAAGAAGAATTGAGCCAATTACAGAGGCCCTAATAAGGCCCGCCATCGAGAAGACACAAACGGAGCCCGAATCCAGGCCCGACACGAGTTCTCTAAAAAATAGAGGAATGTTGCACCAAAAAAGAGTCGTAGAGGGAGTTTCGCCTCCACAAACGCATTCCCATTAAGGGGGAAACTGTTATAGGAAACATATCCTTTCGTTGCGCCTCACATGCTTAACTCACAAAGAGAATTAACTGTGACTATTATAAAAGGTAAAGGGAACATTCGATATAGGTATGCAACTTTAACTTAGTTTTGTCCAGATTTACTTCCTTCTTTCAACAGAGTTGCTGACTTAAGCATCGGAGTACCTTCAGCCACCAAAAAGGTGGTTCCTGACAGTCAAACATTTGTTTGTAGGTCAAACTCTCAAGAGGATGATTTTTGGACGCATCAATAATAAATATGCTTTGAAAGAATATGATAATGGGATTGAAGTTTAGTAATGCTCTGAAGGAAGCAATAAAAAGATTGAGCAAAGATATATGTTGAAGGAAGAACTCACCGAAATAAAACTTCTATTGGAAAAGAAAGTAACATGGTGGGTGAAAACATTGTTGAAGATGAATATGAGGTTATCATAACTCAGTTATCTAAGAAAGATGTTCCTAAAAGGTCCTCTCGAAGCAAGAAAACAAATCCTAATTCATAAAGGATACAAATGTCTATTGAAATCTTGTCTGGATGCTATATTAGAGCTAGCATTCAATGGTCATTCTGTCAGGGTTCATTGCTCTTCGGTTGTTTACGTCGACTTCTCTTACATTTTGAGCTCCACATCAGGTATAATTCAAATCATAAGGGTAATTAAAAGATTGATTGGTGCTTATCTAAGAGAGTAAGTTATGGCAGATGCCCCAATCAACTACTTTTGTTGTAGGCCACTTTGCAAGATTACTCCCCGACTTGGGGACAGTTGATCTAAACCTAATTAGGTTCTTTGTTGATGTTTTGAAACAATTTTATGTTTCTATTGATGATGTAAAGAGTGAATGTACGAGCAATTGTAATCTTCACCATTCTATTTTATTTATTTATTAATATAAGGTTGGAGGATCTTCAAAACCTCGGCCCTTTCAAAAACGGGTACATGAGTGAGACTCCGGGTACCTATGGTCATGCAGAAGGTGGTCCCACGTCGACATTGGAAACCCATTATTCCGACGTGCTTCTTGCAACAAAAACATGGATATTTTCCTTTTTGCTTCCATACTCTAGGATCAATCCAGGATTGTGGCGGGAAAAAATAAAATTTTTGACAACTCAATGACTCAGCCCTTAATTGTCCTTGAATGTTTCATTGTAGTTGTGCTTCACAAAATTCTCTGCCTTGGGCCAATATATTTCACAGGCAGGTTCTACGTATCAAGAGCCTTGCTTTCTCAAAGTGATCCACAGAGGTCTTATATGCACAATGATCTTGCTCCCAAACGGACACCTTGCCCAAATGATATACCAATGGATTAAAGTTTTAAATTTGTTCCAAGTGTATCAGGTTACAAACATTTTATTTTACTCTACAATAATGTGTCCTCTACAGCAGAATTTCTAACAAAAACATACAGAAGTTTGGTAAAATTTAAATTTTCTGCGGCAAACACAATTTGTTATATTCATCAAAGACCTAACCGCGCATAAAATCTCTTCAGCACACTTCAATGTCCCCTAAAGGCTTCACATGAAACTCTTCAGCCTCACATGTCATCAAGGTCATTTTGAATTCATAAAGCAACTATTATTCACGCTTGCTTCTATCAATTTTTGGTGATGGATTTTTTTTTTTTTTTTTTTTTTTTTGTGTAGAATCACAGATTCAGTTTGCATTTCAATTCGCAACATCGAGGAACCATTTAAAATGGATGCAATTAACAACTCAGCATATTTAACCTTATTCTAAGTTCAATTGAACCGAAAGAGTATGTACAGTTTTCATACAACATGACTCTCTACTCCTGAATATCATGATATCTCTTATGTTAAAAGAAGAAAAAAGAGCTAACACTTTAACACGGGAACAGCAAAAATGTGGGCTCTACATGAACCTTCCTGTGTACAATGTTGATCTTGCTTAGTTTCTTTTGACACCAGACAAGTTGATCAGTTGTGATTCTCGACATCTTTAGCACTCTTGATACTAATTTCAGGTCAATCTGTGAGAAGAAAACCAGTTGATCAGGTCTTCCTTCTTCGTGATGCTTTTGAAACCTCCGAACTATGCAGTTTCCACTTCTTACAATGTCTTTAATCTTCTTTTCTTTCTGCAAACAATAGAAATGTAAAATTGATTAAAGTAGAAAAGAGGAGACACAAGCAATCAATCATTTCATTTTTTTTTAATAGAGAAAGAAGATCAAAAGCAAACCTTTTGAAGATTTGTTTGAACATCCATCAAAAGCTCTGAATCTGCCGGATCACTTAGTTCAACCTGAGGTCTCAGAAATCCCTTCAAAATAGCATTACTTTCATCCTTGTCAGCTCGAATGAAATCCCAAAAGATTCGCATTGTTTCTTCAATGAATTCTAAAACCATTGAACATGTAATTGCATCTTTTCTTCTCTTCCTTCCTTCTTTATCCTTTGGATCCTCTGCATTGATATTAGTAATTAAGTTTAGCTTCTTTTGCAAAACAAGTAATGACATTCATTCTACTATGCTGAAACAAATCAATTTTGAAAGCTTGTGTTTTGTGCTCAAGGTTTATTTACCTTTTATGACTGGAACTTGAAGAAGGTTCCGAAGAATGCATCGACTCTTGATGTAGTTTTGCACCCGCGGTCCTTGAAAAAGTTCATTCTCTAGGAATCTTTGCATGAGAACCTGAAATTGTTGCAACTCTCCAGCAACTTGGTTGTATTGCCTGGTTTCATAAGGGTCCGACTCCAAGAGTTCTCGAGCCTTTCCGTATTCCCAGTGCAGGAACTCCCAGGAAAGGCATACCTGCCCAACATACACCACTTCTAGGTCACTCTGCAGCTCTCTGACGAATTTCACTGTTGAGTCTTCTTCAGGCCTTCTTCGTTTAGATAATCGAAAACTTTGTGATAAAATTGATGTGAGTGTTGGGGTAGAAGATTTCCTGGATGGAATGGACTGAAGAGGGTCATTCAGCTGAAGAAAACCTGTTGAGCAATGAACACAATGAGTTATCCCTAAGTGATTATGATGGGATCTCTACGCAAAGAGAATATATTTTGAAGATAATAATAATTCAGGGAATTGAAACAGATTTTACAATGCAACATTCCGTTCATAAGACAATCAACAATACAGACTCATGCATAGGGGTCTGATTGATTGCTTGCAAAAAGTGCTCTCTCACCAATGTTTTTGGCGGTGAATTGAAACAGGTTTTGCATAAGCTATTCTACAATGCAACATTTCGTTCATAGATAGTTCGTGTTCTTACAGAGCACTCTAACAATTGCAAGATAAACTGAATAATAACACTACACTAGTGGATCAAACCATCTCATAATTCTCTTCAATAATGTTAACATGCCAAATATATTCGCTCACAATCAGTGTCATTTTATTGAACTATACCGTGGGAGTAATAAAACATACTATATCAAATATGGTTCATATAAGGCGTGTATCAGTTGAACCATATGCTTCCGTTTCTCTTCGCACAATTACCAAGACTTTCCATTGGGTTCCCTTAATAATCACGAGGAGACCTACCGTGAGGTGTGTGCACAGAATATTTAAAATTATAGAAAGCATGAAAAAGAAAAAGGTGAATGTAACTGACCCATAGCATACATCTTCTGGTAGTTCAAGATATCAAACTTCCTCATTCTCTCTCTGTAGCTCTTGTAGAACTTGTGCAGCTCATCCATGCGATCTTCATGTAAGAATTTGTCATCAAATTTCCAAGGCTTCAGATCCTCAGACATCCTTGGTGACTCGGACTCTTCTAAGATGGTTGGAAGTCCTGTGGCTTTGGCTTTCTTCAGTTCCATTTTGAGCTGCTCAATTAGGTTCTGGTGCTCCCACAGGGTCTCCAACTGATCATAATCTTCCGAATCCGAATACAATGAACTCTTTGCACTGGGTTCTTCAGTTTTCACTGAGCCATATGATGAACTCTCTGCGCTGGGTTCTTCAATTTTCACTGAGCCATGCTTCATTCCATCACCTTCCACACCAGAATCCTCTCTCTCGCATTCAGCTTTCATTTCAGCATACTCTCTTTCTAACTGGGCTTCTGTTTTGAAATCACTTGGCTTCTGGAAATGGGGTTCTAAGTAAATCTCAATGTCATCCACTGATTCAAACATATCCTCATAAAGTCCCATTAAGTTGTCAACTTGAGAAATAGGATCAGTTGTACCGATGTATCCAGCTGGCTCCAGTATCCTTGGATTTTCCACATGGTTTACTTCAGACCCTCCCACTGATTCTGTCTTCTCTTCTACAGATTCTATTGTGTTTTTAGGTCCAGCTTCACTTTCCACATGGACTTCTTCAGAATTCTGAAAGCCTCCCATTGGTTCTATCTTCACTTCAACATATTCCATCCCTTTTTTAGGTTCGGCTTCACTTTCCGCATGGATTTCTTCTGAATTCTGAAAGCCTGCCACTGGTTCTGTATTCTCTTCAACAGATTTGATTGGGTTTTCAGGTTCGACTACAATTTCCACATGGACTTCTTCAGAATACTGAAAGGCTCCCACTGATTTTGTCTTCCCTTCTTCATGTTCCATTATGTTTTCAGGTTCCGCTTTACTCTCAAAGTCTTCATCAGACATAAATGCGTCACTACTCGAGTCCATAACATTATTCATAGTAGAGAATCGATCAGCAAAACTCTCTGATTCGAGATCCGAATCAAAACCCAGGAATTCTTTTTCAGATAGAAGCTGAATTTCATCGGAAAAATCCTCCTTACTGGGGGAATTCTGTTCAAAATTGACTAACTGGTCCTTCTCAGATAGAAGGAACTCATCCAAAACTATAGAATCTGGTTTCTCAGGTTCCTCTACACTACATGAGTCATCCAGTGTGTCCTCATGGATAGTTTCATTCTCTGAATTTTGTTGAACCATATCTTTAACCGACAATAATCCATCATCGAAAATAGTAAAACTCACAACTTGTGGTTCTTCTACAAAACCACTAAAATCCTTGGAAGGTAAAAACTGATACTTACTAGCACTCGACGCATGCTCCTTCTTGGGGCTAACATCAAGTGAAGATTCTGCATTGCTTCTTCCTCCACCATCATAAGCCTGAAATTGAAACTTAAAACTTAACTGTGGCGTCTCTTTCTCACCGAACCCATCATACTCCGAATCCTCAAATTCGATGACATCGGGTTCAGCTTTGGGTTCCAAAGCAGTTTGATTGTCATCTTCAGGGACAACAGCAGGGACTTTTGGAGTAAACTTTCGAAAACTGTCATCAACTTGAAATCTACAATAAAAAGTATTAACTAATCAATTCAAGCAACTGAACGAATCCACTGAAGCTTAACCAAATTCAGATGTGAACTCTTCAAAAGATTGAAATTTCATAACTCAAGTTTAAAGAAATGAACAAATCAGGCATAATTCAGACAAGAAACTCACAACTCTAAGAACTGGAAAAATCTGTCCATTAATCAACTCGACAAAAATACATTAGTCGAGCTTAGAAAAGAAACTAATCGAACCCATTGAGTTTGAACCTTTATCAACTCAAACCAATCAATCTTTATCAACTTAACCAATCAGTTCAAAAACTTTTAGACCCCTCAAAAGAAATATTGAAGTGGAAAAAAAAGTCCCAAATTAATTAGTGTGAAGTCCATTAATAAACTTGGAAAAGGGGACTTAATCAGACAGAATTTCGGAACCCATTGAAGTTTAAACCTAAACAACGTCGTTAAAATGCTCAGACCCATTGATGAAGACGACAGAGAACTAAGTAAACATGTAAAGCATCGACAACCCATTAATCCAATTGAGAGAAAAAAAGAGCTAAGTCACGCAGAATCAACAACTGAATCAAGTTTAAACAACAGAAGAATTAAAACAATCAAAAACTCATTAAGAGAAACAATGAGAATGCGTGATCACCTGCAGAGATACCTGGTTATGAACCTGAAGAGATAGAGAACACACGTAGTAACAAAAACCCAGAAAGAACTAAAGAAGAAAACCATTGTTTTGCAGAACTCATTAACAACTCCTCCTTTGTCCCCGAAATCCCAATGGGTATTGAACATAAATCCCTTTCGAGTGCCCATCAAATCATTCCAAACACATCCTCTGTTTGTTTCAATGCGAAGCAAAGATCAAACACCAACAATAACAAGGAGAAAGACACGAAGAAAACGAGTCCTTCAATTACCCCATTGAATTAGTCATACAAAGAATGGACTTTTTACCATAAAAGTCGGGGTTTTTTAGAAGAAAAAGTTGGGATTTTGCGATGGAAAATCAGGTGGAGGAAGTTGAAATCTGACCTAGAAGGCGGGATTAATGAAAAAAGATGGGAACATCTGAGCGAACTGAGAAGAGGGGGTTGCTTAAAAACCCCTGTTTTGGGTGTTGAGAGAGGAAACAGGGGAAGAGAAAGATGAGATTTTTATCAGTTGGAAGGTCTCGCTCTGGTTGCTATGTGTTTGCTCTGTTTATTCTTCTTGGCCATTGTACCTTATGCCATCCAATCCACTTGTCCTACTCAACTCTGTTTCTATTTTGTTCTCTTTTTACCATATATTATGTTTTTAATGTATAATCACACCTAAACAAAAATTAGGTTAATTGCACATAAATATGGATCATGAATTTGATGGAGGATCAATTAGTGGGATTTTATTAGGCTGGTTGAATCATTTTGATTTGAGTTGAGTTCAACCTAAACTAAATAAATGTACTTGATTGAGAATGTATGAGAAAATTGAGATCGTTGATTATCAAATTGAGATCGTCAATTGTCTGCATTATAGTGGAGGACTATAGGGAGCACGAGGCTTAGGCTGAACCTAACCATGTATTTCAGACAGTTCTAATTGTTCCAAAGATGACAATTAACTATAAAAAGTTGATGTAACGCTTGTGAAATAAAGATTGTATATACGAGGACCAGGTAATATCGTTATGATGACAATGCTTGGAATTATCTAGATTGTAATTTGTATTATGAAAAAAAAAACTCATTAAAACTTACTTAGGACTATAATTTTTATATTTAATTGGAAAAATCAATTGTACAATTATAAATTAATAATGTAAATATTTGTTGGTAGGAGGCAGAGTTGCATTTTGGGCTATTAAAAGCTTAGCCTCTTAACTTCTTGATGTGGTTTTAAGAAATTTGATTTCCCAAATAAATACATTCTCATCTATTCCATATGGGGGAGAAATTAATATCAAGACTAAGTCAATAGAATACTTCCACAGCCAGGAAGTTGCTATTTATCAGTTTTCTTGTTTTACAATTATTACTATATCAATGAGAATTATACCAGCAATTTCTAATTTGTCTCATTTCAATCACACGATATTTTTTTCAATTTTTATGAAGAATAATTGTTATTATGGTATTTATAATTGAAAAAGAATATATATATTTTAAGTATAACAAAGATCACCATCTCTCAAATTTTATTATTATAGAATCCACACAAAGGTGTAGCAGATCTGAAGTAATAAGTACCTGAAAGGGCACCATAATAAGTACCCCCATTCCCTTTTATAAAGGTTTATAGAGTGAAAAAAGGTTTATAAAGCTTTTCTTCTGTAAGCAACACAATTTCCTATAAGTGATACAGAGTATAATAAGTTGTATAATCACATTAGCTTAAGCTTTTAAAAAGTTCTTTCATAATTAATCCCTTTATCTTGAGATGTTAGAAGTAGTCGCCACAATCATTATGTTGTAGGATATATATATTCAGGAGAACAATTGTAGGTTTTTATTTTATTTTTACCTGACTAAACATGTTTATTAAATATAAGAAAGGAAACATACAAGGGGAGTCATTTCTATATTAAGGAATGTTAAGACATTATGAAACTGTAAAAAAAATAAGTTTTTAAATAAATTATAAGTTGAACCCATCAGAAATAACAATTCTTTAATCTCGATAAAGATAGAGAGTCCATAAAAAAACTCTCAAATTTCTCCCTTTTCACACATTAGAAAATAGAAACTAGACGTAAAATAATATTGATGCAGTGTTTCACTACATACATTGAAAGTTACCAGGACAAAAAATCATTAAGGGTGTGTTTGGTTGCATGAAATCCTATGCCATGGGAATTCATGACGGGATCACTACATTTTAGGCTAAATTGATATATCACTCCACATTTACCATTTGACTACCATTTGATTTTGTGATCAATGGTGAGAATAAAAGTCCCATGAACATGGGAATCTCACTCATTGACCCCCTAAAGGCATGTGATTCTCATGTTCATGGACTTTCATTCCTACCATTGATCACAAAATCAAATGGTGGATGTGAAGTGATATATCAATTTAACCTAAAATATAAGGATCCCTTCATGAATTCTCATGGCATATGATTCCATGCAATCAAACACACCCTAAGAGTCATTTTTGTGAGATATGATAGAATTAGAGTTATAATTATTTTCGAATTAATTCTTGTAGGATTTTTTAATTTAATTTTTCACTTTTGTTCCATCGTATGATGCCAATATAAAGGCATACTTTGCATTTATTTGCCTCATTTTTACTTGTGAACAAACTCAAAAAGTGTATAAAGAAATTAAAATGGCAACTAATTTATGGTTGTAAGCTTTAAATTTAATCACCACGGATGGCAATTTTTTTAGCCAACAAGGGTCAAAAAAATAAGGGCAACCGATCATTATTAATGTGGCAAAAGATTGGTGTTAGTACCATTGTGCCATGTAAGTCACAATTACAATATTCACTTCGAATATAATAGACTCGTACTAATTCATGGTGTCTGCTTCCATTTTTAAATGTTATACTTTCTCTGTCTTGAATACAAATAATTGACAGTGACATAGTAGTTCAATGGTTAGAACTTGACGGATGATACCACTAAATCATGAGTTTGAGCCCAACTAGTGACCATCAATCGGTTTCTAAATGCCAAGAGTTTCTAAGGCGTGAAGGCTTTTATTAGGGGTGAAATTGATGGATGGTTTTGGCACATTGAAGGCCATTTTCAGTTTTATTCATTTGAAAGGACTTTCTTGCTTAAATGCTAATTAAATCATAATTTGCCACTTTACTTGTTTATACAAATGAAATGATAGAATATGAAATTATTATATTTTGTTCATTTATATGCGATTGCTTTTGTATTAGTTAAAAGATTTTGCATAATGTGTATTAGAGGTCCCATTTATTGTGTTAAGCAAAGAAGGAATAATCCTATATGATTCTAATATGCGTTTGTCAATGGAGACTCGATTGTGTGGAGATTGTACTGTGCACCAGATGAAATTAATTACGTATTTAATTTGTAATGTCGAAATGAGCTAAAATTTTTGCTAGAACAGTCTATGTTACTTTACATACCAGTTATGGTTTTATGTATCAATTTTTCTTAGCGTTTTTTTCTTAAATTCTTTAACCTTTTTCACCTCAAATGCCATCGACGGGTTTGAATACTGAACCTATGATTTCATTCTATTCCTATGTGATTGTAAAATGACTTTGTCATTGAAAATTTTTGGAGACTTATGAGAATAAATTCTATTATTTTATTGAAAATGCTAGAGAATCTGATTTTTGCAATTAAAGTGATGTGGCGTGATTTTGAAATAATGATAAAATTGACAAACTGTTCATATATTTCTTGAGATCATAAAAAATTTCTATAATAATGCTATATCATCCTGGTTGCATAACTTGATTGAGAATCATATTGACTATTGTGTTGAGATATGTATAAACTTTTCTTAGCTGTTAAGGAGTAGCGCAACACATTGATTATTTGCAATGGTTAAATGGATGTGGATGTGGATGTGGATGTGGATGACGGTGACGAAAGTAAATTGATCGTGATTGAGAATCATGTCGGTAACCCCATTAACGCGTAGGGTGTATATATCACGATTCTGAGAGTGGCTACACAATTGGTGGGATGCTTCATTCTTCATGGTGGGGTTTCAGACCCCATCTGAATCTTTTGTTCCTTTAGTCTCCATTTCCGTGCCATCTAAAAGGCAGATGTTCTATTATTCCGAAAGGGTTGTAGTGATTTAAAGTTAAACAGAGAGACAAGCTTCTATTGTAGTCTCTAATCAACCACGTGTTCAAAGACAAGCCATTCTTTAGAGAATGAGAGAGCACTTTAATCAGAAAATCCGTGTTTCTTATGGCCTAATTAAACTTAAGACTCTCAGGTTATGTTCATACGATTACGAGTACAACACCAGGCATACTACCAGGCACTTTAGAATTTTCCGAGTGCAAACTAAAATAATAGTGCCTGTGTCACTACAATCATAAACAGTAGAATCCAATTTTGATTTTGCTCCATTACTCTTAGAAGATAAATTCTAGCCGGTCTGGTATTAACTTTTGGTTTGTCCGTCTAGTGGGCCATTTTACATCTTTTGCCCTTCCTTTGTTGTGGTCGTGTTTAAAGAGGCAAAATATGTAAAAAGGCCCCTCCAGGCGCCAATACTAGGTCGGCAGGCCACGTCGGCTAAAAGGGCTCCTCTTAGAATGTTCAAACAAAGAGTGAGGTTAGGAAATCGGGTTTTGTAATCATATTTTGCAATCAGAATGATGTGACATCATTAAAGGAATTGTTTACAATATCAAGATATACATAAAATCTTTGGGGACACATCACCTTGGTTATAAAAACTTAATTTTCTAACATTTTTATGAAATTTTTAAATCACGTCTACAACTAAGAAATGATTGGTAGGTCAAAATGAAAGCATGGATGATATCAAGGAACATTACCATTGTTTTTGTTTTGAGCTCAAGTGCAAAAACCATAATCTAAAACTAATGTTTTAACTAAGGTAGATAGATACATGGGCGGACCTACTAAGGACCTACTAATGTTTTGAGCTCAACTTTTAAAATATTTTTAGTATATATATTTTAGTCTTAAAAAATTGATTATATAATGTAGAATACAATATGTTAATTGTTTATGAAAATATTTTAACATGTCTTTGTTGGTATAGTGGTTAAAAGTTTATCACTTTTAGTAAAAGACCTGAGTTCGATACTCTTCGAGAGTATTTTTTATTTTATTTTCAATGCAATTTTATTAGTAATTGCAAACATTAAAAAATGTTTAGTTTAATAAAAATTTATTAACATTAAATAAATGAATTATTTTTCATAAGTGATATTAAACCCCTAACAAAAAATATTTAAAATTAATATCTAAAATAATAACGATAGAATTCAATGAAAATATTTACTATTAGCCAACTTGTATAAAATTTTAGTCTCATATAAACTAATTTTTCTTTGAAATTATATTATGATCATATTAGATTCACAAATTTCAAATTTTTGGGGTGTATTGTATATGGATTCTTATGGAAATAATTTGAAAAGTCCACGGACTCTTTAAATTGTCCACAGAATCTTTAAATTGTCCATGGACTTTTGCTGATTTCTTAAATCCATAAACTTTTGCTACAGACTTTTTAGAGATTTATAAAAATCCACGGACTTTTTGGTAATGACATATCCTCTAACAAACCAAATATATTAGACATTAGAGAACAGGACATGTATCTGACAAAAAAAAAAAAAAAAAAAAGATAACCAGGCAGGTAATGACATGAAATCGCAATCCAACATTCAACAAAATCAAATCATTCAACACAACCAGATTAAAAATCATCACTTGCAAAATGACATAAACATACAGTATTTAGCCTTATGCATATAAAAAAGTATCAAACTACATGACTTAAAATCCAAATGGCCTATAGCTTATTAGCTTTATGCATCCCTTTGTGCCCAAGTGATCCAGTAAAGTCTCTGGTCTGGACTCATCTTCAAGAAGGTGTCTTGCTTTATTTTAGTGTTAAGAAAACCAAACGCAAAAAATTAAGCACCATTATTCAATCATGGGGTCTCTTGAATAACAATCCAACATTCGCTGTTCGTTGATTCTCTCTTCTCCATTACGCCACAAATTGTTTTAAAACTGGTGACAATTTCACCAAATCCAAATTGAATGCACTTGGAGTCATTTGACTTCATAAGCTGATCATACTGCTGCTTGATCTTCCGCTGTGTAATACTTGACAAAGACGTAAACGGATAAGAACAATAAATACACTGATGCTTGTCATGTTGTGAAGCTGTCGCATTACTAATCTCAACGCCGGGGTCATAGCCGCCATCATCAACATGCCTCTTTTTCTTACCCTTTTTTTTTCTTCCCACCAAGCTCCTCACTCTTTCTACAATCATCATCCCCACCTTCCTTATCCAACTCCGACCCATCAGAGACACCCTCATTACAAACCACCCCATTACCCCCCTCATTGCAATCAGAACAAATGGGGGCACACGGAGAGGCCAATTTAGGCGAATTTGAGGTAAGAAATTCTACAAACAGCTGGTGGGCCTTATTGCTTTGATGGATTTTGTTTATTGTAGATGAAAGGGAACATCTGCAGATTGAAAATGGGTTATGGGTTGATTCATCTTCGTCTCCCTTGACTCTCCTGAATCTCTTGTACAATAACACAAAGAGGAAACACATAGACAAGAGGGAAAAGGAAATGAACACAAGGGGTAACATGGGTTCAACGATAGATGATAGAGATTGTAAGAAAGCCATGAAAATCGTTCATTTACAGAGAAGAAGAAGAAGATGTGATAAAAAAGAGAGCTTTTGGTGGAGTATTGTGTATTTTGTATAAACGTAAAGGCAGGCCAGTCATCTCTCTCTCTCTCTCTTGTGTTTATGCAAAGATAGAAAAAAAATCGAGAAAACAAGAGGATGTGAACCAACCTCTTCGCGGCTGGCACAAGGAAGAACTTTGGGAGATTTTTTTCATGTTGAAATATTTGATATGGAGGCTGACAAACTATTGAACTTTGTTATTTATACCTAACACTACAAAGTCCATGAGAATCCATGATTTTCCAAATTCATAAATATGAATGATATTTTGAATACCCTAAAACTTTTGTGGACTTTCTGAAATCCATATTGAATACCCCTAAGACTTTGTGGATTTCAGAAAGACTTTTTAAAATCTTGATTGAATACCCCTAGACTTTTGTGGACTTTTTAAAATCCAAATTGAATACACTTGGATTTCCAGAATCCATGGAATTTATTAAATTGCCCACAAAATTCAGATACAATACACCCCCCTTAGCTTCACCTAGAACTTATCCTAATTATTTTGTAATTCTCAATTCTAGACAACCAAGCTTTATAGCCACTTTTTGGTCAGGTTTTAAGTTTTTTACATTTTTATCCCTCCTATAGATAATGTTTGTGGTTGTATTTTAAAGAAAATGGGTAAATGTGTAAAAATGCTCTAGCATAACAAAAAAATGGCTTTAAAGTCTGGCTGCCTAGACAAACTCTTTTGTGATATTAGTTATATATTCTAGTTATTATGCTTGTTTGCTATTTGTTAAGGTTATCAATAGTGACCTTATTTTGGCTTAAAATGGATTACACTTGGATCCAATTTGATATATGCATTGTATTTTTTATAGTTGATTTTTTTTTATTAGTTACTAGTTTCGGTAAAAAAAAATTGTTTTTACAATTGATAACTACTATTATCAACTAATAAGTATTTTCCATTTCGCCTCTCCTGGACTAAAATCCTGGGTCCACCCCTGGATAGATACTAGGTTTTGCATATGAAGACTTTTTAGGTGATCAAAATCTATTCAACATTTTCCACCCTGGTCTTACGGATGAAATGGATGGCTTTGGGCTAATTGAAAGGGGTCGTTTTCATTAAATTGATCGATGAAAGGTCTAGGGCTTAACATATTCCCCAGTTTACGTGTGCTCTCAAATGACATAATCACCTAAGCTAAGATAACATTATTGTAATATATATAATAGGTCCATCTGATTACTGTTTGGATTTGATTTACATGGACAAATTTTTGCATCGAAGGTCCTACCATACAAATCAAATGTTGAAAAACAAAAAATAAGACAAGATATGGAAACGGTGGAGAAGGCGTTTTCTATGATTACGTCTTGATAGATTGACTCAAGACTTTTACACTTCTTCATCTTCCTGGGGCGTGTTGAATGAGGTCATAAGTGGCTTTCACCCAAATTTAGATTCGCATTTATAGATAGTGACTCAATGCCTTTCTATTGTCCAAAACTTAACCAGTCCTTCTAGGCGTCAAGGGGGTGAGGTTTTACCACTCATCTCCCTCAAAATTCGTAAAATTGTGCATCTTGAGAGGGATGAGCGGTCACACCCATCCCCTCACCCCTTTCCTCACCATTTAGAATTTTCCAAATTTAACATATGAGCCCATGTTTATGCAAAAATTAAATTGCTATATCACAAATGTAGAGATGTATAAGTCTATTTTAATAACAAAAATACAAAGTAGGTTTTGAATATCTTTAGTCATTAGTCGATCGTGTGTGTTTTAATATAAATATATGACATTACATCACTACTAACTAACTTAGTTAAGACTTGTCTTGAATGATATACAAGATCAAATTTTAGTTCAAACCTTTATAGCTAAAGAAAAATATTTATATGTTAATTTAATATAGTTAAAAAAACCTTGCGATTAGTACTCCTCAAAAGGCCAAACCAACCTTTTGCTAGTTTTTTTTTTTGAGAAATGCTAGAAAATTATGTTTTGTAAACATGTTTTGCAAGCAGGATGACGTGCCATGATCTGGAAAGAATGATGAAATCTTCGAAGATTTTATGTGTATCTCAAAATTGTAAAAAAACTCCTCTAATGATGCCACATCATCATGATTACGAAACATGTTTACAAAACATGATTTCCTAGCCTTACTTTTTTTTTTTTAATGCATATGTATTAAGAACAACAACCTAATACAAACATGCTCACTGCTGCCATAAAAAAAAAACTGCTTGTAAAAGTTAGAGGTGGTTGTTGGTCATGCCGATAATTAAATGTTAATAGCCGTTCATAATATTCTTCAAAAGCTCAATTTGATAAGGAACGAAAACCTAATTATCTAAAATTGTATAAAAAAATGAGGCAGAAAATGGATTGGATACTGTCCAGATACAAATTTGAATAGGATCACATAAACAAAACCAATATTTTAGTTCGGATGTTTTTTTAGAATTCATATCGGTTTTATTCAGATTCAAACTCGATCGGTTGTTATATTTTATCTGGATCATTTTGTGCCATAATCAAAGGTGAATTCCATAGTATTCCTAGCAAATATTACTGATTTTCATAAGAGAAAACTGGCAATGATGTGGGTGAGCCTAGAAAAACACGTTCTTTCTCCAAGCTTTCATGCCTAAACGTTTTTTTGACATGAAGCAGTGCAAGATGTATACTTTTCCTTGAACGTACAATTCATTGCATGTGAATTGAGAAGAAATGAGGTTCATGGCCGGTGGTGGGGTTGTTAAGTCATGAAGAAATTGGAGAACTTTCAGACAACCTTTTGATATCCACTCGTACAAATTAATGGAAGTTTCAAAGTGATGAGAAAGCGTGCACAAACAAAACCCAGACTAGCTAGACTTTGGAGTTGACGAGGCCTTTTTGTATTCGATTACAGTGGAGCCTATAAGGTTATGAGAAAAAACAACCATCTCTTTGTTTTTGCAAAGAAAATTCATGTTTTTGATTAATATTAGACCATGACCCCAGTATTAATCGACAACATTATTATTTGTTAATCTGGTTATACCCAACAATAGACACGATTAATAGGTAAATTAAGAATTCTACGTACATATGACTGAATGAAAATTATATAATTTAAGGTCTATTTGAGTTAAAAATTTAAAACAAATGAAAGACCAACAACAAAAACTAGGGGTAGGCATTGTATGGTTTAGCTTGGTATTTTGGTTGTATCCATACCATTAGGGATGGCAGTGGGGCGAATTTTCACCGATATTCGCCCCATCCAATCCATTTGGGACAGTTTTGGATATGGCTGAATAAGTTTTCGGGTGGTTTCGGGTATCCAAAAAATATTCGGTCACTATTCAGGGCGGATACGGATTTGGCCATATCCGCCCCGCAAATATCCATTTATCCGTTTATTATGTAACATTACAACAATACCCTTCCCCTATATATAAATATATCAAACCCTTGATCCCTCCCTCACACCCGCCTCTCCCTCTCTGCCTCTCACGAAGTCTCCAGAGCGATCTCCCTCCCTCTTGCCCAGTCGCCCTCCCTAACACCACACACCACCGCGATCTCCCTTCCTGCTCCCTGCTCCCTCACACCGCACACCACCACCTCGCCCAGTCGCCCTCCCTCACACCGCCCTCTCTGCTCCCTCACACCGCCGTCACCGCGAGAGATTTGCCTCCCTGCTCCCTCACTCGCAGAGAGATCTCTATTTGAAGCTTGGAGATCGAAAGACAAGGGTTTCTTCCTCTTCCCCATCAGAGATTAAGATCATATATGAGACCGAGATCGAATCTGATCAAGATCTGATTCTTGATCTGATCTGATCTGACTGATCAAGATCAAGATGTGACCAAGATCAAGATCTGATCAGATCAGATTTTAAGATCTGAGATCTCGAATTTTTTGTAATTTTTTTTGAATTTGTTGTAATTTTTTTATTTTTTGTTAATTTCTGTAATTTTTGTATGGTTTGTAATTTCTGGAATTTTTTGTAATTTCTGAATGATCTATAATCTGTTGTAATCTGTTTTTCTGTAATTTTTGTGATTCGATATTTGAGAATCTGTTTTTTTTTCTCCGGGTATTTTGGGCAGGGCGGATATCCACCAATCCGTACGGTTCGGGGATGGTTTTTATAAAATATGGTAAACGGATATTCGGGGTGGATTTGGATATCCGTGATCTCCAGCGGGGCGGGGATGGATTTGTCCAAATCCGCCCCGTTGCCATCCCTACATACCATCTATTATAGTTTTTTCAGTGCAACTCAATTTTAGGGTTTTTCTTTTAAGTCAGTACCGTTTAGTATCGTACAAGTTAGTGTCGGTCCGATTTGGTACAATTTCAGTCCTCTCAAATAGTGATAATGAGAACATTTTGTCATTGATTGAAAACAAGATTACATCTAGGTTTCAAAATGATCAACTCTTTACGATCAATAAACATAACCTAATCTATATTTTCTCATAACCTAATCTATGTTTTCCCAAATCAACCGCTACCACGCCCAGTAAAAAAAAAACACCCACTGCCAAAATTTAATAATTAAGCAAATAAAAATAATTTGCTATTAGATTAAGTTAGGTTCTGTATTTTCGATACTCCTAAACCTTGAATTGGTTCCACACCAAACAGTAATGGTTCGGTTTCGTTCATGTTTCTCGAACAGTAAAATAGTGATTAGGTCTGAGACGTATGATACGATTTTGATTGGGTTTCATTTTTTTTGGGAAATTTTACAAACCCCTAAAGAAGCAATGTGTAAAAGTTTCTCTATTAATATCACAAAGTGAGCGAGACCACCTTGAGCGTAACACAGGTTGGCTGCTAGCCAACACCCATTGTCTAAGACTACCTGATGGTCCTTAAATACTCACAAATATTATTTATCGAAATCTTTAATGGCAGAGAACTAAACACGTATATCAAAAAATTGTGTCAAAACGGTCTAGAATTTTGTTGCATTGTTTCTAATATTAATCCGTAATTTTTTTCTGAAAATTTCAGGTCAAACAGCGGTTAAACAAATAAAAAAATAAAATTTAAATTTAATAATATCCTTAATTTGCAATAAAGAACTGAGGTTGTCATTATTTTTCTGTTACTAAACTCTCAATGCCCCAAAATTATGGATCAGTCCAGAAGTGTTGTCCTCCAAATTGGCTGGACAACTGGCACCAAAAAGGCGTGACAGCGAAACCGGATTCCGTCCAAGACAAAGTTCTGGGCCTCCAAAAGAGAAAATAAGAACTCTCAAGTCCAACATTTACCTAAACGAATGGTTGGAGTCTTCGGCCTTTTCCACATTTTTTCTGACGGCACATGGTGCTGTAACACTCTCAAGTGTAGTAGGCATTCTTGATCGTAATAATGGTAGCAATTTGAAGTGAATAGAACGTAAGATAACAAATTTGAAGCTTGCCACAGCTCATAGAACAATGTTCTTGCATGCCATCACATATATCATAATCTGATCAATTCTTATTAGTACATTGAAGAATACCGACACAGATGCTTGCCCTTTTTTTTTTTTTTTTTTTAAGGCAAGCTGGGGTTTTGAGGATTCCCGAAACCTTATCATTAAAACCAGGAGCATAAAAATACATCAAATTGACATCACTCATTTGTCCCTTCATCATTTGTTAAATCATCACAAATAATTTTTTTTTTTTTAATCTCCTCAACCATGCTAAGAGATGGATCAATGAGTTTTAAGCTAAGGGTTAAACTCACCATGTGAAAAATTGTTCGGATAGTTTTTTGGTGGACAAGCTTAAACTCGTGATCTTGATAGGAACAAATCAGTTGCTTAATCATCCCGATAATAAGGTTCTTCATCCCCTTTCCTAACAAATAGGAAAAGCCGGAATAATATTCTCGAAGCACATAGATTCAAAAAGTAATGAAAACTAGGAATAAACTAGTTATTGAGATACTTTGGCAACAAATGTTTATCTTCATCTAACTTTATCTTTTATTTTTTTAATTTGTACCCCGAACTTAGGGTTTGCTTTTTTTGATTCGAGAAGATCTTCGAGAAATGCCTATCCGAGGAGACTGAGTAGTGGTTACCTCGCCTTCATCTTCAATATTGTTTTGACCCACCACAATAGCTTCTTTAATCAATAGAGCTTTTAGTTTTTGTGAAATCTTTTTTCAAAATTTCCGTGCCGAATCTTTCTATGGCTTCTTATCTGCACGGTTAATATCGTTCCCATTCTCATATTGTTCCAACACTTCCATACCATTTTTAACCTTAGATAAGATTATGGTAGCATCTACACCGTCCATGTAGAATTCATATTCATCCAAGGATGCAGAGGTAGCAACCATTTGGAGGTTGTTTGAGTTTCTTGGAGACTGGGAACATAGGGTTTTATATTAATAGGTTTGGAGACTGCATTTGTTCTTCCCCTTGATCTCAATTTAGCATCTCATTTTCGTTACCATCAGCAGACCCATTTTCATTAATCCCAACTTATTCAATTTCCGAAGCCATATATGATTTTGTCTAATCTCCTTGGTTTTCTTCCTCATAATTCAGATTCTGATCACTATATGAGTTATCCTCATCCACGCCCTCCCCATTGACATCATCTTGTGTATGGATTGCTCACTCATTGCAAAACGTTCGAGTTATGACTCCCACTCTATTGATTGCAAGGTCTAAACGCGTGTCTTTCCTGAGCAACAGTCCAGTCATCATTAGACAGTGACACATAAGCTTGTTATGTTGTCATTTGTCAACATTGCAGTCGATAACATCTTACATGTCTTGCTTAGTTAGTAGAGTAATTCTTGCTGGCTTGGGCCCCGCTGCCTGGTTGTTGCCTGGGGGGGCAAAAATGTACATTCGCCCCCCCCCCCAGGCAGCAACCTCGCTCCCTTTTCCAGGCCAGCTAGAATTGGGGTAGTTAGTATCAATAAAAAAACACATACACACTAGAGTTGAATGTGCGATGGAGTGTGAAAAAAGGTTGTACACAATTGGCTCAAGGCTTTAGTTTTGGTAAATTCCTTCATTTATAATACTAAGTTATTTTAGTGAAGTTTGTCGAATTCCCATAACGGGAAAGATTTATCATCTTTAATTCTTTCCCTAGTTGTGACAATGTGTTTTGTTTTTTTAGCTCAATTAAAATAACTTGTGACGAATACTATCACAAGTCCAATATTCGAACTTACTAAGACTAATGTTATGACCCTTATGCTTGATACAAACTTCATGTGTTCCCTTAAGAAAAATGGAAAAAAAAAAATAAAAAAAATGAGAGCTGCTATGTAACACCGTCACTTCTCTCTAACACCATCATCCTCCTAATGCGACTACACCAACACTAAATACCCAAATTTCACTATTTTTACTCGTTTTTGAGTGAGAGGTTAGTAAATTCTTCGACAGGCAGAACCTCTTCACGCCATTTTGACCTATCTCTAGGCTTTTTTAATGAAACTGAGCAAAAATTGTTAGACAGTAGAAGTGGTGGTTGTGTTACATAGCATTTTAATTAGGATATAAAACCAGGAGAAGAAGCTCCCGCCAAATTCAAATGATCCCTTGACTTCCAGCTTCAATGTCACCCTAAAGAGGACCAGAAAAAATGAGCAAAACCGAGCAGCTCTGCATCTCCTTACTCAAAGACTGCAAAACCCTCACCAATCTCGAAAAAATCCACGCTTTTGCATCGAAGACGGGACTCATCAACGACCCCTTCATCTCCGGAAAGCTCCTCCTCCTCTCTGCAGTCACAATCACAGACTCCCTCGAATACGCTCGTCGTCTCTTCCTTCAAATCCCATCTCCTGACATCTTCGTGTACAACACTCTGATTCGTGGAATCTCAGAATCCGAATACCCCCATCAATCCCTATTAAAATACATAGAATTGCGTCGAAAATCCACCCCAACCCCGGATAGTTTCTCCTTCGCATTCATTCTCAAAGCTATCGCAAATTACAAGTGCTTAAATGCTGGAACTCAGTTTCATACGCAGTGTCTTGTTCATGGGTTTGATACCCATTTATTTGTTCGGACAACGCTTGTTAGTATGTATGCGGAATGTGGGTGTGTTGGGTCTGCACGGAAGGCGTTTGAGGAATTGGCTCAACCGAATGTTGTGTCTTGGAATGCTATTGTTACTGCTTGTTTTAGGTGTGGCGATGTGAAGGGTGCGGAGGTATTGTTTGGGAGAATGCCTTTTAGGAATTTGACTTCTTGGAATGTCATGCTTGCAGGGTACATGAAAGCGGGGGAAGTAGAGCCTGCGAAAAGGGCTTTTGTGGAGATGGTAGAGAAAGACCCGGTGTCATGGAGTACTATGATTGTTGGGCTTTCTCATAATGGGTGTTTTGATGAGGCTTATAGGTTCTTTCGAGAATCATTGGTTGTTGGGGTGAGACCGAATGAGGTGAGCTTGACTGGGATTCTCTCGGTGTGTGCGCAGTCGGGTGCATTTGAGTATAGTAAAGTTATACATGGGTACATAGAAAAATCTGGGTTTGGATTGATTATTTCTGTGAGTAATGCTCTTTTGGATACATATTCGAGATGTGGACATGTAAATATGGCTCGTTTAGTTTTTGATCAAATGATGAAAAAGAAGAACATAGTTTCTTGGACTTCTATGATTGCAGGCTTGGCAATGCATGGTTTCGGTGAGGAAGCAATACGACTCTTCTATGAGATGGAGGAGGTTGGAATGAGGCCTGACGGAATTACCTTCATTTCACTCTTGTATGCATGCAGTCATGCTGGATTGATTGAACAAGGGAGAGCCTTTTTCCATAAAATGCAAGAAATTTATGGGATAGAACCATCCACAGAGCATTATGGCTGCATGGCTGACTTGTATGGTCGGGCTGGTCTCTTGAACAAGGCCTATGAGTTTATTACTCAAATGCCGATTGAACCTAATATTGTCATATGGCGGACTCTCCTCGGTGCCTGTAGTATCCACGGGAATGTCCGCTTAGCCGAGAAAGTGAAGGATCGCCTTGCTGAGCTAGATCCTAACAATTCTAGTGACCATGTTTTGCTGTCAAACATTTATGCGGTAGCTGGTAAATGGAGGGATGTTGCTGCTGTGAGGAGGTCAATGACTGATCAGAGAATAAAAAAGGAACCTGGTTGGAGCATGATTGAGGTTGATAAGGTCATGTATAATTTTGTAGTGGGGGAATTTCTAAATGGGGTTACCGAGGAGGCTCGTGAGAAGCTGGTAGAGATTATGTCGAGAATTAGGATTGAAGGAGGTTACATCCCAGAGGTTGGAAGTGTTCTGCATGACATAGAGGATGAAGAGAAGGAAAATGCAGTCTCTATGCACAGTGAGAAGCTTGCAGTTGCTTTTGGCATAGCAAGGTTGTACCCAGGAGGTTTGATAAGAATTGTAAAGAACTTGAGGGTTTGTAGGGATTGTCATACAGTAATGAAGATGATATCTAAGGTGTATAAACGGGAGATTGTATTGAGGGATCGGAATCGCTTCCACTTGTTCCAAGATGGATCTTGTTCTTGCAGGGATTACTGGTAAAAGCTATTTTGTTTACAGAAACGATCTTGCTCATGGAATCACTGAAGCTATTGACCTATTGAACGAAAAACACACCGCTCTATTCCATAAGTATGCTTACCCTTAACTATCCAACAAAATGCCAAACTTGATGTTTAGAAATGTTTGATCTGGTTAACTAAGGCATACACCAGCTCCTAAGTGAAACCATGGAAGCATTTACTTCCTGAGTGCGCTACTGTTACTGCATTGCTCATTTTCAAGGTCTAAATATGCATGCAGTGCACAGGTTATGACAAGTAGATGAGTTATGTGGTTTCTGAACTTTATACATCATGAAGGAGTTCAACAGTTTGGAATTTACCGCTCTTGTACCCTCATATAGTTGTTTTGGAAGCCAATGTTATTGACAAGCTAGTGGCAGAAGCTTATAAAGGAAATAATTTTCTTGGATGCAAGGAGAAGGTAAGAAACAAAACATTATGTCTCTCAACTCAAACCATTCTTAATAGAGTTGGTCCATTGTTTTTGAAGCGACTGACATAGAGAAAGTGGCATTGTTACAGAAGTATGTTTGATTTCCTTTTTTTTTTCCGAGAATTTCACTTAAATAGGTGCTGCTGAATCCCTGCTGAGTTAGACTGAACAAATGCACTGCTTTAATATTTTAAGCTTCTCGCTGGGGTCTGCTGGTTTATGCTACTAACACTGGCAACGAAAGGAAATGCATAACAAAAGACAATAGCTAGGCATTATTCCGGTCAATGTGACTAGTTGGAGAAGTTTTCATGGTGTATGAAGCAATCCCCCTTTACATGACCAAGGTGTGTAAATTATTTTTACCTGTGTCATCAATTGTGGATATATATATGAGATTCTAATATCTTCATCTGTTTGAGTTTATAAAATGACTCTTTGAGTACCACTTTGCCAGATTTTAGGAAATCACAAGCAAAAATAATTCTTTAGCAGGATTCCATGACCATCTTCCACCAGTTTGCTTTTGTCAGGGCTCTTGGAAGTTGCAGGTACTTATGCCATTCTTGGAAGAACTCTTAAGATTTATCCTTGGATGAGTATGATAATGTTTATTCATTTTTTGAGAAGAAGCTAGGTTTAATTTTACTTCCCTAGATATGGCTTAGCCAGGTAACTATTTTTTGATCTTAAGATATCCCTAGATATGGACAAAGACACCATGATTCAGACAAAGGAGAGGTTTTGTACAAATATATTTCTCCATATTTGGATGAGATCAAAAAATTCGCTTGATATTATTGTCACTTAGATGGATATGGCTGAGACCCCAAACCCTATGATACATGCGATTAGCATGTTTACAAGAGTAATCACTCCAATGCAAGGCATCTACGGGAAAAAATAACCAGCTGTAAAAGCCTCGCAAAGAAATGCAATACCAGTAGTAAACGTTTTCAAACAAGGTCATGTTAGCTTGAGAGACATTTTAGGTAAACCACATGAAGGAAGAGAGTGAAATAAAAATAGAACACTTGAAATTGAAGTCGATTGCATTGTTTTACTCACCTGCAGGGAATATATATATATATATATATATTTTTTTTTCTTTCTAAAATTTGACAAAAAACGCGGAATCTCTTCTTCTCAAATTCACCATCACCATCTAGTACCAATACTACCATCAATCATATTCAATTCTAGTCAATAATTCTTTAGCAGGATTCCATGACCATCTTCCACCAGTTTGCTTTTGTCAGGGCTCTTGGAAGTTGCAGGTACTTATGCCATTCTTGGAAGAACTCTTAAGATTTATCCTTGGATGAGTATGATAATGTTTATTCATTTTTTGAGAAGAAGCTAGGTTTAATTTTACTTCCCTAGATATGGCTTAGCCAGGTAACTATTTGCTGAATAAAATGGCTTAAAGAGATGCAGTGATATTATTATTAACTCCTAATAGGAAATCACCAGTCTCATGCAAAATATGTTTTCAATTTTCTGTTTTACTTACCACTTCCTTTATCTTTAATTTTTAAGTGCAAGTGCTATATTAAAGATGTTAGTTTTTTTTTTGGTAAGGCGAGCTGGGTTTTTCAAGGATCCCATAACCTATGCCGTAGGTGGGACTCGAACCTAGGACGTGGAGGACAAACCCACACAGCCCTAACCACTAGACCATAACGCCATTGGCATGATGTTAGTTTAGTATATCCTCTGTACCTAGATAGCATATACAGGTCACCTTCATATTCCTAATTGGTAGAAGTGATGTCCATACTATAAAATCTCTTTTAAGAGGGGAACCTAATCTTGAAAAATTATCAACAAACACAATAGTTTAGCATCATTTCACTAGTTTCTTTCCTCTGATAGTTCCGTTCAAGTGGTACTTGCTAACTACTGTCTTTTGGTCGTATTTTTTTTTTAGCAATTTTACCACATTGACATTTCAGGATGGATTTTTTTCCTGCAAACCTCATTGTGCATGTACTGCTGTTTCTATCCCCAGGCTGTCCCTTCTTGGTCTCTTGGACAGTTTAAGTAGATAAAAGTGAGTGATATAGATGAATTTGGTGAAAGTTTAAAGACAGTTTTTGGATCTGAGATTGGCCACCACCAATCTCAGATCATATTGGCAGAGATAAAATTGACTAAAAAAGGTTATTAGATAAATATGTACATTATTATCAACTACCCCAGTTCAGCATGGCAATGAATCAGTTCAAAAAACATGTTTAATTCACTTCTGCTGTTAATGTATCATTCCTTATTATTGTGCGCTATAGATACCTAATACTTCCTGTGTCTTCGCTATGGTCATCACCCACCACAAGAAGTCATGCAATGTGCATGTGTGCCGCTACTGCCGCATTTGTTCCTTTAATTGCAAGTATTTGTTGATTATCTGGTTTGTTTTTTATGGAACTTTTAAATCTGGTATATGTTATTTAGTTGAAGTAACCAACTTTTTATTTAAGAAGAATGACCATATTACTTTCGAATTCATCAAAATAATCTTACATATTCAAGTATGGTACAAAAGAATATTTGGTATGCCCATCACTGTAAAAGTATTATCGAGAGCTTCCAATGTTAATGTACTAATATCCTAGTGGAACTTGTGGGTTAATAGAAATGACATGTTGAAGCCTAGATTAAAACAGAAGTAAGGTTCCAAACTTTCACGAAAATTTGCCTGGTTAAGTGTATGTCATGTCTGTTGTGGATGGATTGGACATATCAAGAACCATAGTTGGTTTGGTTTTGCGCTTAGTCACATAACCATCATGCTTTCGATCATCGCTCTAGCGCTTTTGGGCGGATTCTTCTTGAATACCATTCTATAGTTTACCAAAACCCCTTTTCAAAATTAAGATCCTCGCTTTGACGATTTGGAGCTGATGTTCTCGAATCTACGATTTATGGTTTACAAAGTTCACATCCAAAATTTGAATCATCGCAAATACTTTTGTTTCATCATTCTTTTGATTTTTGTAATGATTATTTATACATTATGTATATTACTAAAATGTTTTGTGCACTAATAGTTTTCAGGTTTCGATTATATACATATATATATATACCTATTATTATCATTCATAAATTTAACTAGTTATCTTATGCCTATTGTTATCGTAAATAATTATTATTTTATTGATTTGATATTAATAAAATAAAATTGGTAAAACTCAAGTTAATATTTTTAAATATACAATAATATGAATATAAAATAAATTGCATATATAGATGCTCTGAGTTGCTTTGAACATTAGCAAATTTTGAAATTAAGCGTTCTCACGCTCGTCAAGCGTCTGAATGTGTGACCATAAAGCAATGCAGGGGAAGGATTGGAAGGTGATGTTGGTCAGGTGGCCAACACACATGGTGGTGTGAATATAGAAATTATGAGAGGGCAGTCCAAGGATCATTGACAAGTCTCTAAGACATTTTGTAGGGATATTTAGGCAGAATTTAGAGTATGTTTGCCTCAGGATTCAGAGTTCTCGTTTTTGGAAAACGAAAAATGTATCTATCATACTGAGTAATAGTTGTTTTATTGATCCAAAAGTTACCAACATCCCACTTCATAATTCTTAATCCCTGAATCTACGGGGCCTGGTACCACCAGGCACCAAATAGGCAGGCACTTGGGACCAGGCACCGTAGTCATGCTCATTCTTAATATAGTAGGTTGACACATGAGCTTAAGCTTGGGATTGCAGAGGCTCGGTCATATGAGGCTTATACACGTAAACATAATAAATTAATATGGTGTCACTACACCAAATTGACATTTTTGTAACAACTCAAACAATATCAATTTTCAACTATAACAGTCCACCAAACAATTTCAAGTCAAAACTTAATTCAGTAAAAAGCAGTTTCAAAAAAAAAATGATACAATAAAATTGTATCACCATGAATAGTATTACTTGTAGCGCCATACTCGTCAGTCATCATGGTGATACAATTATTGTATCACTTTGTTTGTGAAAATGTGTAAAATTGTTTGGTGGACTATTACAACTCAAAAGTAATATTGATTTGGGATTGTTGTAAGAATGTGAATTTGGTATAATGTGTTTCAGTCATGGGCGGACCTATTTAGGGACCAGGGGGGCAGCCCTGAACTTTTAAAAAAAAAATTGGTTCATATTTAAAAAAAAAAACAAAAAACAATTGACTATTAGGGCTAAGGGAAGTTCCCCTTTTCTGTTCTCTCGAGTCTCACACACAGCTGCACAAAGCACAGGGAAGTTTCCCTTATCTCACGCAGTCATGACAGGCAACACAGCCGCACATGTTCCTCTTCTCTCACGCAGTCACACGCAAGGCGCAAGGTTTTCTCTCACGTGGCCCTATTCGGTTGTTCCTCTTCTCTCACGCGGCGCGACCCTGTTCAGTTGTTCGTTTTCTCTCAATGAACTAAAATCTCTTCCTCTTCGGTTAATCCTCTGCTGCGTATTTAAGAAGGAGAAGAAACTTCATTTTATCTATCTCTCTTGAAGATCTCCCATTCCCAAGAACAAAAGGGTCAGTAGTACATACATATTTTATCCAATTCATCTTTCAGAATTCATTTTCATTGTGTTTATGGATTTGGGTATGCTTCATTTTTTGTGGGTTTTTCTTGTTTTAGTTGAATTTGAAGTTTTTGTTAAAAAAAGATTGAATTTTTTTAAACGCCCCATACCTTTATTGAGAGAAAAGATTGATTTTTTGAAGTTGCTTGTGCGAAAAGTTTAGTTCTTGATTGGTAGGTCATCGTCAATGTTTGTTTCAGGTTGCTGGTTTTCTTTCTAGAATTGGGGTAGTCTAGAAACCTACTTTTTTCAGGTAGGATTTGTTGTGTTCATTGAGATTTTAGTTCTTCTGCTTAACTTGAAGGGATTAATGTATAACTCAGTTTTCTTCATTACTTTATATACAGATTGCAAATCACGTGACTAAAGAAGAGCTAGGGAGGATAAGGACTACTTGGATTTTGCTTTACACTCTTGCAGCTCAGGTACATTAACATTTTATTCATGAAAACTAATCTTAAAATTTGTGAATTAGATGTTTTCATAAATATTGTTAGAGCTTGTATGTTTTCCATGATAACAATGCTTGAAAGTAAATATTATATATTTATTTACTTAATTAATATTTTATTTACTTATTTAATATATGATTTATTTTTTCCAGTTATGGACAAGTTTTTTAAAATAAAGTCTGTGTCAGAGTTACCATCCCCTAGCTTACAAAATAATGAGGGTGGTCAATTAGATTCAATCTCAAAGCCAATTCATGTGGATTATGATATGTCAAATCTTCCAACAGATCCCGGATCAAGACCTCGAATTTTAGACTATCATCCTAATGATCAGGACATAATTAGAAGAACATATTTACAAAGGGGTCCATGTCAGCCTAAGAATCACAAATTTCCACAAAAGAAAATGCGAGGTGGGATGAGACGTTTTAATGTAGCTTGGTTCGACCAACATAAAGATTGGTTGGAGTATAGCATAGAGAAAGATGCTGCATTTTGTTTACATTGCTATCTCTTCAAACCGAATTTTGGGGATCAAAGTGGTGGCAACACTTTTGTAGTGGAAGGGTTCGATAATTGGAAGAAATCGGATAAATTACAAGGTCATTTGGGAAAAACTCATTATGAAGCTTATGAAATGAGTCAAAATTTGATGAAGTAAAAGCAGCATATCCAAACATTTTTCGTTAAGCAATCAAACCAAGATAAACTTGAGTATCGGATCCGTTTAAATGCTTCAATTGACTGTATTCGATTTCTTTTGCATCAAGGATTGGCTTTTCGTGGTCATGATGAATCTGAAGACTCAAAGAATAGAGGAAACTTTCTTGAACTTTTGGAGTACACAGCTAATCACAATGAAGACATAAAGAAAGTTGTTTTAAAATATGCTCCTGAAAATCATAAGTTGATTTCACCTAAAGTTTAGAAAGACATTACAAAAGCGGTTGCAATTAAGACTTCCGACACTATTCTTGAAGATCTTGGTGAGGCATTATTTGCAGTTTTGGTTGACGAATCTTGTGATTTTTCAATCAAAGAGCAAATGGCAGTTGTTTTACACTTTGTGGAAAAAAAAGGGGTGTGTTATTGAACGATTCTTAGGTATAACTCATGTTTCTAATACAACCGCAATTTCACTGAAGAAGGCACTAGGAAAAATTATTTTCAAGTATAATTTGAGCATAACAAGGTTGCGTGGACAAGGTTACAATGGGGCCAATAATATGCAAGGTGAGTTCAACGGACTTAAAACACTGATTATGAAATAAAACCAGTATGCATTTTATGTCCATTGTTTTTTATGCACATCAGCTTCAGCTGACACTGATACATGTCGCAAAAAACCATCCTCGGATCGCATTATTTTTTAACTTAATTTATACAACAATGAATATTGTTGGGGTTTCATGCAAATGCAAAGATATTATTTGAGATAAACAAACTATTGACCTTATTGAGAAACTCAATAGTGGTGAACTTTCAACTGGTAAAGGGTTGAACCAAGAGATTACTCTCACACGAGCCGGTGAAACTCGATGTGCTTCTCATTATATTACGATAATAAGATTGATTCTTATGTTTTCTTCGGTGATAGATGTACTTGAAATTGTCGTTGGAGATGGCACCAACTCAGAACAAAGGGGCGAAGCTTATGCTTTACTAGAATCAATGCAATGTTTTGATTTTATCCTGATTTTACATATGATGAATGATGTATTAGGAATTACCAATGAATTATCAAAATCATTACAAAAAAAAGATCTAGACATTGTGAATGCCATCAATTTCGTTGAAATATCTAAGCAAATGTTCCAAATGATGAGAGAAAATGAATGAGATTCACTCATTGCTGATGTATCTTCATTTTGTGGGAAACATAATATCACCGTTCCTCGAATGGATGATAACTTTGTACCTCGGGGGCGATCATAGCGTAGACAAGAAGTAGTTACAAATCTCTATCACTATCGAGCTGAATTATTTTATACGTGCATAGATATGCAGCTTCAAGAGCTCAATAATCGTTTTGACGAGGTGAATATAGAGTTACTTTTGTGTATGACATGCTTAAGTCCAAACAATTCATTTTCAGCATTTGACCACCAGAAGTTGATCCGTCTTGCTCAATTTTATCCAATGGATTTCTCAGATTTTGATTTGATGGTGCTTTAAGATCAATTGAAAATTTATATTATGGATGTGCGATCAAATAGTGAATTTTCAAATATAATCGGTATAGGTGATCTTGCTAAGAAGACGGTTGAAACAAAAAAATGATGTCGTATATCCTATAGTTTATTTACTCATCACATTATCATTGATTCTACCTGTTGCCACTGCTACAGTTGAAAGGGCATTTTCAGCTATGCATATTGTGAAGAGTACTACCTAAGGAATCGAATGTGAGATGATTGGATGAATGATTGTTTGGTGACATACATCGAAAGGAATGTTTTGGATAACATTGAAAATGAAGCCATCATGCAACAATTTCAGAACATGTGATCGCGACGTGTAGATTTGTAAAAATGTGGTTGAATGATATGGTTATAAAGAAATAGTAGGTATTTTGAAGAGTTCTTATAAGGACATTCCTTTATAGATAATATTTTTTGTACGTATGAATTGCATAGTTGCAATTTATAGATAATATTTTTTTGTAAATTGGCGAGGTGAATTCCTCTCACCTCTCCCATCTTTTGTGAGTAATACAATATTTTATTTTATGGCTTAACATAAGAAAGTAAATAGTAGTATTTAAATTTGTCACTTACATTTTTTTTTTTTTTGGAAAAGGGTTATTTTAGAAAATTATTATTATCGACAAATATTACTTTGTCATTTCGCCCCCCGTGGAGTGAAATCCTGAGTCCGCCTCTGATTCCAGTGTCTGAACTTCTCGCCCTAGACATTTTAGCATGTCATATTTGCTTTTGGAGATTTTAGTTTGCATTCGGTGAGTTCTTGAGTGGGGTGTTGTCTAGACCTAATGCAGACAATGCCATGTAGAGGTTATTAGATTTTGCACAGGTGTTAAACTTGGGATATGTTTGTTTGCGTAGAATTCGATTAGCTGGAAAAGGAAGGAAAGGAAAGGGGGAGTGGATAAGAGATGTTAGAGTAAGACAAAAGTGATTGCATTTTAACCAAATGCACATTTCATATGTTCGAGATATGAGATGTTTTTTATCTCGATGCAGATCTATAGTGCTACAGTGCATTGAGCATCCAAACCGGGCTTCCTAGAATTGTTGTTTCCATTGAGGCAGTTCTAATAAGTAATAACTATTAAGTAAATGGAAGAAACCGTCTGTAAGGAACATTTTAGGATTGTGATATGCATGTGTGACCTTAGCTACAAAAAATAGAGCTGCTTATACTGAAAACAGCTTAAGTTTTCGATAAAACATTACCATCGAAAATCAGTTAGTGGCGCATGTGCCCAAACTCTGATCATTTTAGGTTACATACCCACTGATTTAGGATCTTATTCAACGGATCAATCATGTCCGAATCTGAAAGATTTGGATGTAATTTGAGCCAAATTTTGGAATGAAATAGTGATCTACGCTATTGATCTCCATTGATTCAGGATCTGATTGAATGAATATGAAAAACGACAATGTATATCAACCACATCTCAATCTAAAATGATTTGAATGCGATGGTCTACTTATTAGACCTAATTCATAAGAAGAAATAATAACTTAATTGACACTGAAAAGTATTGCAACCATAACTTTTTCTTTCAACGTACGCAACACATGTTGCATCGCTATTATACGAGAATGGTCTAGAGTTTGCAGTTTACGCAACAATATACATGCACTTCAGGACAATCCTGAGATGATCTAATCTCATATGCGTGCCTCGTCAGCTGTAGACTTGTATACATTAGATTAATTAGGAGTTAGGATAATTTATACCAAAATTTTGATTGATGTATTATCAAAGTCGGAATCATACTTTCGATGTTTATCAAGCCAGTTGTTATCCGAGATAGAGAACTGAATAATCTTAAATGCTAACTAAGGTTAAAAGAGTCTGAAGGATGGACTGCGACGTTTTAAACTCATTTGGCCTACTTCCATAAAATCCAAGTAATTAATTGTGACATAACGGGCAATAAAATGTTGTTTTCTGCTCTGGTAGTTTGTTGTAAGTGGTTATCTGGAGTTTGGTTGAAGTAAATATATAAATGTGTTTATTTTAGCGAAAAAATTCATTATGAAACACGTCGACTGTATAAAACCAGATCCAATATGGTCTGCTAAAATAATGAATGATATCATAGAGATCGAGCCCTATCACCAACACTACGTGTACCCATTCAATCATCCTTACTTATCCTTAGAGGTTTTATTTTTCATTCAATGATTGTGCTGTGTCATCAAGATCATAAATCTCATAAAAAATCATCCTCTCTACGTGTCGTAAACTCCTGCTGAGCTCAATCACCACACGTATGGTCTAGATCCTAAATGCATTCAAGGATAGGATATGATATTACAACTTCAGATTTTAGATATCAATTAAGATTTCAGATCAATGTCCTTAATCCTAAATTATGTGAATTGGATTCAAGGCATTTTGACTTGTTTAGATATTAGTGAAGAGCCTCTAAACCAACCAATGAAGAAATGTCAACTCGTATGTCACCACCTCATTCAATCCTCTGTCGGCCTTGGGTCCACGTAACTCAACACGTGTCAAGCGTATCACAAGTTTCAGATGTGATCGTGTTCGCTTTTTATAACGAACTCGTCAAGTTTGCTCAATCCAACATGTTAGCCTCCATTCCACCCATCTCGCGCCACTTGTCATTGGTAAACATACAGACAAATGGAATTGCAACGACCAATTAACAGGTGGGTCCACGTGGATATATGACTTAATTAACAGGTATTTAAGATGTTGGATAATTAGTTAGTTATTAATTTTATTTTATTTTGGTACTTTTTTTATTTTTTATGTTGTAACGTAATGTCCACGGGGTGTGCTTATAAAAGGACCATTTCAGTATACCGGCCAATAAATTGGGAGAGATGTCTCATGAAGAGAACCCGTCAAATCCTTTCGTATTAAAGACTACAACAATGAGTCTAACCTCTCACTGTCTATTTGAGAGTGATAATTAAGCCATTTAATACAATGTGACAAAAGTAAGTTTTTTTTAAGGAGAAAGCCAAAATTATAGAAATCTCAGCCCTACAATTTTTCATCTTATAAAGTCATCGCTATGTCCTGTTGTGATTAATGATTTTATTTATTTAGTTTTTTATGCGATCATGTCAAAATTTGATTTCGATGTGCGATTTTTCGTGATGACAGGAAAAAAGAATTATTGTTGTTATCTTCTATGGGTGCATCCTATCCAACCTATTCTATGCCATACATAAGAAATTGGACCACTCCTCGTGAGATTAAGAGCAACAAAAACCCCAATGAATTATTGGACCTTTTGTCACTATTGTTAGAAATGTAGTACAATGCAATTACTTCCAAATACCAATCAACCATGGAACAAATAAAAATAAATATCATATCAAGGGTGCCAACTGTGATGGCCCTTTAAAAACAGTTTTGTTAGGTAATCAGGTTAGTCAATCATTTATTTTTATTTATTTATTTATTTATTTATTTATTTATTTATATTATAAAAGAGGTAAAATTGTAAAAAGCTCAAACCCTAGAAAAGCTACCTAAAATTGTTGGATTAGAAAATACATGCCATGAAAAGAAAAGAAAAATGGTATTAATGAAGAAAACAGAGGTCGCCCATTGACATGACCTAGCATAATCTATTATTAAGTTATTTTTCAGGATATGCAATGAAGACAAGAGTATCTTTTGACATAATTGTGACTTGATTTCAACAGCCGTATAAACCAATGTTTGCGTTAATTCTTATGTACATACATTCTTATGCCATTTCTTTATTGTTTATTATCCATAAAAAAAAGTCTTCGTTTCGTATTATTCTACTTAATATGAAATATTATAACATCAATCATATAGTGGGATGTCTGAGAGCTGGGATTTAGGAGAACATTATCGCCCTTTTCTCGAGAGTACTTCCGCGGATGCTGTCAATTATGCATCCAAATGTTCAATGTTTGGATACATAATGATCAACTGTCATCTAGTCTGAAAGCTTAAGCTGATTTTTAAGGATCCCAGAACTATAGTATTTTGTTGATAAAATTTTATCTAGACTTGTAATACCATCAGCTACATTGTGTGATTCTCGTTCCTACATCCATCAATCACCAATCATTTTCTTTTCTCACTCTTTTAAGTCCAAAACCTTCCATTTCTTTGGTGTAGACAAAGTTGTAAACCAATGTTTGAAAAGTTCTTGATTGGATAAACAAGGAGTCCGCAACAATGGGGTCCCAATGTGTATTAGGAGGGGACCTTAACCAAATCTAACAGGAGACTAAACCTCTCATTATCTAATTTTTGTTTTTTTTTATCATTCTCTCATTATTGAGAGATGGGCCCAAGCCCCAAATTTTAGGTTCTTACAAGGAAGAAAGAGTCCACTCTCTCATAAACACTCTCATTTACTCGTTTCCAACACTTATAACTAGTACGTGGGCCAGTGGGCCAACCTAGGAAGTCCTCCTAAACCGTCCAATTTACGACCACTTGCCACATCAACAATTCAACACATCAAAACACACAAAATTAGGAATTGATTGGCAACAGTTTGTTTTCTTTTAGGGTACCTTATTTTGTCCTGCTCTGCATTTCCTTCAACAGTTCACATACAGAAAGAGTGAACTTGATCTCATTTTTCTCTATTTGCACCCCCACTTGTCTTGCCTTCATACACCTACTTAGTACCACTACAAGAAATTTGATGTAGAAGGGAGTCCTAGTCGGTGAAAAAGCTTATCATAAAAACAACCATCTAAAATAGTACAAGCAATAATGATCAAATATTTGGTGAAATGCCTTTTGAAATTCATCGTCAATGATGTTGGCTTATTTAGTTAAAAGTTAATTTGCTGTTTCGCCACGTTTATTTGTGAGTTTTTTTTTTTTTTTTTTTCTAGCATATTCGTCCTCTCTAGCATTTTCAAGCTTTTATTTGTATTTTTTGTTAAGTTTTTTTCACCACAATTACCAGGAATCATTTAAGAACTCGTGATGCATTTAGTAATGGGCGGTAGACCTTAAAAGGAAGTTTTTGAAAACATTCTGTTAGTTATCAGATTATGGAATTTTGATTAATTAGTACATATTTCAACCATTCAGTACTGATGCGAAATCTGATGGGATTCTTGTAGCGGCTCCTACATTCTTCTATTTTGTTCAAACCAAATTTCTCAAAAATCGAACATTCAACATGGGAAACTTACTATTTTAAGACAGAGTAAAATTTCCAACTTCTTACAGTCAATTAAGGATGTTAGTTTTGGCCTTTGGGATAAAATATTAGCATTTGTATTATCAAAGAAAAACAACTTATATTTAATCTGAATATTTTTTTAGGTTCTCAATCATTTGGAAAAGCCACAAATGGGTGAATTGACATAAGATCGATTTGATATGCAACCAAAATGATATCATAATCGCGCAAATCTGCAACTTGTTTGTTTACGCCGACCTACCATTTTAGTTACAAACCAAATAAATTCAAGTATACAAAACAGCAGGCTAGGTTCTTCCTTTTGTGAATGATGTATACAGGAAGCCAAAAAAATGGTGACAAATGCATCAATGTAGGTTATTTACAGTTCAATGGATCTATCTAATGTACTAAAATTAGAAAAGAGATATATTTATGATATCAAATATCCTAGTTTATTGGAACTTGTAATGTACTGAAAATTGGTTGGTTCTTCATCACTATAAAATAAAATTGAAATAAATACAGTGTATCCACAAATAATTTTCATTTGACTTCTTTTTCCAAGAAGAAAAAAGAGATCGTTCTCATCAAGCTATATGATTGGAACCTAAAAAAAACTATATAGATCACATTCTGAAATCTTCTAATGCAACAAGAACAGTTTGCATGAGCCATCATAAAGATGCAAGATCACAAAGTGAACTATATAAACTTTTATGCATGTGAGTTATAAAGAAGCATGTATAAATTACCTTTCTATCAATGCGTGCTAGCTCATATATACCTAACTCTAACTCCCCCAACTTTTATATACCAAAATGGGAAAGTATTTAGATAAGTGCTTAGGCGTAATTCGAAAATAATTAACCCAATCGACTTCTAGATTTAAGTCTAAATATGAGTTTTCTGGGGATGCGGCAAAAATATAACAAAAATGAGGTTTGCAATCATGTTTTGCAATCAGAGTGATACGGCATGATTCAAAAAAAAAATGATAAAATTTTCAAAGAATTTATGTGTATCTCAAAATTTATATAACAAAATATAATTATGGTTTATGGAGTTTTTAGCTATTTTGGTAGGGCTGTAGAACATGGGAGAAATGGGGTTTGCAATGCATCTAGAACAAAGAAAATACAGTACAATTAGGGCTATGTCAAACTTTTCATAATTGTTCAAGGGTTTACCTCTGCAGTCAAAAGAGTTGATACAGATATTATTTCTCTACAGTCAAAAGAGTTAATACAGATATTATTTCATGTAAAGACCCAAGATTTTGTGTAAGAGAATCCAAATATCACGAATTCAAAAAATGAAAATTTAATTCTCCATGATCAATGCAACTAATTAATGATGGTTTATGACTTGTGACGAAAGGTTGGCAGTGGTTTACAACACAACACAACACAACACACTTAACTCTAGACCCCAAATACATTCCATTTACAGACATGATTACTTTTCCCACATCAAAATGCTTGGGGCTTAGCTGAGGTAATTATAAATGTTAAGTCAGATTAGGGTTTCGAAGGTGGTGCAAAACCCACATTGAATGCCGACGCGGTTTTGTGAGGCAGAGAAGAAGAGAAAGCAAAGGTTTGAGGCACGGCTGACTTTTGCAAGCTATTGAGTGAATGCATTTGCTGTCCTGTTTTGACTCTTGGGACTCTCTCTCTCTCTCTCACTCATGGGGTCAGCGTTACACAGTTTCTTCTATAAATACATGTTCAAGCTCTCTCTTGTCCTTAACAAGAAGCTTGTCTCAACACTACACAAACAAGTGTAGTAGAAGAAGAGCTAGAGCGTTTTCAAGAGAAGAGAGAGATCTCCTAAAAAATCACAACACTTGTTCATCTCATCACTCAACAACAACTTCTTTCAAGCTTTTTAGAGTTTTTTTCAAGATGGGTAGACCACCATGTTGTGATAAAGTTGGTGTCAAGAAAGGTCCTTGGACTCCTGAAGAAGATATTATCCTAGTGTCTTACATACAAGAGCATGGTCCTGGAAATTGGAGGGCTGTTCCTACTAATACTGGTAATTTAATTAATTAATTAATTTTTTTTTTTATGATTTTGATTGATGGGGTTCTTTCTTTTTTGTTTCAAAATAATGGGTTAGGTTTTGTTTTGATCAGTAGAGATGGGGTTACTTGATTTGCTAAATATCTGTGTTAGTCGATCTATTGTGGTGACTGATTTTGTGAATTTTTTTTTTTAGGATTGCTTAGATGCTCTAAGAGTTGCAGACTTAGATGGACTAATTACCTTAGACCTGGGATCAAGCGTGGTAATTTTACTGATAATGAAGAGAAGATGATCATCCATCTTCAAGCACTTTTGGGTAACAGGTATAAAACATCACCTTTATTTTGCTTTACATTTTGTTGATTTAAAAATGAGAGAAAAAAAGGATTGTTTAATGTAATTTCTTGATTATTTATTTCGGTTTGTTAATCATATTTTGAACACTCTGAGAGATTTGGTTTTGTTAAAATAATGACTAATGAACATGTGATTTGGGTGCAGATGGGCTGCCATAGCTTCATACCTCCCACAAAGGACAGACAACGACATAAAAAATTACTGGAACACCCATTTGAAGAAGAAGCTGAGGAAGCTCCAAACAGGCTCAGATGATGAATCAAAAGATGGGTTTTCAAGCACTAAATCATCATCAATCACCAAAGGTCAGTGGGAGAGGAGACTCCAGACTGATATCCACATGGCAAAGAAGGCACTAAGTGATGCTTTGTCTATTGACGACCAAAAGCCCACTAGTTTACCTGAATTGAAGCCTTCAAATGGTTATTTTGCTTGCACAAATCAACCACAATCTACTACTTATGCGTCCAGCACCGAAAACATCTCTCGATTGCTCGAAGGATGGATGAGGGCTTCACCAAAGCCAGGACAGGCAACATCAGAGACTACTTGGGGTTCTCTAAACAACACTGTTTTAACAGACTCTTCATCCTGTGAAGGCACCCCTAGTGCTACTACTAATCACAATGACACCCTGTCACCGCAACCTCGGACCGCCTTTGAATCGTTCTTTGTGTTGAATTCATCAGCTAATGATGTATCCCCCTCTATGTCAATTGAAGAGAGTACTAATTTGGCATCAGAGACTAGCATGTTTCAAGATGAAAGCAAGCCTAAAGTTGAGTCCCAAGTGCCATTTTCAGTGTTGGAGAAATGGTTGTTTGAAGAAAATGCTTTTCAAGGACAAGAATTTCTTGGGATTTCATTAGATGACACTGCAGAGTTGTTTGGAAGAATGAATTAAATGGGGTGGGTTGTGGAAGGGTTTTTAATCTTTTTGGGCTTTTGGAGGTGTTTGTGACTGGTTTTTGTTGTTTAAATCCTTGGAACTACTGATTGAATTTTTGCTTCAATGAAAGGAAGTGAAGTGTAAATTCAAAAGCCTTCTTATTACCTAATATGGCACTTACTTATGTATCAAGACTTGTAATAAAATATCAATAGGATCTGCTTAGAACTAATTTCTCTAATTCTCAATGTTTATGAAATTTGGATTCAAAGTATGTTTTTTTTTATGATGATGGAAATTGGGATTACTTTGTATTTAGCAAGGATGCACTGTCTATTCATAAAAAAAAAACAAGGATCTACTGTCTATTCATGATTTGTCCTGATTTTGATACTGTGGAAATAAAATTGCAGAGTCCATAGATCTCAATAGTGTCATGACAGGTGGATTTTTCTAGAATGAATTGACGGGAATTAGGGTTTGACTCTTTCTTACTCATGTCAGGAGATGTAGTCTGACACTAATACAGCCTGCTTGTTTGAAGATCAAATTTATGAGTTTATTCTTATGAGTATTATACAAACCAAGATTTGAGTACAAACAATTGAGTCACAAGAGAGTTATCTTACTTTGTTTTAATTATCACAACATGCTGTTCAACCTTATCATTCTTGTACTAATAATTTAGGCAAATCTATTGATTTAGGTAGATGAGTTATATTATATTATATTTGTGATATACTGTCAACTCAAAATAATCAAATTATTATATTCAAGTAATCTAGAAAAAGTAATATGAAAGGCTCATTAAACAAAATGGACCTTAAAATCAAAATAATTAATGCTAAGGATTGGATGATTTCAAATAATGAAACCTCATTCACTTAAAGAGAGGGAAATGGTAGATGAAGTGTCCTTAAGCATACTATTCCAATAAGTAAGAATCTGTAATTGAAGGCATAACAAATTCAATTCAAATGGGGGAGACCTTGTGACCATTATCAAATTGGGACTGCAGAAACCCAAATTTTGGGTCCTTGTGAAGAGCCTTTTAAGGGGTGAATGAAAAGGCTAGTTTCTTGGAATAAAAGCTATGATCCAACTTAAATGAAGAGAGGATGTCAGGATTAAATTCTGTCTTTTGGAATTTTGAATGAGTTGGAGAGCGAAGTAAAACCAAATGTAGAAAATGGAGATAAATTTTGCCTTGAAAATATGCAGATGGTCTTAAATACACTACATGTGAAGTGTTTTTTTTTTTTTTTTAAAATACTTCCCCTCCTTTTACAAGTTGGAGTTACTTCATTCTGACCATGTATTTGAATACACACCACTGTAAAAGCATGAGAGAGAACCCATAAGCCCCTCATGAATACCATCATATCCAAATGGCAAAGACAGATCAACCCGTTTTGGTTTGCAAAAACAAAAGGAACGCTTGTGTTTGTACAGGTGAGTATATAGCAAAATAATTAGTGTGTGGGGCACTTTTATTTTGCATCAATTTTGTCTGGGAAACCCTGCTAAGGTGTTGCGGTGCGTATCATAATTGTACATAATAATTATAATCACAAAAAATATGATTAAAATGTTCAAAAATTTTAGCCCGTAACAAGTTTTTATTTATATTTTTAGTGTGAACAGAATTTGGAGGGCACGATTTTTGTGCTAGGATGTTCTGAACATACATGTGTGCGTTGTTTGGGCAAAAATACATGATTATTAACTAGTATGGTTGAAATTCAGTCTCGGAGGGCAATGACTTTTGTATTTGGGTGTATTTTGAACACGCATGTGAGAATTGTTTGGTCAGAAATACATGAACCAGTACAGTAGAGATGATTTTTGAGGGAAGACTTTTTATGTGGAGCGTATTCTGAACATACATGTGATGAAATGTTCGGTAAAAATCATCATCAATTAATACGATCGATTGAGATGCGCTTCACACGATGTACCCTAAATTTTTAAGAAACGGAGGGTTTTTTTTTAGCTATTCTACATGGCGAGGAAATGAGCGAGGAAATCAGCGAGGGAAATGAGGTGGAGGGGGGTGAACCATTCACTCCTCTCGAGATGCAGGCTGTTACTTTTTGCACACACATCTCGAGGGGGTGAATGGTTCACCCCCCCTCCACCTCACTTTACTCGCTCATTTCCTTGACATTTAGAATTTTTTTTTTTTTTTTTTTGTTGTTGTTGTTGTTGTTGAATTGGGTTTGGAGGGTAGGACTAAAATCATGTAAGATGAACTTTCTTCGCTTTTTGAAATTCCACAGAGAATTAAAAAACACATACTTGCAGACTTAGAATGAAGCTTCCTACCCTATTAAACCCACTATTAAGTGCAAATGTATGGTGATGTGATGGGTCTGAACTGGTTCAGAGAAGGAGAAATAGAGGGTGGGTGGTATGAGAGCCCATGTTACATTCTTAGAACGGGAATTCTAAATGTCGAGGGAAAGGGCGAGGAAAACAGCTAAGTGTTAAAGACCTATAATATATTATTCTTCTTCAATGGTCCTTCGTGACGGTGATGATCTATAATTTAGGTCTCATAGTCTTGCCTACCATTACTAACCTAATTGACAGAATCATGTGCACCTCAGACAGTACCTCACTCGCCCAACACATGTTGTATTAAGTGAAGCATGTGAGAAAGAAATCACATACATGTGGGGACATGAATGGGATTGCCCCCTTCGTTTCCATTGTTGATAATAAAAGGTTGGCCATGGCTAGGCCCTATGCTCGAGATTTTTGTGCTAGTTTTTACACATTTTTGATACACAGGTTTGAATGGGTTTGTAGGGTAAGAGGGTTAAGAAGGTCTTCATATGAAGATAAATCCAAGGGGCATAGTTATGTTAGGTATTGCGAAATCTAAATTGTACTAGTTATCAAATCCAACCAGGTTACTTGCATGCATGCATCTTTGCCAATTTATAGTTACCTAAGGTTTTGGCCCTATATTCCTAGTTTTTGTATCGATGCAGATTGTCATTTTCCTGTAAGTTTTGGTGTAAATTTCGTGGAATTTTTCTAATACTTGAACGTATATGTATTAACCTCAAACCATGGCCGGATCCATGTGTTAGGTAAGGGTCAATTGTCCCCCTTATATTTTTTTTTAAAATTTCACTAAGTTACTTATATTTTTTACATTGGTCTTTCTTTAAAATTTTATATTGCCTCCTTTTATGAAATCTTGACTTTTAATTTTACTAAAAATTAAAATAACAAATTTTTTGAACTCTACCCTCACCAATCCCAATCCCACTCAATCTCTCTATTTTTTAATATATATACATATATTTAATTCTCACCCTTTCTCTTTCTTTATCTTTTTTAATCTCTCAATCTCTCTCTTAATTTCTACCAACTTATTTTAATCCATTCACCCCCTACACAAGCAGAAAGTAACAAAGAAACCAGAATAGAGGTACCATACATGGTGGATTTGTTACCCATGTGATTATATTCATATTAAAAATTTTAATTGGGTTGGGGACCGGCTGAGAAAATTTTACATGGTCATCATCATTGGTTTTCTTTTGTTTTATTAAAAAAAAAATAAGATTATCTTATTTCTGACTCAGCTAGCATAAGGTGGTAACAGTGATAAAAAGATTAGTTAACACGTTAGATTAATTGGGGGTTGGGATCTAATCTGCTTTGCTTTATCTCTGATCTTTCAAAATTAAAAGTAATCAGTTGGGTTTGGGGCAGTTGGAAAAACACGATAGTCGTAGGTTGATTCAGTTAAGTTGTTGTTTGTATGCTTCACCTGAGCTAGCCCAAAAGGAGAAAGCTTTCATTCTCTATACACACATATATTTCCCTTTCGAGAAGACATACAAGAATAAAAAGACAAAAGAGAGTGGACTGGTTATGTAAGTGTTATCCTCGGAGGCTCTGACTTGGGAGTGAGTTTCAAATAAGAGGAGACAGATGAACAGATAAAGCAGGAGGAGAAGAGGAAGGAGGATTCCAAAAATAAAATTGTTGTTCGACAAATTCATTTGAATCCATCCAGTTCAGTCAAACTACTGCTGCTACTACTCCTTGGACTTGGACTATATTGTCCTTCTACCTCAAAGCCAGAGGTCTGCTCCTCGTCAACTCTCATCTTATACCACTATGTCCGCTTCTGTTTTCTTCAAGTAAAAAGGGAAGTTCTTAATTAGCTAGCTACAATTGAATTAATCATGTCATGTATATTGTTTGTATGGTTGAATTAATCATCATTTTTTTACAGTCACGCCATGTCACCCTGATTGCAAAATATGATTGTAAAAATCCAAAATTTTAATATTTTCATAAATAGTTATGTACTGTTTGCCCCCCTTTATCTGCAATCCTGATTTCGCCCCTGCCTCAAACTTAAAAGGATGACCCATGTGAGGTCGAGGGTAGGTTTGCTCCATAGGGCCATTTAATAAAATCATTAAAAAAATGTCATAAAATTCATTTCTTGTGCAAATAACTAATTTATACTAGTTTGTCATTGAATGTTCTTAAAAGAGAGTCAAACTAGTCTTTATGGCTTTTAAGTTTGCCATTGGAAATGCTCAGCGTCCTTCCCTGTTTTTAATCCCTTGACTCATTCCACTCTAGATGTCTTTGGCAGGGTTCGAACCTTATACATGTGATTTCATCTGCCACAGGTCTATCGCTGAGTCGATACTCCATTGGCAAATGCTCATAATCTTGCATTAGGATGACAATATTATAGGTTTAGCAATTGTTCAAGTTAGGTCAATAGGTCAACAAAAATTCGTGAGTCGCTATATCAAAAATAAAATAATTTGTTTAGTTATCATGTAAAAAATGACCATGACCCATCAATAAATGGGTTGACATGCCCCAACTTCCAAAACCTTACCTATTATAATTGGGCCCAATCCAAAATGATAAGACATTGACCAGCATCAAGCCCAATCCAAAACCATTTGACATCGACCCACTTAGTATGATAACCCCACAAAATAATCCAATAAACATGACATTATGACCCTATTTAACGGGTCAAAAGGGTAATTCATATCACATACAATCTACTTGTTAAACGACACTAGTGTATTAGCCTACGGCACAACCACACACTTTTCACGTAGTATGTATCCGTGCAAAAAACAACTAATTGCAAGGACCCCAAGTACAAACATTGATACGATGTGAGAAATAATCTTTTATGAATATGATATGAAAATAATTGACACCATGGTATATTGATTATTGATTAAATACCTCTTGAACAGGCTTGCTATGGTCCTTGGGATTCACAAATTCAGTCGCGCTAAATTTCTTCGCTGTAAGAAGGTATAAGAATCATTAGTACGTAAATACACCAATAAACGAAGTTGTTTTTTAATGCAAGGAATTTGAGTCGGAATATGCAATCTTGTAGCCAAAAGAAGGCAAAAACATGTAACATCACCTTCTTCAAATCTTTTCAGTTTCAAATCAATACCAATAATCCTTGAGGCCCTAGCAATTCTTGCTCATTCACCTGCCTAAAAAGTAGGCAGAAAATACATTAAAAGAAACTTCTTTGAAAGAAACAACAGGGAGTAAAATCTCTAGACGAAGGAGATGGAAAGCTTACAGCTAGGCCAATTGCTATAACTACTGAAGAAGCCTTAATAGGTTGGCAACATTCAAGGTAGCACCAAGACATGCATTTGTAAACCATGTCGAGCATTGCATTTGAGAGACAATCTTAATGTAAGATTAAACTTCGTCAAATGGGCTGTTTAATAATAAAATTCAAAGTTGTAGAGATTCTGCAGTTCAGAATGCAAATTTTTGTCTAGTGGTGCAGCAAGGTTGATCTTGGCAAGACAACCAACATGAATAACAATGTTTGTCACTGAAAGTGGAATTTCCCACAAAGTGAAATACGAGTTGTCCTTTAATTGAGAACCTCGACTTGCCATCGTTAAGCATTACACCTGTCAGTGTTAATCCTAAGTAGGTCACACATGTTGCTCCCCTCTGACTTAGAGTGAGGACACTCTCCAGATTCGCAAAACTTATCATCCAACCTATTGCCAATCTTTCTCGAAGATCCTCATTATATTGCTCAAGGGGATGAAAGTGTTGATGTTGAGGTATTAGCTGCATGGCATCCATGGAATCAACAATTGTCCAAAAAGCTGAGCGCTTGATGAAAGACAAGCTTTGAGTTGGAGCCGCATCACCTCCTTGCATTGCAATTGTAGAAATGCTTTTTGTATCATTAACTAAATAGGACTGGATAGTTGTATCATCTTCCAGAATGAAAGGCGTTATGTTGCAGCTTCCTAAGTGCTTACCTCATTCAACATGTTTTCTAAAGAAACTCCTATATGATATGCACATGAGATTAGACAAATAAACTTGATAAAGAAAGTGATTCCAACGTACCTCTAGGTTTTACCACTGTAGGAGTATTGGATTTCTCAAGAGACCCAGAAAGGGTTATGTACCCTTTTGCAACATGGCTCAACTGTTCTGCACATTCTTCGGGAATGACAATGACGATCATGGGGCGGATCCACTACTTGGATAAGGGGGTCAACTGACCCCCTTAGGTTTTGTTAAAAATCCATTCAAGTAGTTAAAATTTTACTATTGCCCCCCTTTGAAAATTTATATTGGCCCCTCTTGAAATTTCATATTGCTCCCTCTTATCAAAAAAATCATAGATCCCAAATCACAAGAAAAACCGAGCCTCTTGTGTCTGCGTATGCGTCTTGCGATATCTTCTTCAGTTCTTCTTCGTCTCTGTCTAAAACATGTGAGTTTGTTTAATGTTCTTATTTCTCCATCTCTGACTTGTTGATTTTATGCCTCGGTCTTGCAATAAAAATTCAGATGAATTTCTGAAACCTAAATTCCTGAATTTAATATAGTTTTTCATGTCAACCGATTCAGAGATTCTCCATCTAATATTACAACTAACAAAAAAAAAGAAACAATGACAAACCTACATGTCCGATGAGTGTTGTGTCAATAAAAAAAGCAATTGGATCGGCTGCTAAAGCCATTGCAGCAGGCAATACAATATGAAATATCTCCAAGCCAATCTCATCCATCATTCTTGAAAACAATCTCATAATAAGCCTTAATGATCTTTCTATAAACTCAAAAAAAAAATGCTCTACATAAAATGTTACTAAGTAATCAATTTCACACTCAAAGACAAACACACCTCATACACACCAGATGTACACATTCCACACTACACACATAGTGACATACATAGCTTGTTTGCAATGTACAGAAAAATTGAAAATTTTATGTTGTATATCTCCATCAGTTAAACAGAACAAAAAAAAAAAAAAAGACAAACTTTGATGCCTTTACTAATTTCTTGGAAACTTCTTATACAAAGGACATTTTTTATGCTGTATACCGAGGAAATTTCTTGAAAATGGATCCAATGAGACACACTGAGAGTATGACACGACCGTGATGGCTTTTACCGCAGGCCTAAAGGAGGGAAAACTTTATGAATGCCTCACCGTGGAACCATTTTTGGATATCACGGAGCTGCTTAAGAATGCCTAGAAGTACATTACCTTAGAGGAGTTGAGTACTGTGAAAAGGAAAACAGAAGGTGAAAAGAAGCCCTTCGTTCCTAAGGACAAAAAAGGGAAGGAGGTGTGAGGATGAATAAATGAGCAAGCGAAAGTGCAATGACAACAGATCGAACCCTGGTCGGGCCAGGCCAGAGAAAGCTTTCAACTACGTTGGATCCAGATCCGTGACCCCTCATAATTCTAGCTTATCGGATGTCCCAAATTCCATGAAAAACTAGGAAGATCTGAAGTAGCCCCCGAAGTAGCACGGAAACCCCTCCAAATGTGACAACAACAAGTATTGCTCGTACCACAAGAAAGGCAATCATGATACCAACAACTGCAAAAGTCTAAGGTGCAAGATCGAGTACTGGATCTGCATGGGCAAGTTAAAAGAATTCTTGGGCTCTGAAAAGTGACAAGAACGACCCAGGGACCGCGGGGAGTCCGTCAAGGAAATCAATAAGGAGACGCCGAGCATAATCTATGTCTTTTATGGAGTCGGACCGAATGAAGACCAGTCAAACAGGTCCAGCAAGCGAACTTTATTAGAGATGCGGAAATGAGGATAGACACATTTGCTACTCAAGGGTGCAAAACCCCATTCCCACCTTAACCTTTATGGACAAGGAGCTCGAAAGAGTTCGAGCACCGCACAATGACGCTCTTGTCATATCGGTCTTCATTGCAAGGTGGGAGGTAAAGAGAACTCTGGTAGACACGGGAAGCTCGCTCAACGTCTTGTTCTACAACATTTTTCGCAGTATGGACCTCAAGTTGGAAAACATGTCATCCTCAAACTACCCGCTGATTAGATTTAGCGGAGAGAAGTGTTACCCAATCGGGAAGAAAATGTTAGCAATAGTGGCAGGAGATACACAACTCAGAAAGGTCATGTTCCTGAACTTCATGGTGGTAGACGCGTTGTCTACCAACAACCTTATCTTCGGAGAATTGTGGCTCGACTAAATGGAGGCGATAATCTCTACCCTTCACTAGTGCATTAAGTACGTACACTGTAACAACTCTGAAGGAACAATATGTGGGGACCAGCCTATGGTACGAGGCTGCCATTACGCTGCACTGAAACAGTTAAAATGTTCCCAGATCCCACAACGCAATCTGAGCCAGAGCCAGAACTAGTGACTGCCAGTGTTCTAAAAATCGGCCTAGGCGGGCGGGTTGTCTGGGTGGTTCTGGGCAATCTGGGCGGTTCTAAGCAGTGTGGGCGGGTCTAGGCGGTCTAGGCAATTTTATTTTTTTATTTTTTTATTTTTTAATAAGGCTGATTGTGTTCCTATTTTTTAGAAATAAACTATTTAATTATTTTTTATTCAGTATATGTCTAAATGTAGCAAATGATAATTACTTAATGGAATTCTCAAAGGATCTGCCGGTACCAATTTTACTAATGTATATTTTCTCAAACATAACTGAGGTTATTCATGGAATTTGAAGAAAAATAAAAGAGTACACAAATTCAAATTTATATAAAGTACCCATCATGACCAACTTCAGTCATTTGAGTTTTAATAAATTTTGTTCACGATTGTTAATTTTTCATGTTTTTAAATTTTGCATATGTATATTGGCATTAAATTGTAGGGCTGAACAAAAAACCGATCAAACCGACCGAACCGATCAAAACCGAACCGATTGGTTCGGTTTAAATTCGGTTTAAAAAAATGCAAAACCGAAGTGGTCGGTTCGGTTTTCGGTTTTTATGTGATTTAAACCGACCAAACCGAACCGAACCGAATATTTAAATATATTATATTATTTATATATAAAAATAAAATATATTTTATATATAAATAATATAATATGTTTAAATATTCGGTTCGGTTCGGTTTTATTTCGGTTTTGGTTCGATTTTAGTCGGTTCGGTTACGGTTTGCATAAATTGGAATCGGTTCGGTTTCGGATCGGTTTTATTAATGGTCGGTTCGGTTTCGGTTTGAAAATTTTAAAACCGACCTAAGTCGGTTCGGTTCACAACCCCCGACATTCTGTCATTATGGAAATTAACTCCCACGAAAGCGTTTACTCTTCAGTGACCTTAAAGACATTAACGAAGCTTGGCAGATCACTGAAAGTATCAACGATCCAACAAGGGCCATGCAAATTCACTTTGGGGTCGAATCGACTTCTCTCCACCAGCAGTAAGTCTATCTTCGTTGTTTATTTTCCTTTCCATAGTCAATGTAGATTTTTAATTCTTAGAAGCTTATGTAATTTGCAATCATTTAAGAAATTAAAAATAATTACTCAAATATGCTCTATTGATTACTGAAAAGATGTAACAACGAGCGCTCTGAGACGGATACAAAATACTACATACTACGAGCATATGAATCTGATGCGACATAAAGCAAAAACCCGCTTAAACAATCCGACTCCGAAAGAGAGCAAAGGTACCCAAGGTAGATTCTGCGAACTCTCCGATGAATGTTATCTATGAAGCAACAACAGGACGAAGGACTGGCATGTGCAAGAGCAGAATGAAATAACATATCCAATTCAAAGCCCTTGGGGATGAAACTCTCAAATAGGGTCTGAGGTGGTACAAAATCGTCAACCGGGGTCCCTGGGAAAAGCTATGGCCAACTCACGCTCGATCCGGTGGACCAGCTGAACTTGGGACAAGTATCAGGTTGAAACAGATCAAGTGCACCCTCCCGCTAAAGGGACGAGAGGGACATCTAGAGGCCAATGGCCCAATCTTGTGGACCATGTCCTATTCCACCTCGTCCCGAGATCTCGAATTCCAGCGCAAGGCGAGACAATGTTGTATATATATGCCAAAAACCTCCCAACATTGCCAAAGCTCCTCTTTACCGAAGAAGTCACCGCGCAGCGCCGCACATGGTCGGAAAACATCAGCTACTACAAATGTAGCGAGTACCTCTTCGGCGCCATCCTTGGTGCCACCAAGGGTTTCGTAAAAGGATCAAATCGATCGAGAAATGTGACTCTTTGAAGCTCATGCTAAATTGGGTCTTGAATTTTGGCAGCCAGGCTGGGCGGAGTTTCAAGAACTCATTGGGCATCGTGTGTCTAAGCCTTTTTTTTTGTTCAAATAATTTTTTTTTTTTTGCATTAGTACTATTAGGGGTTTTGTCGAATTGTATGGTCATTCGAGCTTGTTTAATCATAATGCAATAATGCTAATCTCTTTCATCATAATAGAAAAACTTGTATAATTTTGTTTTTTTTTTGTTTTGGATAATATAATCTTGTTGAGGTTCAAATTTTATTTGAAATCTGTATGAGTGAAAAGATTTTATCTTTGTGTTTAGGTTTAGCTATACTAGAAGTACTTTGAATCCACATTAGCCAAGAAGCGGTACTTCTGCCAGAACTTGAAGTCATCAGACAAATTCTCAAAGCAAGACGACGATGTCATCTTCCAAATGGCGTGATCGTTCAACTGATGAGAAGTCTGCAACTGGATTACCTGTGGAGTCACGCGAATGCCAGCTTCATTCGCTTTAATTAAAATGAGAAGAACAATTTTGTACCCATTAAGTACCAATTGGGCGGGAGAGATTCCAAGAAAATCCAAGAAATCCCAAATCACTTCAAGAACAGGAAAGTGAACTCTGGTTTGGAGCATCCTACAGTGCAAATAGATAAACCCTGCCGGTGGAAACATTGGCGTCTGATCATCCTTCATAGCATATAATGGCAGGTCCTGACAGACCTCAAACTTCTTTCGAATTTCGGCAAGGCCCGATTCAGAAGTAATCTATCTTCAAAAAACTCAAGGCCCTTGGCCAAAGTCGCGTCTTCAAGAAGATTTTTGTAAGCCATGTAGAAGATGAACAGAGCAAAATCTCCAAGAATGAAAAAATATAAGAATCAGTCTCCACACAAAGGATGACCTAAATAGGGATTAGGTTCCCGCCTTTTCTCCATTGAACCGGCGCACATTCAATTAATGAAGCACGCAGCTCGGGCAACGATTCAGACTTAATCATCATGAGCGACATATCTTTTCAAAAAGCGAAATGGTAATTAGTATGTGTATGTTTGTAGCATTGAAACTTGAATTATAAATTGTGTTAATTGTTTTCTCTTGTATGACTTTATAATACTCACTGAGCTTGTGGATAGCTCACTCATCTCATGATTTCTTTCAGGTCTTCAGCTAAAGGTGGTCCGCTGTACAGCTAGAGTCTTTTAGAGGGGTCGAATTTTGTGTTTTATATTTCCTTAGTTTGTATCAGTGACATGTATATTTTGTGCAAATGTTGTGAGTTGTAAATAAGTCTTTCCTTTATTTTTGGTTCAAAATTGATGTTGTTTGAGCAAGTATTGCATCTCAATAAATAGTGTGATTTCATTTTCTAGATGTTATTTTCAAGTCATATTGATTGAAGTTTTGTTGTTGCTATCACATCACATTCTAAAAGTGGGTCTCACTCGACCACCTGGAGTGAGGCGTGACATTATCTTTATCGACTTTGATTTGATATCAAATAAACAGTTTGGGATGAAAGAAGAGAAGAAATACAGTATGGAAGAAGAAAAAGAAATGGTGACAGAAGATGGAGAAAACCAAAGAAGAAGAAGAAGATGAGAACATTGTCGTCTGCATTGCTTCGTGTTGTTTTGGTCTCTGTTCATTGGTGGTGTTCAGTGGCGGGGAGAATTTTTCAATTTGTACAGGGGTATTTTCAAAAAAGAAAAACTCGACCGGACGAATAAAAACAGTTGTTTCACTTAGTAGAACCCTAACTTTTGTTTCAAACGAGATAGGACCAAAAAACCAATATACAGTGTTTGTTAATAATGGGTCAAATTTGAGTCGTGTTGGCAGTCTGGGATCAAATGAAAAAAGGGTCGTATTACTTGTCATAGTACCACCAAACTTTAAATCACATCCCCTTTCGAATTACTTTTAAAAAAAAATTTCTTTTTTTTCCCCAAACACGGAATACCACACAAAGTTCAAGAATTGCTTAGGTTATTTCATAGCCCACATCACACGAGTTGATATCTTCAACCAATTGATAACATCTATAAGAAAAAAATGTGGTTTGAGATCTCAGTCTCACCATTGTGGACAAGTCTAAGTGGTTCACCTCGGATGATATTTTGAAATAAACATTTTGATTTTCATATGAATGTCTTGGTCCATGTCGGATCATATGAAAAGTAGTTGGCGTGAAACATATTTTGAATAATTTGTACGGTATTTTAAGCACAAACCCTCGCTAATTGAAATTTGATATACTCTCTAAACGAATTGAAATTAGACATACCTTCTTAAACAGTGGGAATCCTTGTCGGAGCTATCAAAACTTTTTTAATGCGATCAAATTGGCCTCTATTAGAAGAAAAAGAAAAAAAAAAAGGTAGAGAGGAAGATGTGAGGTTTTTGGTGAAGAAGATGAAACAGGATCCCTTGATTTTGGACGAGATGCATACCAAAATCTTAAGAAAATTTTAGATTGGATTCAAGCGTGAGGGCAATTTGGTCATATTAAAAAAACTTTGATAACTCTGATAAGGTGTCCCTCTGTTTAAGGGGGTATGTCTAAATGGCGAGGAAAGGGGTGAGGAAATCAGTGAGGGGAGGGTGTGGCCGCTCATTTCCATTGAGATGTGTGTTTGCACTTTTAAAATGCATAACAACACAAATCTTGAGAAAAATGAGTGATAAAACCCCTCCTCTTTTTATTTCCTCACCCTTTTTCTCGACAATAAAAAAGGTTCAAAAAAAAAAAAAACCTATTATTTTTAATTAGTTGAAATAGGCCACGTCTACTCCTAACTAACTTCATAAAGGGCCAAGCTAAGCCCAGCCCAACACAAGTCCAATGTTAAGCTTACTTGTTGCTTGGAGTATTATTTTGTTTGTACGCCTTCACCTAGTAGCCTATGTTTACTCCTTTGTCGAAAGAGATGAGTTACATTTGTCAACCAAACAATTTGGTTGTTATTTGGGAAACATTAACTCTCATTTATAAAAAGGTGAAAGTAAACAAAATTATTAATAAAAAAAAATTTAATAGTGAATATGGGCCTGCATAATCCAAACCTGTAAAGTTCAAAATGTCTTTGACTTGTTTATTTATTTATGATAATTGCTGAAATTGATAATTTTATCGACTTGGACCGTCTAGTATTATCAACTGTTAATATAGACCACTAAGAGCGTTTCCAATCGGCAAAAGCCAATTTTTAATTTTAATTGAGCTTTGAGAGTTCATCTTGGTTTTCCAACGGATTGCCCAAAGCTCGTCAGGTTTGAGCTTTTGTCCAAATCATTATCATCATTAGTGTATGGGACAGTGAAGAGAGTTTTTTGAGCTTCAAATATCAGCAAACCCAAAACTCATTTTTAACTTTCCGGTTCTCTGTCTTATTTTTCTCCAACATTGTCTCCTTCTAATCATTCTTCCCAAAACCTTCTTCCTAGAAGAGCAACCTTGGTTGTTCGTTCCTTTGCTTGCTTATTGTTGTTTCTTTGTGTCATTTGGCAGAAATTTTAAATGGCGAGGAAATCAGCAAGGGGGTGGAGTGTCACTTTTCATCTCCTCGAAATGCACATCAACGCAAATCTATAGGGGGACGAGTGGTAACACCCCTCCCCCTCGCTGGTTTCCTCGACGCCTAGAAGGGTTCGTCTTTTGCAAGTCTCGAGCGAAGTATGTGTCCATCTTCTTCCTTCTCTAATAAGCATCAGTTCATCTTCTCAATTTTCTCCCTCTCATCATTATACTCCATTACTACCCTTACTCACTGCACACCATATATCACATCGCAGACTCAACACTATGAGTCAAACGCCTCCTAGCATCACCATTTACACTACCACTATCAATTAAACGCCTCTTAGCATCAAACGTCTCATAGTGCAGCTCACAGCCTCTTCCCTGCACTATGGAAACCAACTTTGGTATTGTGGGTGGTAGATCTTTCACGATACACTTTGTATATGAAAATACCCCCAACTTCTACTTTGGATGCGGTCTGGTGGGACACATCTATGGTCCGGTCTGCCCTCGTCATGCTGAGGCTTTAGCCACCCTTGCTCGGCTCCGACGAACTCATCCCCCTCTCTCCCCTTCTCTGGAGATTCTAGAATAAATACTAGATCTGATGCTGAAGGATCCTTCCGTCCTTCCAACAAGAAGGTAAATGCCCATCGTTTTACTTCTGGCTGGAACAGCAGCGACATCATAATAGCAATTTGCTTCACTCTGAGAATGAGATTGCTCCTTCTTTGGGAATTCCCTTGGCTGCTCCTTTCCTTAGATATGCAAATACCAATTAAAGTGTTTTACTTAACCCCCTTTATGAGACGTTACAATATCAAGAAAATGAAGTGTTGAAACAGTTTTATTTGCTTCGGAGTCTTTTCTCCCCACGTTTTCTCCGTGATTTCTATTTCCTTTTAAGACACGTTTTATCTCAATTTTTTTTTTTTGGGTTATTTTATCCTGGGGATGACGAGGCTATCAAACTACTTGCACAATCTTGAGCAGAGTCACGAAACGACTTAAAGAGAGCAACGTAGTCCGCGACTTAACCCAAGAAAATTTGGTAAGTTCGTTCAAGTTTTAATTTACAACAATTATATTTCCAACATGAAGAGTTTCACAATGGGTTCATGGCGGTCTTACTGAGAACAGTTCTCCTAGGGGTGGGCACGGAACGGGATGGGACGAGATATACCCATCCCTATCCCATCATACGGGATCGGGACGGGATGGGAAAAATCTCATCCCGACCTCGTCCTATCCCAAACGGATTCGAGAAGGGACGAGATCAGCGTGCTAATCTAAACATATCAAATAGAAAATCGATTATTTCCCATATCACTGCTGGAAGCTGGACTGTTGAAAATCTGGACTGCTTGGACAGCTGGAAGCCTGAAATTTTATGCAAATGTTCATAAAATAAATAAATAAGTAAATAAAAATATTAATAATTAATATTAAAAAATTAGTTCGGGACGTGACGAGATTGGCGGGATTGAAAATCTTCATCCCATCTGTCAGGACTCAAGGTCAGAGGCCTTCCTAATGGTCTCAAAACTCAATGTTCCCTTTTGAAAAGTGCCCAAATGCTTAGCATCTATATTATAGGGGGAAGGTTTGAGCTCTTGACTGTGAGGACGTGTTGCCTCCATTGCATAGTCGGGCCAGACTGTACCGCTAGCATTTTTATTATTTGCTTTGCATTGCTTTTCAACTTCAAACTTGTATTTTCTTCGATCGATAGCATCGAACTAGTCTTGAGCAACGTCCTTCCCATTGTAATCTATTGAATGTGAATGAGAGCTTTTACTGACTATTGTGCATTGTTATATTGTCTACAGATTGATATTGTGCATTCTCAAGTTAATATTTGTGCCCGTCAAAGTAACTACTCATAGGCTTACTAGTGAGTTAGATAGCTAGTGCCGCACGGATTACTAGTCCGTGACAGTCACTTTATGAATGGCTTGTTCCGTCACCTTCTGGACAAGTCTGTGGTTGTCTATCTTGACGACATTGTGGGACTATAGAAGAACACCTACATCATTTGCGAGAAGTGTTCCACATCCTTAAGGATAATCATCTTTTTGTCAAGAAGGAAAAGTGTTCATTCGGCCAGACCCAGATCAATTTCTTGGGTCATGTTATTGGCAATGGCAAGATTCGGATGGACATGGAGAAAGTCAAGGCAATCCATGATTGGAACTCTCCCAAGAACGTATCTCAACGTATCTCAACTACGTTCTTTCCTTGGACTCGCAAACTATTATCGTCGCTTCATAAGGGACTACTCTAAAAGAGTTGTTGCCCTGACAAATTTGTTGAAACAAGACCGAACATGGGAATGGGATAGGCAATGTGAAGCTTCATTCCAAGACTTGAAATCGGCCGTGGTGAAAGATCCAGTATTGGCCTTGCCATGACACCCATTGGGCGGGCCATCCAGGTTGGAGACGAACATTTGCATTGCTAGAGAAGGGGTACTATTGGCCACAGATACAGGAGGATGTAATGGCCTATGTTCGAACCTGCCTTATTTGCCAGCAAGATAAGGTTGAAAGAGATCGACCAGTAGGCTTACTAGAGCCTCTGCCTGTCCCAACTCGCCCTTGGGAAAGTGTTTCCATGGACTTCATTATGGGGTTACCGAAAGTGGAGGATTTCAGAAGTATCCTTATAGTTGTCGACCGATTCTCAAAGTATGTGACATTTGTGCCAACCGGACTGACTTGCACAGCTGAAGATACGACACAATCGTTCCTCAAGCATGTCGTTAAGTATTGGGGACTGCCCGAAAACATTGTTAGCGACCGTGATGCTCGCTTCACAGGAAAGTTCTGGAAGGAGTTGTTCAAGCTCTTGGGATCCAAACTTAATATGTCAACAAGCCAACATCCCCAATTCGACGGACAGACTGAGCGCTTTAACTCTATGCTTGAAGAATACCTTCGTCATTTTGTCAGTGCAAACCAGAAAAATTGGGTGGGACTACTTGATGTTGCACAATTCTGTTTCAACTTACAAAAGAGCTCAGCTACTCACTCCAGCCCCTTTCAGTTGGTCACCGGTCAGCAACCATTGACACCACATACAGTGCTGACCGGATACCAAGGACCCAGCCCCAGAGATCTTGAATTTGTCAAAGCCTGGCAGAAAAACATTGAAGTTGCTCGAGCCTATCTTGAGAAAGTCTCCCGTCACATGAAGAAATGGGCGGACAAGAAGCGACGAATCGATCATTTTGAAGTCGGGGACTTGGTATTGGTGAAGTTAGATATGTTCAACAAGTATAAACGGACGGCTAGAGCACACAACAATTTGTTTCGCAAGTATGAGGGACCGGTACAGATTATTGAGAAAGTAGGCAAAGTCTCCTATCGCGTCAAGTTACCACATTGGCTCCGCTTCACCCATCCTGTCTTCCATGCAAGTAACTTGAAGTCTTACCATGCCGATGCCGCCGATCCCACAAGAAATGTATCTACCCGAGCATTGCCTAAGCATCCTACTAAGCCAGATCGAGAAGTGGAAGAAATCTTAGCTGACCGTCTCATCAACAACACAGGCCCAGATAGAGAGTATTTGGTCAAGTGGCAGGATGAACCTCCTTCAGAGATCAGTTGGGAGCCAGTCGAGCATCTACTGTCATACCTCTCAAAGCTGGAAGAGTACTTGGAAAAGTTCGCTGCGAGGGCGTCAGCGAATTGAGTGTGGGAGAGTGTCAGGACTCAAGGTCAGAGGCCTTCCTAATGGTCTCAAAACTCAATGTTCCCTTTTGAAAAGTGCCCAAATGCTTAGCATCTATATTATAGGGGGAATGTTTGAGCTCTTGACTGTGAGGACGTGTTGCCTCCATTGCATAGTCGGGTCAGACTGTACCGCTAGCATTTTTATTATTTGCTTTGCATTGCTTTTCAACTTCAAACTTGTATTTTCTTCGATCGATAGCATCGAACTAGTCTTGAGCAACGTCCTTCCGAACGTTCCTCCCCATTGTAATCTATTGAATGTGAATGAGAGCTTTTACTGACTATAATGCATTGTTATATTGTCTACAGATTGATATTGTGCATTCTCAAGTTAATATTTGTGCCCGTCAAAGTAACTACTCATAGGCTTACTAGTGAGTTGGATAGCTAGTGCCGCACGGATTACTAGTCCGTGACACCATCCCATTTTATCTCATTCTAAATCAGGACGTGACGAGATCGAGATGAAATTATTCAATCCCATTAAGACCCAAAAAAATTGGGATGAGACGGAACGGGATCGAGATCGCAAAATAGGATGCCCACCCCTAAGTTCTCCAATGGTGCTAATGGAGCACAAAGATGTACGAGTGGAGCACGCGCCAGCTGAGCAGCAGGCGTTGGTCAACGCTGGTCAGCCGTCAGCTATAGCGGAGGCGAATCCATCAGTTACTCACTTTGTACCATAGGGATCAACCATCAGTTATCACGGCGTCTGCATCTCTCACGAACGCCGTCCACTTTGATGGAAACCGTCAAGATTTGACGGAACTTTTGCGTCCGTTAAGATCTACACAGGTTGGTGGGCTGAGCCGTCAGGGCCTTGTCCAAACAAGTTTGCTACAAGTGAGTGGACTCGATTTAGAAGAAAATAGTGAAACAGAGGCTTTAGGCCTTGCTCGTATGGGCTTTAATCAGGAGGGCGTTGTAGGCCTTCACCAATTGGGTCAACCATTTATTCAACAACAAATTAATCAGCAGAATGCTCTGAATCTCACTCCCATCACCTACCACGCACCACCACCTTCTTCAGTTCTAGTTCAATAGAATCAACAACAATTTCTTTATTCTTCTCTCCCGCATGAACAACAACAAGAAGTGTACTCTCAGTCGCCCTCAAGGTTTCAGCTGGTGCCATTAGTTCATCAATAGTCTAAGCATCAATTGTAGCTCAGTTGGTCAGACATTCACTCTCCTTGTGAGAGATCGCGGGTTCGAGACTCAATTTTGTGAGTTTTCACCCGATTATTAGGAGCATTTGTTTCGCCGTTAATAAGTCTTCGAGTATTGAATGCAACTGCTTAGATGGACTAGACTGGAGCGAAGCGAAAGCGAGTCTTCATGCAAGGTGGAGGCGATGGACCGAAGCGAGATAGAGGCGACGAGGATATTAAATGGCGATAATATCGTAGCCTTCGGACCTGGGTGGGTTAACCCTATAGGGTCAGCCATGTAGCCTTCGGGCATGGATTAATAAATAAATAAAAATGGTCAATGACCCAATTTAAAAATAAAAATAAAAATCATGCCCCTCCCCTCAGCCTCTCGTCTCTCCGGTCTACTCTGCTCCCGAAAGTTCCTGCAGAAACACACCAAGCATCTCCAGTTTCCAGGGTACACGGTTCCTCAAGAATAGCAATGGTTCGCCTCTCCCCACAGATAGTGATGGTGTCTCCAGTGAGGCGACCACACTGTCCACTAACCCGCCGCATCTTATAGGACAACCCTAGACAAACAAAATTAGACTTGGGAAAAGGAAAGTGGGGCAAGGAACTTCGCCCATAAAGGAGGATCCTGAGACTCTTAAGGAGACTAGGAATAGGAGACACATAGGAATCTACATTCACTGTGATCAGGAGGAAAGTGGGGCAAGGAACTTCGCCCATAAAGGAGGATCCTGAGACTCTTAAGGAGACTAGGAATAGGAGACACATAGGAATCTACATTCACTGTGATCAGGAGCATGTCCCAGTTTGGATAGTGGATCCACCCATCAATCCCCAAAGAGCACCAGAAAGGACAAGGAAACAGTCACAATCCTTGCTTGTAATGCAAAGGGAATGGGGTCTCCCTGCGCTGTCCAAAACATTTTGGCCATATCCCGCCAATCCAAATTAGAAATACTTTTTCGATCTAAAACAAAAACCTTTACTAATAAGATGGATTGCCTTCGTAGGAGTCCTGGCTACAAACATGGAGCTTCAGTTCCCGCATCGAGTCAATCTGGTGGTATTGTTTTTTTTCTAGAAGGAATGTATCGATCTAACTATTTTATCTTCTTGTAAATATTATTTTAATTGCAGTATTTCTAATTATCTTGCCAATCAAACCCGGTCTATTTTGTTTGTTTATGGAGAACCAAATCCCTCTCTTAGGAATAATTTTACTTAATTATATGACATTCAAACCCTTCCTGGTCTCATTATTGGTGATCTTAATACAATTTTGCATTCGGGTGACAAATTAGGAAGAAGGAAACCTAGACACTCAAATTTCAAACATCTCTGCGCTTTCATGGAAAAGTTTGATCTTATGGACTTTCCTCTTAATGGCTCTACTTTACCTGAAATAATAAACATAAAGACAAAAATGGTAATAAAGTGAAACTAGATAGAGTGTTAGTTTCCACTGACTGGATGCAACTTTTTCCTTCTGCCTTTGCTTGGACTATATATCCACAGTTCCTCCTCGGATCATAGAGCCACCTCTTTGCAACCTGTCTCTCGAGTGAGCAACGGGCCTAAACCGATTAAAATTTTCCATATGTGGGCAAAAGACCCGAGATGTCATGAAGTCATTGCTTTGTCTTGGGCCCCAAAACAACATGCTCAACCACAACATAACTTCTATATCAAAACCTAAAAGCTTAGTTATCGACTGTCTAGATGAAACAAATCTGAATTTAAACACATCCAATTGAGCATTGAGGAAACCTTGTGTAATACCCTGAGTGGGCGGGCTCTGAGGCTGACAGGCTACCTTGTGTGGGCGGGCTCTGAGGCTGGCAGCTTCATGTGTGAGCAGGCTCAGGAGGCTGGCAGACTACCAAGTGTGGACGGGCTTAGAGGCTGGCTGGTTATCTCGGTGTTATAGTCCCACATTACCTGGGTGAGGAATGGAGACATGTTATATATGTACGAGTTTGGATTTACATGACACAACGCGTTTGAAAGTCGTGCGGGTAGTTAGGTTGGGCCTAGACCAGACAATATTTTTTCATGTGGATCGGGTCGTGACAGAATGGTATCAGAGCCGGACCCAGCCGAAAGTGTGCAAACGAGGACATTGGGACCTAAGGGGGGTGGATTGTAATACCCTGAGTGGGCGGGCTCTGAGGCTGACGGGCTATCTTATGTGGCTGAGCTCTGAGGCTGGCAGCTCCATGTGTGGAAGGGATCAGGAGGCTGGCAGACTATCTCGGTGTTATAGTCCCACATTGCCTGGGTGAGGGATGAAGATGTGCTATATATGTGCGAGTTTGGATCTACATGACACAACGGGTTTGAAAGTCGTGCGGGTAGTTAGGTTCATCCCAGAGCGGACAATATTGTTTCATATGGATCGAGTCGTGACACCTTGTCTACTCTCAACAGGCTTCATAGTGTTCCTCCCTCTGCGGTAAATGTTGATGTTATCTTGGTTCTTGAAGATAGATTATTGGAACTGTATCACCGAGAAGAGCTCTTCTGGATAAACAAATCTGGTTCCTCCTGGATTAAAGATGGAGATAAAAACACAAAGTTTTTTCATCTTTCAACTTTGATGCGCCATAAGAGAAATATTATCCTTCGGTTAAAGGATCAGACAAACGTCTGACGTTTGGATCAGAATGGGATTGGTAACACCCTGAACTCCTACTTCAAGAACATTTTTCAATCTTCTTCTTCTGATCACAACCCGAATATCATCTCCCTTTTCACTCCTATGATCTCTTTGGAGGAAAATGAGATCCTTCTCACCATCTCAATGGATGAAGAAATCAAAAGTGTATTATTTAACATGAGGAGTCACAAAGCCCGGGTCCAAATGGGTTTCACAATTTTTTTTCCAACACTACTAGGAGGTGGTCAAACATGATGTTATCGAGGTGGTTCAAACTTTTTTCGCACTAGATATACGGATCCCAAGCTTAATGAAACTTTTCTTGCTCTTATTCCCAAGATCCATAACCCTACCACCCTAGACAAATTCAAGCCGATTGGCTTATGCAATGTGATCTACAAGATTATCTCTAAGCTTCTTGCCAATCGCTTGAAACCCCTCCTTGATCAAATTATTTCTCCCAATCAATAAGCGTTTCTTAAAGACCGTTCCATTATAGATAATATAAGTTTGACTCATGAAACTTTTTTCAAATGAAACATAGTCGCCAGAAAAAACAAGGTTGGATGGCGATCAAGATTGACATGGCCAAAGCTTATGACAGAATTGAGTGGTCCTTCCTCATCCAAATCCTTAATCAACTTGGCTTCTTAGAAGGTTGGATCAGGATGATTGAGCAATTTGTCTCTATTACCTCGCTCAAAGTACTACTTAATGGAACCCATTTAGACACCATTATTCCCTTCAGTGGACTTAGACAAGGAGACCATTTTATCTCCTTATTTTTTTTATCTTGGTGGCAGAGGCTCTTTCACGTTTACTAGCAAAAGCTGAGTGTGAAGGTTTGATCAAAGGTATCAGTATACGTCGTAACTCTTATTCTATCAGCCATTTTATTTATGCAGATGATTTGATGAGCTTCTGCAGAGCCTCTCTAGAAGAAGCCCATTATATAAAGGACATTCTTCTCAATTATACCATGGCTTTAGGGAAAGCAGTTAACTTTGATAAGTCCTCTGTTTACTTCAACTCCAATGTTCACAATAGACACACCAACATGATTCTTAGAATCTTGGGCTCCATGAAGTATAACCCCAAGGACAAATATCTGGGATCCCCTTTGCTTCTCTCTAAAAAGAAAGTCAATGACTTCCAGTTTTTGCTCAACAAAGTTCAATCCTAGCTCTCTAGTTGGAAAGCTAAAGTTTTGTCCCAAGCTGGTAGAACTGTCCTCATCAAAACTGTCTTAAACTCCATTCCCACTTATACCATGCAAACCTTCCTACTTCTTGTCTCGATCACAACCAAATTGGACAATTTTGCTCACATTTTTTGTGGAATGAAGCCAATGAGAGTAAATCCAAGCATACTTGTACCTGGCAGAAAATAACATACCACGAACTCTTGGGCGTCTCAACATTTCCCTTGCCTGGGCAAAAAACTTGGCTCATATGGCTAAGAATATTTGGCAAATTCTTTCCTCACCAACAAATTCCCGAAGTTTACAAATGAAAGCTATCTACTTCCCGAGGAAAATTTTGACTCTCTTAACGAAGCGACCTTAGGTGGCTTCCTTCGGCTGGAGAGGCAATATCAGCTCTCTAACAGGAATGAATTGAAACATATGTTTTGGCAAGTTCTCTCGGGGAACAATGTCAATTTGTAGATTGATTGTTGGGTTAAGCCTGACCTTTTTCTTGAATACTGTGTTTTTCGGCTCATTCCCGCTGTCATGCCACAGTCAGTCTCAGATATCTGGATAGGCCATTCCAGTCAACTTGGTCAATAGAATGTTCCTCTTTTTCAGCCTCTATTTCCTGACCCTGTCATAATATACACATCATACACGCTTCTGAACCGGATAAGCTTATTTGGCTTCCAGACAAAAGAGGCCAGTTTCGATCAAAAGCGCTGCTAAGGCCTTTTTAAGGACCTCATTGATAAATCCACATCCTCTCCGGCTGTCAATTCTTCCTCTCTCCCCTCAACCTTAATTAAGGATTTTTGGCGCATCAAAGCCCCGCCATATGCTCTTAGCCTTATCTAGAAAATCAGTTATGATATCCTTCCAACCAGGATCAAACTAGTCAAACTCGATGTTCCTTTCGATAATGTTTGTTGCTTTTGCAAGAGATTTGAAGAAGATGTTTTCCATCTCTTCTTTCTCTCCCCTGTGGTTATCAAGTTGTGGCTCCTTACCCCTATTCCTATTAATTGAGACAGAGTTATCAGCAACTCTCCACCCACTCCCCCAACTCTTTCTCACATGCTCGGCTTTATGTGGACTACCACCAACAAACACAAATCTTCAAAAACTGAGTTATTAGCCCAGTTCACGGTGGTTCAGCACACCATATGGCATGAACGTAACCACTCGATGTTTGAACATCAGCCAGTAACTTCTCATTCTTTCCTCACTAGGTTCCGCACCACCTGGAAAGCCTAGCATTCACAATGGTTCACCAATCCTACTCATTTATATCCTTTGGGGCAAGAGATTACTAAGTTGGTTTCGATCCTCTCTATTCTCAACCTCTCTTCTCCCTAATATACATCCCAACCATTAATCATTCTTCTCCCAATATGATCTTTGGACCTTAGACTGAGTCAGAGACCAAATTCCAAAGTGTTATTCAATTGCAACTCCAGTCATCCAGAACCCATCATATCAATGCTAGATCTAATTGGCTTAATCATGTTCCTTTTACTTATGATCCAGATACAGTTATTGTCACTTATGATGCTAGTTTCTTTGCTTTTCCAAACAGTGAGCAGTAGGGATTTTTGTAGTTTCAATCTTCGGTGAAGTTCTAGCCAAAGTAGCATGTCGTCTACTGATATACACGTAATTATTACAAAATATATCCCTTAATTTATATATGTTAGTGCTTAAATTAATATATTTTATTCTAATTATTTCATTTTCATGTTTTTGTAGGAATTTGCACGTGAACGACAAAATCACATTAAGGCGACAATTTGAGGAGATGATTAATTTGTTGATTCTAGCGGTGGTACAAAATAGTGGTTCACATCTCTAAACCAAGCCCAAGCCCCGAAAGCTAGAAACCTAAGCCCAGCCTAACAAGGAAATAGAAGAACCCTATTTAGGTTTCTCTCTTCCCTTCTAAAGGAAAGCCTCTTCCACGTTTTCTCTTCCCCTCTCTTTTCCAGCCACCATCACCACCTCCACCGAGGCAGAGACATAGATCTCTCGCCACTAACCAACCACCATCTCACCACTAACCAACCACCATCTCGCCACCGTCCAAACCACGCACTCTGTCCCTGTCTTTCCTTCAACTCGCCACCGTCCAGCATCCTCCATCACAAACAAACCTCGCACGCCACCACCGCACACAGCAGAAACAAGGAGTACCTCCCTGTTTCGCCGCCCTGTTTCCTTGTTCCACTCTCTCCCGTTTTCACTCTTTCCATCCCTCTCCCTGTTCCATCTCACTCCACCACCACCGCGACAGAGCCATCTCTCCCTCTTTCAGAGCCACCACCTCCGCAACAGAGTCACCACCGCCATCACCGCCGAGAAAAGAAGCTCGCGACAGAGCGCCTCCATTTCCCCTTCTCGTTGTTTCCTCACTCTCTCTCTGTTCTTGCAGATACTGGAGCCGATCGGGAGGAGAGGAAGCTCGGGAGGAGCGAAACAGACGTGGTGGAGCAGGTGGCGTCTTGCTGGAGACGAAGGCGCAGCAGCGCGCGACTTTGGCGGGAGAAAACTAGTTTTGGCTATTGACACCCCGAGAACCTGTAAGAGCCACCACAGTGCAAATTTAGCTACTTTTTTTTGGGATTCGTGCGCATACAGAAAGAGATGGATTCCTCCTCCACTGATGCTGTGACCACCACCACCATGAGTCACTAAACCCCACGCAAGGTGAAGAAGTGAACTCCTAGATGTAACGCACTAAATTAACATTTGATTCGCTTTAAGTTTTCACGATGAATAATGATGTTTAATGATTCTCACTTTTATTTAATATAGAAATTTATGTTATTTCAGTGAGAAGGATATCATAGATTTCTTTGTAGATTATTTTTATTCCGGTGATTATCTTTTCTTCTCCATATAAGCTTAGTCACGTTTTTCTTATGTGTGGAATGTTTAAGAATTAATTGATTCCGGTAGGTTAGTTATATGCGATCGTCATTTATTCCAGTAGGTTAGTTATATGTGATCGTCATTTATTACGGTATTGCCTCCGGATATATCGTAAGTTTAAGATATCACATATGACAAACCTTTGTGTTTTCTTAGAAGAAATAAATCTAAAATTCATTTACATTAGGGTATATTAATGATTAAAATAATATTTTTCCGATTACGTCGTTTGGGATGTGAAACACGTAGTTGAGTCATCATAGCGAATCAATACTAGTTGGCGCATGAAGTCTAGGAGGGATTCTTGGAACTTTGTGATTTTTCCAAACTTAATTTTCATTAAATTAAATTCAATTTTGTATTTTGAAATTTGTTAGAATTTATTAACTTTAGTTTCGCATAGTTTGTCTTCCTTAACCTTATTTTGTAGATCGTTTTTTCCTCGTGGGATCGACACCCTATTCTTTACTGCAATTGACCGCGTGTACTGTTTGGGCGTAATCAAATTTTGGCTCCATTGCCGGGGAACAAGCGTCATTCTACAAGGAAGGTTTCGGGTATTATCTTTCTTGTTCATTTTTCATTTTATTTTATTCTATTTTTAAGTTTTAGGTCCAGTTTAATTTTTATTTTATTTCTAAATAAAAAATTTTAAAATAAAAAATCAAAAAAAAAATTATGGCCACCTTTCACAACAAAGTTGAGGCTGTAGACTTGGTTAAACTAAGGTTTTTTTTTCCTTTTTCCATTAAAGAAAAAAGCGAAGAGTTGACTATACTCTTTGTGACCAAGGTCTATAGGTTCGTGGGAGGAGATGACCCAAGCATTTTTTAATAAATATTTTTCTCACCACAAAACCAACGGTATAAAGAGACAGATTTCTACCTTCACCCAAAAGAATAACGAGACATTATATCAAGCATGGGAAAGGTTTAAGGATCTTTTGAATATATGCCCACACCATGGGTATGAAAATTGGCGCTTAGTCAGTTATTTTTATGAGGGCTCACCAGTAGAGAACGTCAGTTCCTTGAGATGATGTGTAATGGAGAGTTTTTGCAAAAGGACCCTGACGATGTCATTGAGTACCTGAATGACTTGGCTGAAAAGACTCATACTTGGACTGGTCCAAGTGCTACTGAGAGCACAGATAAAACACGCCCCGCTAGAGTTTACCAACTTAGGGAAGATGATAGCCTTAGAGCCCAACTTTATAGAGTAACTAGGGAGTTAGAAGCACTTAAGAACAAGGATGGTAAGCCCACACATACTGTTGCCAGAGTTGAGCTACAGGACGCCTGTTTTATATGCGGGGGAGTTGAACACTTAGCACAGGATTGCCCGACCTTGACTGAGATGAGAGGGGTTTATGAGGAACAATGTAACGCCTTAGAGATGTACAAGAAGCCTTATTCACCATTCTCTAACACTTACAATTCTGGCTGGAGAGATCACCCTAACTTTAGTTGGAGGTCCGAGGCCAACCAACCTACACACTCACAGGCACAACCACCTAGGTCATACCATGCACCTTCATACAATGCACAATCTAACAGAAGTTCCTTATCAGACACATTACATGCATTTATAGAGGCACAAGGTAAAACTAATCAAAAATTTGAGGCTGCATTGACACAGTTGGCAGAGGAGAACAAGGAGATCAAAAGCCAAATAACCAAGCTGACAAGTTTATTAATAGTACAAGCTCGGGACCAATTTCCGTCACAACCTCAAGCAAATCCGAAGGGACAACTTATGGCACAAACCTCTACTCCAGACTCTCAGAATGTCAAAGAGGTTAATGCCATCGCTACTCGGAGTGGTAAGATCTTAGATGGGTCAGGCTCGTCCACGACTACAGGCACCTCCCCAACTTTTCAACTCGACTTTTCGCACACTATGAGCCAAGTTAACATGATTTGAAGTTGATTAGTGAGATATTGAACTAGAAAAACCTTAGAATAATAGTGGAGACTTTAACCCATGTGAGTTTTGAGCCATTTTTTATTTCTTGAGGGTTATTAATTTCACTCTGATTTTTCTTGAGTCCACACTATTTCGTTGATGATCTCATTATTCTTGATTTTCTCATTGATTGCTTAAAGAATGACATAAAAATTGAATCTTTACACTAGAACTTCTTGCTTTATTTAGTTGAGATGTCTTAGTACTAACTAGAGCTTATGAATTGATATAGGCATTTCTTTCTTTAAACCATTTTTAGCCTTTTAGCCTACTCAATAACAAATATCCATTTGCAGCCATTTGAGCATTTAGATAGCCTTTTCTTTGTTATCCCCATTCCCAATACCTGCTCCAATCAATGAGTAATACCTCTATTATTTTATCCTTACCCAATTTTTTGAGAATGTATACGGTGAGATATATTTATGGAATGGGCTAAAAAAAAAGATATTTCATGCACCCTCGAAGTAAAAGTGTTGGATTGTATCAATGGGGAAAAGCATGTTAAAAAAAATTGCGATTAAAGAAGAAAATAATGAAGAAAAAGTTAATGGTGTACAACATTGATTTGTTCTTCAATGCCCTATGTTTTATTCAAGGGTGTATCTATTCTCAAGAAATCTTTGTATCATTTTGTCCCTTATTGTTTGCCATAATCCAAGCCCTAATACAACCTAGTAAAGACCTGATTGATCTTCAGTGAAAGTTAGCTTAATTGATATGGATGTTGAATAGGCAAGGACTATGGTGTTTGATTCAACATTCTCAAAAGTAATCAATATTCCGATCCATGAGATCATATTCATTTCATTCTTTGACAATTCTGTTTTTCATGATAATTATATGTGAGGCGTTTACATTTTCCATAGTATATTCTTTTCCTCACATATAAATTGAGCGCCCAATCTCTGAGCGTTTCATTTTCGAGCGACATGAGAGAATTGTAGTCGAAACGTCTTTTCTAAAGGTTATCTTGCCACATCTTTACTATGAGATGAAGAGTTATGTTGATAAGGCTCCTCACACACACACTTCGAGTTGAGAATGATTATGAAATTCATTTAACCTTTAGATACTATTAAATTATTGTACTCTATTAATATACTTTTGTGACATTATTAGTTTGTTGTTTTTCTTGAAATGTAAGCAATCAAAAAAATACTCTAAGGGGAATTAAAGGGAATGTTCATATGTTTTGCATTATGTTTTTAGAAAATAGATTTTGTTTTATTGAGTTAGTAATGTTTGGGGGTAGCATTTCTGGAAACTCTCACGAGACTATAACTCGTCCTCTAGAGGTTTAAAGTCTTATTGCACGTTAAGGTAAGTGCAACCGTGATTCCTACGAAAGTGAGTTAGGATTTTATTCTTTATTTTGTTTTGCTCGAGTACTAGCAAAATATAGGTTTGGGGGTATTTGATATACACGTAATTATTACAAAATATATCCCTTAAATTATATATGTTAGTGCTTAAATTAATATATTTTATTCTAATTATTTCATTTTCATGTTTTTGTAAGAATTTGCACATGAACGACAAAATCGCATTAAGACGACAATTTGAGGAGATGAGTAATTTGTTGATTCTAGCGGTGGTACAAAATAGTGGTTCACATCTCTAAACCAAGCCCAAGCCCCGAAAGCTAGAAATCTAAGCCCAGCCTAACAAGGAAATAGGGGAACCCTATTTAGGTTTTTCTCTTCCCTTCTAAAGGAAAGCCTCTTCCTTGTTTTCTCTTCCCCTTTCTTTTCCAGCCACCATCACCACCTCCACCGAGGCAGAGACAGAGATCTCTCGCCACTAACCAACCACCATCTCGCCACTAACCAACCACCATCTCGCCACTAACCAACCACCATCTCGCCACCGTCCAAGCCACGCACTCTGTCCCTGTCTTTCCTTCACCTCGCCACCGTCCAGCATCCTCCATCACGAACAAACCTCGCACGCCACCACCGCACGCAGCAGAAACAGGGAGTACCTCCCTATTTTGCCGCCATGTTTCCTTGTTCCACTCTCTCCCGTTTTCACTATTTCCATCCCTCCCCCTGTTCCATCTCACTCCACCACCACCGCGACAAAGCCATCTCTCCCTCTTTCAGAGCCGCCACCTCCGCAACAGAATCACCACCGCCATCACCTCTACGAAAAGAAGCTCGCGACAGAGCACCTCCATTTCCCCTTCTCGTTGTTTCCTCACTCTCTCTCTGTTCTTGCAGGTACCGGAACCGATCGGGAGGAGAGGAAGCTCGCGAGGAGCGAAACAGACGCGGCTGAGCAGGGGGCGTCTCGTTGGAAACGAAGGCGCATCAGCGCGCGACTTTGGTGGGAGAAAACTGTTTTTCAAAACTGAAAAACAGTTTTGGCTATTGACACCCCGAGAACCTGTAAGAGCCACCACAGTGCAAATTTAGCTGTTTTTCTCGGGATTCATGCTCGTACAGGATGTGATGGATTCCTCCTCAACTGATGTTGTGACCACCACCACCATGAGTCACTAAACCCCACGCAAGGTGAAGAGGTGAATTCCTAGATGTAACGCACTAAATTAGCATTTGATTCGCATTAAGTTTTCACGATGAATAATGATGTTTAATGATTCTCACTTTTATTTAATATAGAAATTTATGTTATTTCAGTGAGAAGGATATCATAGATTTCTTTGTAGATTATTTTTATTCTGGTGATTATCTTTTCTTCTCGATATAAGCTTAGTCATGCTTTTCTTATGTGTGGAATGTTTAAGAATTAATTGATTCCAGTAGGTTAGTTATATGTGATCGTCATTTATTACGGTATTGTCTCCGGATATATCGTAAGTTTAAGATATCACATATGACAAACCTTTGTGTTTTCTTAGAAGAAGTGAAATCTAAAATTCATTTACATTAGGGTATATTAATGATAAAAAGATTATTTTTTCGATTACGTCGTTTGGGATGTGAAACACGTAGTTGAGTCATCATAGCGAATCAATACTAGTTGGCGCGTGAAGTGTAGGAGGGATTCTTGGAACCTTGTGATTTTTCCAAACTTAATTTTCATTAAATTAAATTCAATTTTGTGTTTTAAATTTGTTAGAATTTATTAACTTTAGTTTCGCATAGTTTGTCTTCCTTAACCTTATTTTGTAGATCGTTTTTTCCTCGTGGGATCGACACCCCATTCTTTACTGCAATTGATCGCGTGTACTGTTTGGGCGTAATCATCTACCGGGGAGGATCCATGATAGTACATTAACAGAGTGCCTTGCATCGGAAGCTGCACTTTTGTTGATACAAGCACGACAGTGGAAGAAAGGTTTTCTTTTGGGAGATTCTGGCTTGCTCAACTCCATTTTGCTCGAAGACAAGCAAAATCTCAAGATGCCCATCAACTGGAAATGCTCTCTAATTATTCATAGTATTAGGCGCCTTTTATCTTCAAACTGCAATTGGTATTGTAATTATATTCCCAGAGCACTTAATATTGAAACTCACTTGCTTGCAGCAACAACACAACTTAATGTAACCAGCTAATATTTATATATATATAATATGCTTTCATAAAATAAAATAAAAAGGTGTATGGGCCAGTGTGATTTGGGTGAATATACATTCCAAATAATGGAGGTGAATAACATATTGTTGCTTAGGTAACTTTTGAAAGAATTAATGTGTGCCAACTAGACTTGACCATTTGATTTTAAGTGTTTTTAAGTTTTAATGTTGATTTTACAATTGGAGCACATCTATGACTCAACCTCAAATGGGGCCACCTATAAAGACCGGTATGCATTCGAGCTTATGGCTAAAAATTTATAACATGTTTGTATAAGTCGGAGCTTCTTAGAGAATATCACAAGGTCTTAGATGTAGAAGAAAATATCGCATTGTTCAATTTGTAGGTACAAAATCTCAAATTCTCTTTCCCTTCTCGCACGAACCTAATATGGTAAGATTTTTCTCCTTGCGCTAATGAATTTACTTTCGCGTGATTTTTCCCTGAATTACAACATTTCCAATCAATCATTTAAGCCCTGGTTTTCTTCCGAATGCCCCCTCCTTTTTCCAGTATTTCGTAATCGTACAGAACAAAGTTGTTTGAATCATTATATCGGGAAGGATACAAGGTTATCAATAGTTGATATTAATTTTCCCCCTAATTTGCTAAACATATTTACATGTTTTAAATCATTTGGTATAAAATTTAATTAGGGTTTTTTTTATTTAATAGGTGAAAGGGCTTCTCTATTATGTTATTCAAGAAATAAGAGGATTTTGAGGTGCGTTTTTTCCATTCTTGTCCGCTAGGTTTCACTTCATCACCAGAAAAGGTTCGTACTTCTATTCTAATTGCTTTCAATCTTGCAAGAATCAATTATGTTATGTAATGATACATCATAGAAATTGATTTTTTTTTAATATAAAAGTTTAGTATCGATGATTTTTTTTTCTCTCCTTTCATTTTCTAGATATCAATTACATTTTTGCAGAGTTTCGTCAGAATTTGTGGTTTTAGGGTATTCAAATATGGAGGCTTTTTTTTGTCAAACAAGTGAGCTTTTAATGAAAAGAATAAGAGGAGAGTGAGACACTCAATATGAACCAAACACTCCTTATAGCAAGGAATGCCAAGACGCTATGAAGGTTTCGAAATGTACGTCCCTAAATTGAGTACACATTCTCCACAACAACTTCCTAATATCCATCGACATCGAGTGCTCTTATCTATTAAGCCCTTAAAAGATCTTCTTATTTCTCTCCTTCCATACACACCACATAAGCATGTGAGGTACCCTAAAGAAAAGCCACTCCAAGTGCCATGATCGATTGGCAGGGGACCAGCTTAGCCACTTATGAATGGAGATGTAAAATGCTCGCACAAAATTTTGTGAGCAAGCTCCTCCAAATGGACTTAGGGTGTGTTTGGTTGAATGGAACCCTATGCCCTGGGAATCCATGAGGGGACCACCTAATTTAAGCTAATTTGAAGTTCACTCACAGGACCAAAGAGTGTGATTCCAATGTTCATGAGACTTCAATTCCCACCATTGATCACAAAATGCAATAGTGAATTGGTGAGCGAACCTCAAATTAACTTAAATTAGATGGTCCCCTCATAAATTTCCAGGGCATGGTTCCATTCAACTAAACACACCCTTGGTGAATATGGAGTTTCTAGTAGAAGTTTGATTTAAGCACATGTTTGCACTTACTTCCAATTCTAATCAAGTAAAATTTCTTAATCCACTAAGAATCAAGGAAATGCTTAATTCTAGCTGTTTGCCACCTAATGTTAGAATATCTTCACTCATGGGGTGGAAATCGAAAATTTTGGCTTTACATTCTAAACTGAGCTTGGCTAACTGGCGAGGAAACCAACAAGGAAAACAGCGAGGGAGGAGGGAGAACCCTCCATCCCCCTCGCAATGCGTGCGTCTCATCCCTTACACGCATCACGAGGGGGATGGAGGGTCCTCCCTCCCTCGCTATTTTCCTTGTTGGTTTCCTCGACAATTAGAATTCCCCTTCTAAAGTACATCTTCAACCATCCAATGGAAATGACTTTTTTTTCTCCACACATTTGCATAATGTGAAGGAAATTTTACATTAACTGCCTCTATATTAAAAGGGAGACACATTCAGATTGGAAGGAGATTAATCCCCGCTCCAAACCAATGAGAAAAGAGTTTTGTTTGGCTCAATTCTAATAGAGTGTTGACCCTGATTTTTCAAGCCACCAAATATCTTTTACGCATCAACCATTAGGTGGTGTTAGATGAGCATGAATAAATTGGAGGTGGAAGACAGTATTTTGTGTTTTATTTTTTATGCAGTCGATTTTCGCTCTATGCTTGACATTGACCTATAAAAGGAACGCACGTAAGCCACAAACCACTATTGTGGTGGCTGATGACACTCCGATGCTAAAGTAAGACAGGGATTTGAGGAAGGCTTGAAGTTGTAAACAGGAAATTTGCAACGTACCTTTGTTCATCAACCTCATGTCTTTATAATGTTGGAGTCATAGTTCGACCATTCCATAGGTGGCATAGTTTAGGAAAAGAGATCTTCTTGGAGATCCTTATCTAATTAGAAGTTGTTTTGAGGAGAAAAGTTTTCTTATTAGACCAGTGCTCCAAGATACGCGGGAGATATTTCCCAATTGAAGTGTTGTCCATAGGTGGAAGTTTCCACATACAACGTATACTCTATTATTTTCTTCCTAATTGGAGATAAAGTACTCATGGCTTGCCCGTCCAAAGCTGATCCACGAGATATTTGCCTTAACAAATCTTACGGGTATTGGAGATGGTTGTGAGACGTGTGGGCTTAGTAGGTTGTGGTGATTCGGGTCCGTTTGGCGAACTGCACTATGCAAGCTTGATGTCGCTTAGGCCGGATCAGTGCTAGACTGATAATTGGGCATATTGTTCATAGAGATCATCATAACATGTGTACGGTGTAGATGAGAGGATGTTTCGGTGTATCATCAATTTTTTATCCCATAGGCATAGATGCTCTTAGACTTGCAACTAAAGCCAAATAACACTTTATAGTTTTTTTTTTCTCTTTGAAGTGTTACTGTTTTTTAGTTTCAAACTGTGTAAAGATTTTGTGACAAGTGAAAAACATAGATTTAGGAAACTGTCAAAGTGAAGATTTAAAGTACAGTTCGTCTAGAGAGTCAGGTCAGTCTCACCAGGTTTGCGCTAGGGAGCCTCAATACCCTCCATCATCCTAGAGATCCTCATAATCCACTAATCAAACATAAACACACACACACATAGCCTCCCCTGGCGCTGATCTAGCTTTAGGGGCCTGGCTCTCTAGAATTTTTGTTTAAAGTATTGACTTGCACTCATCTAACATCAAGGCTTTTTCAGTTCAACGGATTGAGATTCTGATGGTCATTAAAGATTGTTAACGTCATTATTAAAACTAAGAGTGTGTGTATGTGTGAAGGGGTGTGTTTAAGATAATATGAGTATATAATAAGGTTAAGTTCGACATCTAAAAAAAATGAAAATGTATTTCAGTTAGTAATTTATCAAACCTCTGTATATTTTTTTCAGTGAAGTTTTACACTCTAGCGTGTGTAAAAGTCACGGGATTACTTTAAAAAAGCGAACTCACAATTTCTATTTTCAAATAGCCATCACACATATTCCTTAACTATCACTTCCACCGTTAATGTTGTCATCCAGTGGCGGATCCAGGATTTCGGTCAAAGAATGGCGAAATGGTAAAGGGTTGTTGGTTGTTAATAGGAGTTATTAGGGCCGAAGCTATAAAATTTTATACTCCGAACCAAGGATTGTGCTTTCGCGAAATTTTGAGAAATATTTCCTTTTTTTGAGATCTCGAAATAGAAAATTACGTTATTTCGAAATATTTCATGTTTTCATTGTAAATTTCGACATTTTCATATAAAAACCAAAAAAATATTACGCAAATTACATTTTTCCGATAAAAAAATATTTCATCATTTTTTATAGATTTTTCTTTGTTAAAAAACCCAGAAAGTTATGAAGCAAATTACATTTATAAGTGTGCTTAAGTATGTAGCTTCATTTTATGTATTTAATTAATGTACTTATTGGGTAATTTATTTGTATCTCACTTGTCCATATATTTATATATGTTTAATATACACTCAAAGTTTTTTCGCTTTTCTATATACAATAAAATACTTCACGAAATATTTCTTAAAATCAAGAGATCAAAATTACTTGAAAAAACGAAATCACAATCCTTGTTTCAGACTGATAATTTGACAATAAATTTTTATAAATATCTTCATAAACACTAAATCAAAATTATAATTCTAATTGTATTCTTCATGAACTTAATCTAGTACTTAGCATTGTATACGTCAAACTGAATCGGGTATAATATTTTAAGCCAAATTGTGATCAAGTCGTCGACAATTTAACAAATGCAAACAAACCTAATAACTAGAATACATAGTTAAAATTATAAAATAATTGAGATATATATATATATTTGTGTGTGTGTGTGTAGGTTTAATTTGGAAAAAATTTGAAATGTGCGAACATAATAAGATTCGAATTACAAGTTTATAAGAAAAAAAGATTGGAGGAGGGGGAGGGGGAGAGGGAGTTTACGAGCCAATCCAACCCTCAAATTTTATATGAATTGAGTAATGATATACATTCTCATTGAGTTTTATAGTTTGTTATCTTAGAATTTAATTACAAGTTCTACTGTGGGTTTTATTTTACGATTTTGTTGTTGTTTAGGTTTCATATTAATTGTTTGGGTCATTAGTAATGAAGTTTTAAAGACTAACCACTATACCAAAGAGTTGATCTCTTTTTTATATTAACGTTTTATAATATTGTGTGTCTATATTTATACTATTTTTTTTAGACCAATCACTATCTCTTTTTCTTTTTCTTTTAAGAAAAAATTGAGGGGGGCAGCTACTCCCTCTGGTCCCTTTGTAAGTCCGCCCTTGCTATCATCCCCATCTTCTCTACCACTGCCTCACTACAAAAAAAAAGACGATTCAGCAACGGCTAAAAACCATTGCTAATTGTCAAAAAATCGGCGCTATAATGATTTAGCCACGGCACAACAACCGTCGCAATACCGTGGCTAGTTTAATCGTCGCTATTTGAATCAGCAACGGTAAACTATCCCGTCGCTAATTAGCCACGGCAAAAAAACCGTGGCTAACTCAAAAAATTCCATCGCTAAAGCTGTTGAAAATTTCGACGAAGATTGTCGCTAATTGTAAAATAGCGACGTTTTTTGCTAAATAGTGATGGTTTTTACCGTCGCTATTTAGCGACTGTTTTTTAGCCGTGGCTATTTAGCGACTTTTTTTGCCGTGGCTATATAGTGACGGTTTTTGCTAAATAGCGATAATTTTTGCCGTCGCTATTTAGCGAGGGTTTTCTACGGTCGCTAAGGCTATTTAGCGACTTTTTTTGCCTTGGCTAATTAGCGACAGTTTTTTGCCGTCGCTAAATTTCAAATCTAATTGACAAAACAGCCACGGTATTTGCTGTGGCTATTTAGGGACAACTTTGTTGCAAATCATATGACAAATGAAATTTTACAAATTATAATTCATTTTTATAATGAAATTAGCAATTAATGATTGTCCATTCCGAAAATTAATATCAACTACCAGAACAAAACTTAATTGATCAAAATTATAATCATACAAAAATTACAAAACAAATTACAAAGAATCCATACAAAAATGACAAAAAAAACCACACAAAAAAAAATTCGATCTATAGAATATCGGAGATCATAGATCTCCGAGAGAGAGAGGCGGCTGGGATCGGTGTCGAGGAAGCGACAGACTTCTCCTCTGTGGGTTTCTTCTCTGGAGGTTGAGAGAAATTTTTTGTTTAAGTTGGTTTGTAGAAAAAAGTTAAAATTTATATAGAGAAAGGTAATTAAAGGGGATTGGTTGTGTTAGTTTCACGCGGATCGGTGACGTGGTTTGGTTTAGTGCGTTGGATTGAGCTAAATTTTTGGGTGTTATTGACGGTTGAGATAAAGTTTCACGCGGATCGGTGATTTTTTTTTAAACAATTAGTGACGGTAAATTTCCATAGCTAAATTCTTTAGTGTTTAATTTTAAAAAAAACAACTAGCATCGATTTTTTGCCGTCGCTAATATAAAAAATGTTATTTTTTTTAAAAACAATTAGCGACGGCTTTTTACCGTCGCTAATATAAAAATAATGTTAATTTAAAACAAAATTAGTGAGTAGCAAATAATTCATATAAATTTGTATTTAAAAAATAATTCATGACATACTTACCGGGTACCCAACTTTTCTTCGAACATCTTTTTTTTCCAGAACTTTTATGGCTTGAATCCGAGTAGCAAAGTTACGATCCCATAGAGCACCTATTACTATATTGTGAACGAATCCTCCAGAGCTCCCATACCACAAAGAGCAACCATTGATAATACCAATGAACCCATGTGATGTATCTGTCATTTTCCAAGAGCAACCACTGATAATACCAATGAGTGAATGACTATGTTCAATAAATCTTCGACTTCGACCTCTGTGTGCGAGAGGGAGAGATCGTGATCTTCGACTTCGACCCGTCGTCTGTAAAGTGGATCAAGATATGATCTTATTCTTCGATCTTGATCAAGATCTTATCTTCTTCTTCGATCTTGATCATATCTTATCTTCTTCTTCGATCTTGATTATATCTTCTTCTTCGATCTTGATCTTGATCATATATGATCAAGATCTGATCATATCTTCTTCTTCGATATGATCTTCTTCGATATGATCTTCTTCGATCTGATCTGATCTCATATCTGATCAAGATCATATCTTCTTCTTCGATCTTGATCATATCTTATCTTCTTCTTCGATCTTGATCTTGATCAAGATATGATCATATCTTCTTCTTCGATCTGATCTGATCTCAGATCTGTTTAAGATCATATCTTCTTCTTCGATCTGATATGATCTCAAAAAACCAATTAGCCACATTTTTTTTGCCGTCGTTAATAAAAAAATTTAAAACTTAGCCACGGTTTTTTGTCGTAGCTAAATTCTTTAGTGTTTAATTTTTTTTCAAAAAAACCAATTAGCCACGATTTTTTGCCATCGCAAATTGTTTTTAATATATATTTGTAAAACTTAGCGACGACACTTTTGCCGTCACTAAATGTTTTTATATAATTTTTTTAAAACAATTAGCTACGGTAGGAAACCGTGGCTAATGAGTTTTATTTGTGAAACTTAGCGACAGTAAATGTTTTTATATAATTTGTTTTTAAAACAATTAGCTACGGTAAGAAACCGTGGCTAACGAGTTTTATTTGTAAAACTTAGCGACGCCACTTTTGCCGTTGCTAAATGTTTTTATATAAATTTGTTTTTTTAAACAATTAGCTACTGTAGGAAACCATGGCTAATGAGTTTTATTTGTAAAACTTAGCGACGACACATTTGCCGTCACTAAATGTTTTTATATAATTTTTTTTAAAACAATTAGCTACAGTAGAAAATCATGGCTAATGAGTTTTATTTGTAAAACTTAGCGATGACACTTTTGCCGTCGCTAAATGTTTTTATATAAATTTAAAAAAAACAATTAGCTACGGTAGGAAACCGTGGCTAATGAGTTTTATTTGTAAAACTTAGCGACGACACTTCTGCCATCGCTAAATGTTTATATATATATAAACTCATTAGCAACGGTATTGGACCGTAGCTAATGAGTTTTATTTGTAAAACTTAGCGACGGCTAAAATACCATCGCTATTACAAGCTTTAGTGACGTTTTTATTCCGTCGCAAATTATTTAGCGACGATTTTTTATACGTATGTGGTGAAACAGTATCAGAGACAGTAGCTAATCTTTTAATTTGCCGTCGCAAATCTTATAATTAGCGACGGTATCAAAAAACCGTCGCTTGTTTCCGTAGCTATTAAAGCTTTTTTTGTAGTGCCTTTAGAACCACCAATGTTGCGTTACCATACAATCCATACCGCAACCACCTTCACCACCACTATCACAACCACCACCACCTTCAAATTGATAGCCACGACCACAACTACCAAAACCTGACACCATTACCAGGCCACAACCAATCATTGACACCAATAACACAACCATGCATTGCCACCACCAACACTACACCAACCCAAGCAATGGCAAACTAATACAAATGCGTTAGTTTGCAAATTCATGCTTACAACTGAGCCTAAAGTAAATTCTAGTCCCATGCCAATCAAGGCATTTCCTTCGAATATGTTCAAAATCCTAAAATTTTGCATTGAATGTAGGCCCACCCAAGATTTAGCCCAAGGACACGACCCAACAATATCTCCCCATTCCCAACTCTCAAACTCAAAACACCAAACAAAGTTTTTTTTTTTTTTTTTAAACTGAATTTTTTTTTCCCTTAACCCCTCCCATCCCAAATGGATGTCGGCAGGGTTTGTACTCTTGACTTGTGATTCCATCCGCCACAAACATACCACTAAGATGGTATTCCATTAGCACCGAACAAAGTTTAGTAGGGATCTTCAATTGTATCACTAGAATTCTAAACCTGATGAATAACAGGTAGCGTTTCCTCGAAGCTTTAGATAACTGTTGGGGAAAACAAAGCAAACAACTACAAAAATATTCTACCAATAGAATAACCAAATGATATCGCCAAACAAATATTCAATGCAAGCCAATAATCAATGCAAACTAAATGACACCAAGATATACGTGGAAAACCTTCAAGGTGAAGGTAGAAACCACGAGGCAAATCTAATCAATCCACTAATGAATAAAAGAAGTACAATATTTTTCTCAAGCCTATTGCCCAAGGCTTGAGAAATACAAGGAGCAATACAAGGGTTACCTCACAAGAGCTTCAATCAACTTTACAATCAAATTAAGAATACACTAAAACAAACGACACCAAAATCTGACAAGAAACAAATCCAAAACACACTTATGAGTATTCAATCAAACCCTAACAATCAGCCCCTCATTCCCTTCTTTTTTCTCTCTCAATGGGGTCACGTGCACGTAGCCGTCGCACGCCAATGTACACACACAGTCTGTTTTTTTGTTTCCCTCTCAAAATAACCCTAGTTGTTGTCCTTTTATAAATATTCATCTCACCATGGAGAACAAGGTTTGGTCCACCCTAATGGGCTAGACCAACCCAACCAATCTCCCCTTCCAGACCATAAGGGGGAATCATAGCCTAGGTAAATTAGGCCATTCCAATGAACTATCTACAGAACTCATGTTTATCTTTAGGAGCTACTTTTGTCATTATGTCGGAAGAAATTTTGCTAGTGTGATTCTTCTCAAGTTGGAAACAATTTTTTTCAAGCACATCACATATCTAATGGTAATGAGTATCAATATGTTTGGTACACCTATGGCATATAGCATTCTTGTTTAGCTCTATGGCACTCTGACTGTCACAATGCACAACATATTTATTTTGATTCACACTCAATTCCTTGAGTAATATTTTCAACCATAACATTTATGTTCCTGCTTCAGTAATGGCAATGTATTCGGCTTCAGTCATTGACAAGGCAATACACTTTTGCAATCTAAACCGCCAAGATACAGCTCCTCCTGCAAAAGTAAAAACATAACTTGAAGTAGACATCTTCCCATCAAGATCACCTGCTATATCTGCATCTATGAACCCTTCTAATACGGCTTTTGAATTACCAAAACATAAACAAAGCTTTGAAGTACCCTTCAAGTACCTCATAATCCATTTAACTGCGTCTTAAATTTTTTTCCTGGATTATCAAGATACCCATTTACAACACCAACTGCTTGAGCAATATTTGGTCTTGTACAAACCATCGCATGTATCAAACACCCTAAAACAGAGGAGTGTGAAATACCGATCATCTCCTTCTTTTCATCATCAGTGTTAGGAGACAACTTGGCACTTAACTTGAAGTGATTAGCAAGTGGAGTGCTAATGGGCTTAGCATCATTCATGTTGAACCTTTCAAGCACCCGTTCAATATACTTTTCTTGTGACAACTACAATTTTTTAGTTTTCCTATCACGTACAATCTTCATTCCCCAAATGTGTTGAGCTGGCCCCAAGTCTTTCATATCAAAAGACATAAATAAATATGTATTCAACCTACCAATCATATCAACATCTTTTCCAACAATTAGCATATCATCAACATAAATCAAGAAAATAATGAAGCTATTAGGCGAAAAATATTTGACATAAACACAATGATCTAGAGGCGTTATCTTGTACCCATGACCCTCATACTTCTTATACCACTGTTTCAGCTCATGCTTTTCTTCAATTTGCAAATCATATGTTCTTTCCCTTTAACTTCAAAACTTTCTGGTTGTGCCATGTAAATTTCTTCATGCAAGTCTCCATGAAGAAACACAGCTTTAACATCTAACTGCTCAATCTCAAGATCCAAGCCAGCTGTAAGACTCAACACAACTCTAATAGAGGTCATCTTCACAACGGTTGAGAATATCTCATCAAAGTTTGTCCCCTTCTTTTGCGCAAAGTCTTTCACCACTAACCGAGCTTTATGATTCACATTTTTTCCATCATCATCATTTTTCAGTTTGTACACCCATTTGTTCTTTAAAGGTTTTCTACTTTTTGGAATCTCAACTAACTCATAAGTATCATTCTTATCCAAGGAACTCATCTCATCTTGCATAGCTTCATCCAACTATTTTTATATTTATGAGCTAGTGCTTCTTGCAAATTTTCTGGCTCGCCTTATTCTGTAAGCAAAGCATACTCAGAATCGGGGTACTTCTTTGATAGTTGGTGCTTTCTGGTAGACCTTCTTACTTGAGGTTCTACTATTTCTTGCTGAAGGGGTTGTTTTTCTTGCGTAGTTTCATCTGTTTGTACATGATCATCACCAACAACTTCATTTTCTGGCATATGGTCACCTACTATATCATCTGACATCTCTCCCCCATTTTCAACATGCGATTAATGAAGAAGAAGTGGAGTAAGATTTGGTACCTCACTCTCTGTCTACTTGGGCTTATCAATTTTCTCAAAATCTGCAATGGTATGATCTTCATAAAAGACCATATCTCTGCTTCTAACAATCTTCTTATTCTCAGGGTCCCACAATCTGTATCCAAACTGTTCATCTCCATAGCCAATGAAAATGTTTTTTCATCAAGCTTTGATCCTTGTTTCTTAGGTACATGAACAAACGCTTTACACCCAAACACCTTCTGACGAGAGTATGAAATATCTTTACCTCTACACACTATTTCAGGAATATCACCATCCAAAGAACTGAAAGAGACATGTTGATGAGGTAACAAGCAGTACGAGCAGTTTCAGCCCAAAACACCTTCGACAACCTAGCCATGTGAAGCATGCATCAGACCCTTTCTTCAATAGTCTGATTCATTCTCTCTACCACTCTATTATGTTGTAAAGTGCGAGGAACTGTCATCTCATGTTGTATACCATGCTCATCACAATAAGTTTTAAATTCTGTTGATGTGTACTCACCCCATTATCACTGCGAAGACACTTCGAAAATCTACATGTTTTTCTTTCAATCATGGCATGGAACTGCTGGAAGCACTAGAAAAGTTGGTATTTGGATTTGATGAAATAAATCCTCACCTTTCTTGATGCATCATCAATAAATGTCAAGAAATATCTACTACCACCAAGAGAATCTACTTCAATGGGACCACAAACATCAGTGTAAACTAAATCTAACAAATTATTTTTTTCCTTTTGATGTTCTATGAAATGAAACTCTATGATGTTTACCAAATAAACAATGATCACGGGTGTTGGGAGAGGTATCTTTCAAGGAAGTAATTAATTTCTTTTTTGCTTAGAATTACATGCATTTCTCAGTCATGTATGAAAGTCGCCTGTGCCACAAGTTCAGAGAAGTATCACTTTCAGTTGCATTCAAACCACCCTTACACAACTTTACCTAAGTCTTGTATAAGGTGCAAAACGTCTTGCCTTTTGCCCCGACAACTGAACTTTTGGTAAGCTTCCAAGCACCATTACCAAAGTAATTCACATATCCTTGTTTATCCAAAGCAAATCCAGAAATCAGATTTAGGCGAAGATCAGGAACATAGCGTACATGTTTCAAAGTCAAAGTGCATTCTATATTAGTTTTGATACATACATTACTCACTCCATCACATCTTGGAGAAACTAGTATTACTCTTCTTCACACTGCCAAAGTCTCCTGGTATGTAAGTAGTGAAGTAGTATTTCCTTGGAATAGCATGATGAGATGCATCGGTGTCAACAATCCATTCGCTCCCTTCATTTGCAATTAAACCACAGGTTGTTCATCTGAAATCGCAGCTGTAGCATCTTTACTATCACTTTTCCCTCATTCAAATCCCTTAAGTAATGAAAACAGTTTCTTCTCATGTGATCTGGTTTACCACAATAATGACACTTACACCTTGTATCATTTGACTTTGATCTCCCTTTGGACTTATCATGGTTTTTTTTTTATCATAACCATGATATTTTTTATTTTTATCTCTCCCCCTGTTTTCCAGTTACAAGTGTTTGGGATTGATTAGTACCTGCAGACTTCCTTCTAGTCTCTTCATTAAGTAAGCTACATGTAACCAACTCCATGGTAAGTTGTCCGTTCGATGCCGAATTACTAACAGACACCACCAACGTTTATCAACTATCTGGTAATGAGCTGAGAAGTAACAATGTTTGAATTTCATCATCTATCACTATCTTCATGTTTGACAACTGATTCACTATACTTTGCGCCTCGTTCAAGTGCTCAACAATAGAATTACATTCATTGAGTTTGAGATTCACCAACTTTCTAATCAATAAAGCCTTGTTCGCGGCAGTTTTTCTTTCATACAAATTATGGAGTTTAGTCTAAAGAAAATGTGCAGACGTCTCAACGGACACATGGTGAAATACTATATCTAGCCATTGTCTAATATGCCCAATGGTTTTTCTATTTGATTTATTTCATTCATCTTCTGACATATTCTTTTGTTTGGCGTTCTCCCTTTCAATCGGAGCATATAAATCCTTGCAATATAAAATATATTCCATCTTTGTTTTTCATATCACATAATTAGAGCCATTAAGGCTAATCATCCTTGTATTGTTATTCTCCATGTCAATTCCACACATTGACAATCTGCCAACAATTGTTCTGATACCACTTTGTTGGGTAAAACAAAGCAAACAACTACAAACATAACAAACAACTACAAAGAAACTCTACCAATAGAAGAACCAAGTAATATCGCCAAACAAATATTCAATGGAAGCAAATAATCAATGCAAAATAAATGACACTAAGATATACGTGGAAAACCCTGTAAAGTGAAGGGTAAAAAACCATGGGCAAATCCGATCAATCCACTAATCAATAAAAGTACAATGTTCTTTTCAAGCATTTTGCTCAAAGTTTTAGAAATACAAAAAACAATACAAGGGTTGCCTCACAAGAGCTTTAATTAACTTTCCAATAAAAAAAAGAATACACCTAAACAGACGGCATCAAAATTTGGCAAGAAACAGATTCAAAACACACTAATGAGTCTTTAATCAAAGACCAATAATCGGTTCCTTCTTCCCTTCTTTCTTCTCTCTCAATGGAGTCACGTGTATGCAGCCACCGCACGTCAATGCACACATACGGTCTGTTTTTTTTTTTTTTTTTTTTTTTCTCTTTCAAAACAACCTTAATTGTTGTCCTTTTATAAGTACTCATCTCACCATGGAGAAAAGGCCTAGTCCACCCTAATGGGCTGGACCCAACTCAACAATAACAAGTTTCGACTATAAAATTACCATAGAATTCGGATAATTTAGAACAGGGCGGCACATAGACATGCAACTTTGTATGAACTTGGATTTATTCTACATTACCTTGACTTCTTCATTTAGCAGCGACATTCAAGAACAGCTAATGAGTTTTATCTATTTTGTTTGTTTAATACAATTGGAGATGGAAGTCAGAGGCTGTGATGTTAGTAAAAAATGGCTGAATTTGTATCTATTCAAATCGTTCTAGAGGGAGAGCTGATGGTTTCCTTAATTTCATGCCTGTCAATATTGAACAAACTATTATTCATTGAGGTTTTGCATGTACCCATACGTGTGTGTACATTTCAAATATTGAGGTTTTGTCTTGTCTTTGTCGTCACCATATTAATAAATCTGTAATCATTATAATTCAATCACTCTTTCCAAGATTTCCCTAATCCATCCTTTGTGCTATTTCAGTATTTCTGATTGCTGATTTATTTGTATTGGTGATACAAAACCAATGTTAATTTGCATCTTGAGGTTCGAGTGTCATAATACATGCCTATCATTATCAATAATCTCATAATTGTACTGTATTCGCCAACATGTCCCCCCATACGTGAATGTGTTCCTCCATATTCCCACTGTTTGATTTAGACATCTTTTCCGCTTAATTTTTCAACCGCCTAATAACAATAACGAATTAAAATTGGAAGTTGAATTGGCAGAATATATTTCTTTTGATTTGTTCTGCAGCTAACTATCTAGGAGAATCACTGAAAACATTATTCACATCCAATTTGTGCTTAGTTGAATCCAATGCATATAGTTATGTATGATTTAAGCCAACGAATCGAGTCAAACAAACAAGTTGAATCATTCTTAAGGGCCGCAATTAGACTATGACTTAACAATGCCGCAATTAGACTATGACTTAACAATCTCACAAAACGCATAACAAGAGCTTTACATCGTCATTATCTGGTATTGTTTCATGAACTGAGCACTTAGTCTATCGAGACTAAGCCACCCCCACCATCATTTAAAGCCCAACCGAAGAACATCTATCTGAAAGCCTAACCCATAGTCATCCTAGTCTAACCTTTGCTAGGCCACCATGCTCAACGTGCATGGCTGTGTGTAAGGTCTTCGATCATCTTCTTACTGGTTTGCCCATGGACAAACAATGGACAACTGGGTAATTAAGGATTACATAGATCGGAGTCATGGCCAACTTGGTACTAAACCAAGTTACAGTTGTCTAGCACGTTGGAGTGCAGATTCAACTGGTGCAACTTTGCACCATCCTAGACACACAAATGAAGTCTTAAAGTTGAATTAGCACAATCTGAAAACCTCATAAAACCATGAAACATATTGCATCACCCAATGTACCATCATCTACCCTTTTTACATGAAAACCACAATGAAGGACACAAGTTTTCGATCAGACAATTAGCCCAAAAGAGGAAGTAGAAGAAGTGGTCCTCCTCCCTTCCCTCCTCTTGCGTTCAACGGAAACAACACACACATGCGATCAGGATCCTTTTAAAAAAAAAAAGCCCAGGGTCCACCAATTGGATAAGTACCACCTCTGATGAGTATTAAGATCAACCTCCACGTGTCACAATGGAGTATCAAAGCTTAATAAAACCACAAAGCACCAAAAAAGGCATAGAGAACTTTAAGACAAGTTTTAGGGGGTTTTATTTAATAGAAATCTAATATCATCACTAATTAAGGAACCCAAAAAACAAAGGATGACTGAGTACACCACACCACACCACACCACCCCACCCAACCAACCAACCAAACATGGAAGATGGACAGAGGGCTTATGTCACCTCTAATGATAAAGCCTATCTGATACCTTCCCTTAAAAGGAAAGAGAAGCAAAGTGTATTTCGCTTAGTTTAGAGACAAATCTACCTTATTTTTATTATATTATCATTGATAATATTGATTTCCATGCTTAGTTTATTCATGTCATCGGGATGGGGTTGTAGTACAACACAAGCTCTTGTACCTTTTGCTTCCAAATCCCAAACCAAATCACCTCCTAAAAGTGCCTTAATTAACATATTTTTTTAGTATCTAAGCAAGCTCTAACAAAGATATAAAACAATGTATTTAGAGAGAGATTGACACAAACTTCATTGTCTCTTCTTCTCAACCTTTTTGCTTTCTCTGTAGAATGAAATGATGAGAACATGAACAGTGAAGCTTTTTATTATTGACTACAAACTTTCATTATAATCAAGTAAACAAGTGGAGATATTAACTTCAAGCTCTATATCTACAGTTTGATGTCTCTTAATGGAAACCCATTAATGAGATATTAAGTGTCACATTAAGATGATACAAGGCCTGTCTTACTTTTTTGCTTAACCTAGCTAATTGAAGGAAATGTTCAAACATACTATTAAGAATCTGTACTGTGTCACTGAATGGAGATAAAGATAGAGAATCCATCTCTAAATTAACCTCTAAGACTCTGAGACACAAACACACCCAGATCATGAAAAAAGTAAAATTGAGATCGAAGAAAAAAGAAGTTGCAAGAAGTAAAGAAAGAGAAGCAATGTTAATAATGTCAAAGTAATTAAACTCCCTTGATTTGTGTTTTCTCCTTTTTCTCTTCTACTACGACCCAAATGGTGAATTAACCTGCAGAGTTCAAAGACAAGAAAAGGAAAAACAACTGATCTAACAACAAGAACCAACCTATCTCTCTCTCTGTCTTTCTCTCTTCCTCTACTTAGTCTCTCTAATTAAACTAGCTGATGAAATTAAAACAAGTTCAAGAAGAAGAAGAAGACCCATTAGTGACAACATGATGATGAACATTATTATTACCAAGTGATGGGTTGTGCTGGTGATGACTGTTGTTGTTGCTGCTGATGGTGTTGTTGTTGCTGATGATGATGCTGTTGTTGGTGGTGGTGGTGGTAGTGTGGTGAGTGCTGATGATGTTGTTGTTGGGGGTGGTGGTGGTGTTTTGGTCACTGTTCTGGCTATTTCCACCACCTTCTTTCTTCCCAAAAGTATGCTTGTTGTTGTGCATCCAGACTTTCAACACCCCTTTCCCAACCCCAACTTCATTGCAAAATTCTTCCACTAAATTCTCATCCCTTTTCTGCAACTTCCAACCCAATTTCTCCGAAAAAGAATACATCTTCTCTTTTTGCTCTTGACTGAACTTAGTTCTAAACCTCTTCCGCCCTCCGCCATTGGAAGAAGGCGTAATCATCCCTTGGTTCTCTGGCTTCACCGAAACTCCACCAGTGCTCAAAGCCAGTAACATGTGTGGTGCAGATGCTGGGTAATAGGAAGAGGAAATTGGCGGAGGCGAGACTGAATTGGGGCTCCTCCCACGCTGCTGCAGCTGTGGCTGCGGCAGTGCCTGCTGGTGGTGGTACTCAATGAAGTGGGTGCCTTCCTCGGGGTCACGACGGTGGAAATTCCGGTGGCATCCACACGCGGCGCATTTCAGCGATGTCGGGTCAGTTGCGATGGCTGTCGGAGATGGCATGAACTCCCCACACCCATCTAGAGCATGTCCCCCTAAGCTCGCCGCATGGTTCTTCAAACATTCCTTGTAAACAATCACCACCGGTGGTGCTGGAGGTGGTGGAACAAGATGCCGCTTGAATGCGCCGTTGGTGAAAGATAAGATTTTTGCTGTAGTTGTGGCTGTGGCCACTGCATGTTGATGGTGCTCTGTTGGCTTGTTTGGTGGGGTTTCGGTCTCGGTGTCCGGGGTGGTGGTGGTCGTCGTCGTAGTGGCTGTTGTTAAATCCATCATCATACTAAACACACTGTTTTCTTTTTACGATGAACAAAAAACATCTAAATCTCTTAAACAAAGATGGTTTTGATGTCAAAAGATTGGAAAATCAAGATTAGAATATGAGGTTGAGGGTGGTTGATGGTTGTAGGGCTCCCTCCATGAGAGAATGGTCGGAAGATGCAAGTGCAGCAGCGGTGTGAGGGAGCAGCAGAGAATGGTTTATGAATGATTGAATGAGTGTGTATGTGAGTGAGTGATGGGTCTTTCTTCACTCTAGTCTCCCAACAATATTATTATATAAATATAAATATAAATATAAAACAACCCCTTTAAATATTTTACCTAAATAAAATAAATTAGCTCATCTAGGCTGGGTTGGATGAGAGTAGAGAATACAACTGTACACAAGTGTCTCTGTTAACCACACATTTTTTAACCAGAGTTCTTCTATTCCCTAGTTAACTCTTGACCCCTACTTGGGTTAAGGTTGCTGTTGTTGTGTAATAAATTTCATCTGCGTCACCTCCTTTAATTCTTTCTTTCCTTCCGACAAAGGGTAGATGGTTTTTTTGTTACATATTTTGAATCAACTTGGGGTAAAGTTGTAAATGTGAGTGTTAGACCGTAACGGTCCTCTTAATAAAAAACGTTTGACTGTAACTGACCTTGACGTGTCAAATGGGCCGAGGGCCCATTCTAAAAATAACAAGTATTTTTGTCGGGTTAAGATAATGACGATTGGTAAAGTCTCGTAACTGTAAACTGGTTCTTTCGTTAATATTCATATCCACGAAGGGTGTTTCAGTAAACTAATTTTTTGTTCTTCATTTCTTTTTTAGTTCAAAGTTTGTTCGATTTTTGTAATTATCGTTAACAAACTTTTTTGACTTAAGTGATTGAATTTAATTATTTTATGGGCTAAATTTACCAAATTGCCCTTTTGTGTAACTGACAAAGTGTCCTCATCGCCCTTTAGCTTTTAGCTTCTAGCTCTAGCTATAACATGACATGTGCGAGAGAGCTGTTTTTTTTTGTAAATAAAATAATACTATTTCTCAGACTGCCAGCTGGAAAAATGCAAACGTGGCGTAAAATGAGAGAGGGGAAGGTGACATGTGGTGGAAGGATAATGAAAACAGCCAGCCACGTGGGTTATTTATGGTAAGTAAGGTTTTGATTAGGAGATTATACACAGTGCCATTGCGTACTAATCTGGTTGACGTGATTTCAGGGTTCAGAAAACCATAGAGCTCCACAGACTACGATACAGGGTAATGTGCTATTAAAAGGATCCATGAATGGGGGAGCGCCAAGTGGAAACAAAGCTGACGTCAGTTGTGTAGCAATCATTCAACGAGGGGTTCAAACATAGTTGGGTGTGTAAAGTGTAAGAAATGGAGAGTGTTGGAACTTGCAATGGAACGTATACTATTCTGCCTGTCCGATCGTTACCTTGCCTTGTTAGTAATGCTTTCAATTATTTGTAAAAAAAAAAAAACCTTTTTAGATTATAGTCAGGCAGCTAGGATAGGGCACTCTATCCCCGTGTCCGCACCCTGATTAGGGTTTCGTAGTCACACTGTTAGGGCTTGTCCCGTTGTTGTACTAGCACTTTGAGACGGATTGCTCAACCACTGCGTAATCATATATTTGACAAATACAAGTTAACATCCACTGTTACTACTTTTGCTATAGAGTTATTTAGCATAAGAGAATTTTGGATAAAAGATAAAATCTACTATTACTTGGTTCATTTTTTTATGCGATGCCCTTGAGTTAGCATAGGTTTAATTTAATTTTAATTTTTTGCTTTTTTCATGGTAAATAAATATTCACTATTATTATTGTTGTTATTTTATTTTATTAGTTGTAATTAATACCATGACTTGTTTTCAAAGGTTGGCGGGTTTTAACTAGATTGAATTATGTTCATACCCTCAAAAGATACATGTTTTGGCTATAGATGAATATATAGAGCGAAGGTTGTATCAAAATTTGCTTTGTTTATGTTAATATTAGGAGTATTATAATCACGACATATGTTTAGATAGGTTTTACGAATTATTTGTTGGGTGATTGATATTATGATTGAAGACTTTTCCATTATAACCAGCAATTCCTAATTAAGACTTTGAATCATGTGTTGTTTGGTAATGCAGAATTAGTAATGTCAATGAGTGATTATGAATACAGATTCAAGTCATATTCAACTAAAGCATGGCTCAAAGTTATTTTGTCATGTCTGAAAGTGGGGTCTAAATCCTATGGCAACAATAATGAAAAGTTTAGGTATGAATTTTGACTAATTAAAATCATCTCCAGCAATTGCTTAATTAGGTTCTAGTTGATAATATACTTGAAAAGGGACTTTATTTCATGATGCATTTTCAGAAGTCATACACCGCGCCCTTTGGGGAACTCTCATATTTTGGTTTACTCTATGATATTGGTACAATTACATTTAAGTAATTGGTTATGGATGTCTGATAGTAGACTTTAGCTTCAATATACTGGCCAGTTACGTATGATTTCTAATTAGGGTTTTGCAAAGTCTGTAGGTGGCACATAATACGTTATTAGGCCAGGAATTATGGAATGAAAGATCATCATATTTATGAGATATTGAAAGATAAGATCAAATCTGATGAGATCTTTATGGGATGATCTATATAAATATAGGTTTAATGCTGAGATCTGTGATCTTCTTGATTTAGTTTTTTTTGTCATTAATTACCAGCAAAATTTATATTTCAATCTCTGTGAGATTCTAGCAACCTTTACTTGGATCCATTTGTTAAAAACTTATTTTGTCACTACTTCCTTTTGGAAAACCTAGCCAGCGTCTTGTTTGGTAGAAATATGTATGTACGAAGTTTGAATAAATAGAGATCTCAACTTTAATGCTCGTAACTTAGTTACAGCAGGACATATTTATTGTAACCAATCTCAAATATATGCTATATGTTTTTAACCAATTTTTTTGTGGTAAATTAATGATTAAACACTAAAAATTGAAAATGAAAAACCTCAACAAACCCTGCCCTAGTGCATTGGTAAAGGACATTAAGGAGACATACCTAACTCCTTTCTAGCCTTCTAGACATACACACCTACAACAGATTTTTGTACGTGTTCCTTACATTGCTTTGGGTTTTATAGATATTCCAATATGGTTAAATTCATAAATTGTAGTCGGCCTGGAAAATCGGCCGCCTTGGGGGCAAAATTATATATTTGCCCCTCTTTCAAAAGATGTTTTGGAGTTGTGTGTTTAAATATGAGAGGTAAAAGTGTAATTATTCCCTCAAACGTGAAAACCAAGCTGGGATCCCAAGTCGGTTAGAAGGGTTCGGTTAAATTAGCATTCAATGTATTGTATATCCAAATGCCCCTACTAAGTGAATGTTACCATCTAACAATTTGAATCAGTTATTATTAATACATCAAATTGACACTTTTGCAACAACTCTTAAAACAATATCACTTTTGAGATGTTACAATCCACCAAATAAATTCAAGTCACAACTAAATTTACTCAAAAAAAATGAAAAACAGTTACAAAAAAAATGATACAATAAATTTGACCACCATGAATAGTATCATTTTTATAACCATACTTTTCATGGTAATACAATTATTGTATCACTTTGTTTGTAAATTTATGTAAAATTGTTACACCTAAAAAATGATACTGTTTTGAGAATTATTACAAAAATGCTATTTTGGTTTAGTGATGGAAAAGAGAGAGGGGAAATTGTATTAGTTGGAAAATAGAGCACGACTGTTAGCATAAAAAATTGAATGTTTATTACTGAAATAAAGTCCTTGTATTTTCTACTAACTGTTTTGCTAGGACATCAGGTTTTGTCATTGGAGTGATGTGGCATTACATTTACCCCAATTCTAGAGAGCCAAGGCTCCACTAGACATTTTTTGGCTAGTGTTGAGCATCTTTACACTTCTATTCATTCTATAATTGATGTCTGTGATTATATTTTAAAGAGAATTTGTAAAAATGTAAAAGAGTCCAAGTTTAAATGTAAAAATGTGATTATATTCTTTACACTTCTAATTACCCTGACTGCCTAGAATTACTCTACATGAACATGCTTAAATGTATCTCGAGAATTTCGTTATCTTTCCTGATCATGCCAATATCACCATAGTTGCAAAACCTAGTTTCCTTAAGTTTTTTTTTTTTTTTTTTTTTTCCATTTTCATTTTTTTTATTGCAAGGCTGAATTTCCTGATATCACTTGTAATTTTGCAAGAATGATCGAACACGCAACAATGATTCTACTATAACATGTTTTTTGATGTTCCGAACAACAGTTTTAAGGTCCAATTTAGAATTTAGAATGAAAACAAGTAGCTTTATTCCTTTATCTGATGTGGTCCAAAATTTTCACCACAAGATTCCTCAACAAGGACACATTTCTCTTCCAGCTCCTTCTAACAAGTAACAAGGCAACTTTTTTTTCTAGCAAGATCTACGACATCACATAGTTTATTATTTCTGATCTCTTCTCTCTTCCTTAAAGAGTACCTTAATTTTCTCTTAAGTGAAGGCCAAACAAATCTCACTAATCATTGTGTGGTGCATGCACTGCTTTTGTGTCTGAGTGACCACATCCCATAAGGCCATTTAACATTCTTAACAAAAATCAATTTAGATTTGACAATTCAATATTCTTTTTGGCAGTAAATGATGGCATCCCAACCCATACTTTTTAGCTTAGAAATCCCAACTCAAAAAGGTCTGTGATGTATCATCATCATCATCAATTACATGTTGGATTTGGGATGCCGACCATACACATAAAGATTAATATGTGATAATTATTGCCTCACTGTTACAATCAGATTTACCCCACTTGGGTGTCATTGCTCACTCTCTCTCTCTCATGCTATTCCCCTCCAAACTTTGGTCTGTGTTATCTTTAATTTCTACCATAAATTTTAGATTAGAAGATGCCTTCTTATCTATCTAATAAAGTGAGGTTTCTCACATTATGTTAACAAAAAAATCATAGAACTTGATAGTTGAAGACATGTTATTTACGAGATTATGGATTTAAGGGTTGCCACTTTTTAGCTCACTTATCTATTGAGATGTTGTCCCAATCAAAACTATAGTTATTATAGCAACAATTCTTGGTGATTAGTTCACAAAATTGATAAAGTTGATAAATGATTGATTCTCCATATTTATCTAAGAAACGAACTAATTTTAGTTATTGGGTCAATAAATTTATCCATTTGCAAGCAATTTCTATCAAGCATACCGCAATTGGTACAAAGGTCATTTTCCAATCGGCCTAGCCTAAAACTTTCCAAGGGCGCACTTGATCGAGTTTGAGACTCTAACACTCAGCACAACTGTTATGGTGATTAAAATGTTTATATATGAACAATGCTTCAATACATATAAGAAATTTGGATGTGTGGTACATTCACACAAAGCTACCACTCAATGTAGATCAAGTTACTACTCCACAAAAAGTTATTGTCATCTAACCAAAGTTACACTCAGTTACTAACATATTATACAAAACTTACTATTCACTGAAGTAATTATCAACTAAATTTACAAAAATTACAACTCAAACAACCTAAATTACCCGAATGCACCATACATCCAAAACCTTTAGATGCATAGAAGAATTTATGCATATTACATGTCAACGATGTAGTCAATTTTTTTAAGCACTGATTAAGATTATAATGCATGCTTACAGAGCCACAGTCCAAAGAGATTACAGAGCTCATAATGATGGTAGCCTTATAATCATTTTAGTGGTAAGTAATCATGTTAAATCAAAGTTAAAGAAAGATGGGTAGAAAGGAAGTTTCACTTGTTTGATAAGCGTGGGGTTTGCAAATAAAACCTTATTTCAAGGAAAGCAACGTATGTTGTTGCAATGGTTAGAACAGAGAAGGAAGGTAGGTCACAATCTTCTATCATCTCGTCTGAAAAGACACAACCCCAATACATAATGAAGTCTTTCACTGTTATCCTACGTTATATTATTACTACCTCTTACCATTATTAGTATCGTGCATACAACACCAGCACACCCCCATTTGTTTGCACGTTTTGTCTAATTTATCACCAAATGGTTAAATTTTTACTCTGGAAAATTGTTGGTTTTTCCTCACTCTTTGGCACCTATAGTTTTTTTTTTTTTTTTTTTTTTTTTTTTTTTTTTTTGAAAGACAGGCTTACCGTCGGTGGGTATAGAATTCAAGATATGGGGATTAAATCATCACAGCCTTAACCATTCAATCAAGCTATCATTGGCTTAACACCTATAGTTTTCATTGAAAGGGAAAACATATTGTATTGAAAGACTGAACTTCTTGTTTTAATTCTATAATTCCATATATCAAGCACAAGCATAAGCGAAGCGGTGACTGAAGTAGGGCTGAAAATCGAACCATCGCCTAAACCATGAACCGAACCGACTTAGGTCGGTTTTAAAATTTTCAAACCGAAATCGAACCGACCATTAACAAAACCGATCCGAAACCGAACCGATTCTAATTTATGCAAACCGTATTCGAACCGAACCGACTAAAATCGAACCAAAACCAAAATAAAACCGAACCGAACCGACTATTTTAAACATATTATATTATTTCAGTTGTTGATCGGTTTTTTGTTCAGCCCTAGACTGAAAAACAATAGGAGATCAACAACTGACAAACAAAAAAACCTAAGACTATTTCATTCTACATTGATTATACTACCTAGAAAACTACTAATACATGCTACTAATGAGAATAATACGAGCAATATTTACAACAAATACTAGTAATCAAGACCGTTATATATATTATACAATGAGGGCATAGATTATGTTTTGTATCATGTTATACATTAAATTAAATAAATAAATAACTTTATGTCATTATTTTGGCCAAAAATAAAATTGAAAATGGAGAGTGCTTGTTGCTTACAAGGATGAATTGGTGGTGGAACCTGAAAGGGAGGGGCAACATGCTCAATGTTTGAAAGACAGTATTGAAGTCAGTCCACACCACACCACACCGCACCCAGTGGTGGAGACAAGATGTTAGGGCCAGAAAAAAATAGCAAATTTTTAAGGAAGTAATTAGTTAAATATATCACAATTATCCACAATTCACTATACTATATCTGAATTTCAAAACTTTTAAAGGACAACTGGCCCTATATGATATGTGAGATCTAGCCAACAACCTTGGATGGGTTGATGTTCCTTTAACACATTATTCCTTTGTTCATTAGACATGACTTGTAATCTATCATAAGATATTATCACTTAACATTTACATAATTGTAAAAGCCTAGATTAATGCAGCAGCCATCTCTAACTCACACCTTACATTCGAACTAATAATGACATATTAGGGAGGCCTAACTGATCTCATAAGTTGAAGTAGACTACTACTCTCACTAACCTATAAGTCTATCAACTTGGCAACTTGGCATCATTACATTGAATATGAAGTTTTGTAATAATCCTCGTAATAGTGTCATAACAATTTTTCAAATAATTTCAAATTAAAATTAAATTTTGACAAAATTTTGAATAAATAGTTTCACAAATAAATGGATACAGTAAATTGGATCACCATAAATAGTATGGTTGCAGCACCATACTATTCATGATGATCTAATTATTGTATCATTTCATTTATAAAACTATTACAACTCAACGGTGATACTGTTTTTGGGATATGTCAGTTTGGTGCAGGCCATTTCTAACTCATAATTGGCATCTCTAACTCATAAGATGGGTTGATGTTCCTTTCACACCCATTATTATTCTTTTTTTTTTGATAAAAGCCTTAGGCAATATCTTAATAACTTAATATTTATTATAATCTAGTCTACTGGCAACCGAAGTCAAGTGACGAGCTTTACTATTAAGGTCTCTAGATATATATTTACATTACCAAAAAGAAAAGCATAAAAAACAGTTGTTGAATATTATAGATAAGAGGCCGCCAAACCTTGTGCATGGTAGAGAGATGAGGGGAATCTCCATCATGGATAACGTCAATAAGGGTAGCAGAATCTCCCAGAAGAAGTCCAGTCCTCCACTTTCTAGCCTAAATGAGAATCAATGTTGCTTAGGCCGCATATCCTTCCACCATCGTGCTTTCAGAAACCATGTCACCTATCGGATAGGCCACATAAGCCATAACATTCCCGACCAGATTGGTTGTTGTAACTCCCACACCCCCCCTGCTTGGTAAACTCAAAGAAGTAATCATCAAAAGTGACAATAATCATATCCCTATTCATGCATTGTGGAAGAGACTGCACACAATTTGCTCTGAGATTAACCCTGTGGGTGCGGGCTGAGTGGATTTGGTCCTAGACAAGTTAGAAAGATATAGACACAGTAACAGGAGAATGGACTGCTGAGTCAAAGGCCAGAGTTATAGAGAGACTGGAGGTTGTCTGTTTATCTGTAATGGTAGTATCAATGATATTTGGTACCAATGAAAAATAGGGTGTGATTGAATCTAATATGGTAAGGAACCATTGTTTGTACCAAGACTTCCAAATATTATGACAATGAGATATAAAAGGTTGTTTGGGAGACTTTGGTATTGTTGAAAATATATTGATTATACAAATACCAAATAGTTGTAAGAGTGGCTATAAGCTGAGATAACATCTCATCATAATTCAGTGTATGTGATTTAGCAGAATTAAAAACCTTAAGAACATAATTAAATTTAAGATTTGAGTCAATTCAATTGATTGAGAGAGAAGAAAAAAGCCAGAGTTAAGAAATGCCGGGGCAAAAGAAAAAAAAGACGGAGCACATTCTCCTTCTCATCATGACAAAATGTGCATCTATCTTCGATTGGGATATGAATCCTAACAAGATTATTCATTTGTTCATCACACATGACTTGTAATATATCATAATATATTAAATCTTAAGATTTACATAATTGTAAAAGCTTTATTAATGCAACAGCCATCTCTAACTCACATCTTACATTCAAACTAATAATGACATATTAGGGAAGCCATATAGATCTCGTAAGTTGAAGAAGAGTACTCCTACTCTCTCTCTCTCTCACCGATCTACAAGTCTCTCAACCTCACAACTTGGGATGAATGATTTTCTGGTTGACAGCGAGAGAAGCTACTACTGTATTAGTGGGCTGTTGTGTTGTTATTGCTGCTCTGCTTTAATCTCTCAGCTCTGCAAAACTTGATCTCTTTTATCACTCAAACAATGAAACAAAAAGTTCTATTATCAGGGGAACCAGATTCCATGGACCCCTACCTTAACCCATGCTTTGATTTGATGCTCCTCTTAGCTGGAAAAGTTGACCAGTAGATTTATAATCACCCCCTCTGATCTTCTCTTTATGGGCTCACTCTAATGACCAAATCCATCACTTGATACAAATTAAAGTAAACTCAAAAGAATAAAATCATTAATGGTTTCTTTTAAGTCTTAATGAAGATGATGATGGTAATTTTGGAATTAGATACGATTTTGAAAATGGGAATGCCATACTGAAAAAATTACTTGAATAAGATCAATAAGTAATATGATTCAAAATATGTGATACCCGAATAAGATCAATAAGTAATATGATTCAAAATATGTGATACCCTCAAACAAAATAAAATAAATAAATTCAGGATTTTAGTCGAGGGGGGTAACATGAAAAATACCTGTTAGTTGATAATAATAGTTATCAAAGGTAAAACCAATTTTTTTTTTCTACATAACCTAGTAACTAATATAAAAATACAACTTTAAAAAATACATTGTATGTATATACTAAATTTGATCAAATGTAATTCAATTTTAAGCCAAAATAAAATCACTATCGGTAATCTTAGCAATGAGCAAACGAGCATAATAATTAAAATATATAACTAATATCGCAAAATAATTAGGACAAGTATCTAGGTGAAGCTAATTTTTTTTTGAAATTTGCGAACATAACATGATCATAATACAATTTTATAGAAAAAATAGCTTATATGATGATCAAATTTTGTACGAGTTGACTAATGCTATATATTTCATTGAATTCTATAGTTATTATTTTATATATTAATTTTAAATATTTTTTGTTAAGGTTTTATACAATTATACCACTTGTAAAAAACAATTCATTTATTTAATGATAATAAGTTTTTATTAAAATAAACATTTTTAATGTTTGCAATTACTAATAAAATTGTATTGAAAATAAAATAAAAATACACTTGAAGAGTATTTATCAAAAATAATAAACCTACAATCACTATACCAACAAAGACATATTCAAATATTTGTATAAACAATTTTCATATTTTATTCTACATTATATAATCAAATTTTTTTTAAGACTAAATATATATATTAAAAAAAATCTAAAAATTGAAGGCTCGCCCTTAGTAAGTCCGCCGATGACATGGATTGAGTTCCACGACCTTTATGGGCAGAAAATTGGGCTTCTGGCATAATCTCAAATTGAAATATCCAAACTCTTTTACACTAAAAAAAAGAACTTGAGTTCTTTGACGACAATCCTAAATGCATTCCATAAATGCGCAGAGTTATCTTATCATCACAACATTATCAATCACAGGAATATACATTTGTTTATATATATATATATATTTTCTAGGCTTATCTTTGAAATGGATGAAAAGAGATAAGATGCCATAGGATGGAGTTTTAAAGGCCCTTAATGGATATACCCAAACCTTTTTTTATCCAAAAAAAAAAAAAAAACATTAATAATTTTGTTCTGAATAGAGTGATAATAGAAGAAAAATTAAAGAGCGATTCTATGTGTCGAGGGAAAGGGCGAGGAAATCAGCGAGGTAAACGAAGTGGCGGGGGGTGAACCGATCACCTCCCTCGAAATACGCGCGCAGAAAACATCTCGAGAGGGTGAACGATTCACCCCCCGCCACCTCGTTTACCTCGCTGGTTTCCTCGCTCTTTCCCTCGACATTTAGAATTTCTGAAAATTAAATGGGGAGGGGGGAACAGTTGGGAACCCACATTACCTTACCCTGCCTCTGCCTGCATTTAAGGAGTTTCATGGCATGTATGTGATCAGGTTTAATTGTGATTGTAGTTATACCCATGTTTTTTCAATTACATTATGTTATGTTATGTTATGTATGAATGAGTGTGCCCAAAGCCAAAGCCAAAGCTAAAGCAAAACCAAGAAGATCATAGACAGGACAACATGATGTTGACAACTCTTTCATTATCATTAATACCCCCTGTTAACAAGTGTTCCAATGGGACTCTCATATGGCTGCAACTTCGATGGTCCAAATCCAAATTTTAAGCTTTTAGGTAGGGTCGACCTAAATTCAAATCCCTCAGAACTCGTTTATAAAAACACTCAATCCAAAGCCTTGTGCTGAAAGATCGTATCCCCCAAATGAGGTGTGGTTTTTTTTTTTTTTTTTCAGCAGTTTGTACTTGGAATATTAAGCTTCCTTGTCTACAGTAGTATTGTGCGAATTTACGATATAATTATAGGATTGGTACTCACCGATATATGTTACTCATGACTCCGCTTTTGCTTCTACTTGATATATATGATTGGATTCGATTTCTATATAAGTTTGAGCTTTTAGAGAATTTTCAAAAAAAAATTTGCACTTAGTGATGAGGAGAGTGTTGAAATATTAAGCTCACTCACTCAAATTGCCCATGTTCTTGTCTGCCTTAGTACCGTGGTGAGAATGTTGATGCCGCAAAATGGGACAATCCTTTTATGAGATTGACCAGTGATGAATCATTGAATCGGGCTTTGTTGCAAAATACTTACGTATCTGAGCTACAAAATGGTAACCATCTTCTAGTGTTATGTATAAGGAACCAAACATACCCAGAAATAACTCAGCCCAAGTACCATGCCAACCTAGAGAGCCTTCAGCTGAAGCTGAGCTCACATGTCCTTTAAAAGAATCAAGGACTATTACCTCAGCCCAAGCCCAAACTTAAACTCCTCTCTGTTTCAAAATCAAAACCAATGTCCCAAACCAAGTCAGAGCCCAAATATAACATAGGAGTTAAACCTTCGGGCCTTTGGGCTACTTTCTATCCTTGGGCTATCTCGATCCAGGAAAAAATGTTGTAACCAAATTTCCACCTTAGGGGGTGTATTGTATATGGATTCTTATGGAATTGATAAATAATTTGAAAAGTCCATAGACTTTTTAAATGGTCCACAGACTCTTTAAATTGTCCACGGACTTCTGCTGATTTCTTAAATCCATAGACTTTTGCTACAGACTTTCTAGAGATTTATGAAAATCCACGGACTTTGTATGAACGACTTTTACAGATTTCTAATTATTTGCAAGATAAAAAAGAAGTTGGTAAATAGTGATGAAACAAAAAACGTCCGCATATAATTAACAAAAGTGAGAGATACATGTGCTAAAAAAACTAGAAAAAGAAAAGGTCGTTAATTAACATCTTTAAAATAAGAAGTAAACGTCCATAAAATTGTATTATGATCATTCTTCTCCTTCATGATCATGGTCACTTTCTTCATTATCATTGTTAGCAACGTTGACGTTTGCTTGAGCTGCTGCCCACATTTGATTAGCAATACTCATTCTCCATTGATTAGCATTTTCTCTTTGCTACTCTCTTCCGCGGTCCAAGTTTTATAATCTTTTCGTTTACCGTTACCTTGTGAATCTCCCATCTATATATTACAACAAGTATTTTATGAAGAAAATATATGCTACTGTATCAGACACAACTCGAAAGTAATTTCATTCCTCTATATGATCACTACATGCATGAAGCTAATCTATCATCACTACATGAAACATGTATGGTTATGCCTATATGCTATATGTCATATCTAATTAGAATTTGATGAACATTTTATGACTATTGTTTAACCTCTAATGAATTCATATGACTATTGTTCATATGCATTTCTTAGTATCTCTAGTTTCACTTGGCATTAGTATTTGCTGACTACAAGTCTCTCCTTTATTAAGAAAGCTGAAGATGTATGATAAGAAGCATCTAATATGCTGGCCAATATAAGAGATACACGAGGACATCTTGCACTTCAACCAAATGGCAAAACTGCTATGATTGGTGATTCCAATTAACCTTACAGTTGAAAATTAACACTACCTGGATAGCTACATAAGTGTGCATGTTTTAAGATTGTAGAAACCAAATGGCACTATTGCTATCTTGTCCTTATTTATTTTTGTCTGGTTGCAGGAGTGTATCCAATGATCCATCCTTTGCTTGGACTGCAATATTATAGTTGTAGAAAGCTCGAATGGTGTGTTCTAATGCTCCCATAGTTTCTCCATTTTGTCATATTCATTGAAGTTATTTATGACTAACTGGATAAATATCTCTGTTACTTTTGTAATGTTCAATACTACAGATCACAAAGTGGGCATGTGATTTTCCTAGATTCCAAAAACCAAGTATGAGTATTATACCTCACGAGTCCTAGCTTGGAAACAATTTAACCCTTCAAAGGAGATGAAGCCTTTCTAATATTATTTGGGAGTGTTTTTTATGGGGGTGTCTCTGTAAGTAAGGAAGGGTGTAGGAAGTTTCATGATTTTACTATTTAGTAATGAAGAGTCAGTTTGACTCAAAAGAGTTAGCATTTATTAATTTATGCTGCTCAATAATCTTGATGAATCCATTTAAAAAGTCTGGATTACTGCCGTGTAATTTTTTTTCTTAAAAATTCTATTCAATCAGTCAACTAAACAGTGAATTGTAGAACATACAATATAATCAGGATGATAAGAAAGAGCAAGATGAGTGCAATGGTACTGACAAAGGTATTTATAACAAATCTCTTATGTTTTTGTAGGTTTTGCTTACATGTTATAGTTAAAAAAAATATAATATATCTATGAACACTTATGCAAAGATAGAAAAAGAATCGAGAAAATAAGATGATGGGAACCAACCTCTTCGCGGCTGGCACAAGGAAGAATTTTAGGAGACTTTTTTTTCACGTTGAAATCTTTGATATGGAGGCTGGCAAACTATTGAACTTTGTTATTTATACCTAACACTACAAAGTCCATGAGAATCCATGATTTTCCAAATCCATAAATATGAATGATATTTTGAATACCCTAAAACTTTTGTGGACTTTCTGAAATCCATATTGAATACCCCTAGACTTTGTGAATTTCAGAAAGACTTTTTAAAATCCTGATTGAATGCCCTTAGACTTTTGTGGACTTTTTAAAATCCAAATTGAATACACTTGAATTTTCAGAATCCATGAAATTTATTAAATTACCCACAAAATTCAGATATAATACACCCCCCTTAGATTATGCCAGGACCCCAAACTTTTGCCTCTCCAAACATTTTAAGTGGCCGTTGCCAATCCCCCCAAATTCGAACGTATGCAATATAGTCCAACTGTTTAAAAGGCCTTGAAAGAATGCTATTTTAGTAGCCCAAATGTAGATGAATCATTGACTTCAATTTTTACCTTAGCAACAGTACACAGTATTGTTTTATCAATCACCAATCGAAAAATTCTAGGGGTCGAGGGAGGGAGCGTAACTGCACATCCTCCCTGAGATGAGCAACAACGCACATATCCAAAGCGATGCGTTCATCTCAAGGAGGATGGGTGGTTACACCCACCCCTCGCTCCCTAGCAAAGCTCATCACAATAGAAGAACTTCGCTCAATTTACATCTCAACTTTAATGTGACTAATAGTTTTAGAGAGTTAAAAGTCGATGTTATTACTTTGTGTTCTTGCACATGCAATATACACGATGCACGAATGTGGTATGCGTCCACACCCTAGTCCCATGTAATATTTCTTTTAACACTCACTACAAAAAAAATTGATATTAGCAACAGCTAAAATCCGTTGCAAATTGACCCAAAACCGTAGCTAAAAGGAATCAGCGACGGCACTGAAACCGTCGCTATCCCGTAGCTACATTTATCGTCGCTATTTGATTCAGCGACGGCAAAATAGCCATGGCTAATTATCCACGGCATAAAACCGTCGCTAAAGTGTAAAATAGCCGTGGCTAACTGATTTTTTTTAATTTAATATTTTTTTATATTAGCGACGGCATTTTGCCGTGGCTAATTGATTTTTTAAAAAACTTTTAACATTATTTTTATATTAGCGACGGCATTGTGCCGTGGCTAACTGATTTTTTTTTAAAAAAAATTAATATTTTTTATATTAGCGACGGCATTTTGCCGTTGCTAATTGATTTTTTATTTTTATATTAGCGACAGCATTTTTCCGTGGCTAAATGGTATTTCAAAAAAAATACTTTAATGTTACCGTCGACATTTTGTCGTGGCTAACTGATTTTTAAAAAAAAAATTTAACATTATTTTTATATTAGCGACGGCATTTTGCGGTGGCTAAATGATATTTTTTTTAAATTAATATTAGCGACGGCATTTTGCAGTGGCTAATTGATTTTTTTTTTAAATTTAACATTATTTTTTTATTTTAGCAACGGCGTTCTGCCGTAGCTAAATGGTTTTCAAAAAAAAATTTACATTATTTTTATATTAGCGACGGCCTTTTGCCGTGGCTAAATGGTTTTTTAAAAAAAAAAAATTGATCTATAGAATATCGAAGATCTCACCGAGATCAGGTCTCGGATCTCCGAGAGAGAAGTGGCGAAGGAAGGGAGGGGAGAGAGAGGCGGCCGGGATCGGTGTCGAGGAAGCAGCGAACTTCTCCTCTGTGGGTTTCTTCTCTGGAGGTTGAGAGAAAAAAAAATTTTGAGAGAAATTTTTTGTTTAAGTTGGTTTGTAGAAAAAAATAGAAATTTATATAGAGAAAGGTAATTGAAGGGGTTGGTTGTGTTAGTTTCACGCGGATCGATGACGTGGTTTGGTTTAGTGCGTTGGATTGAGCTAAATTTTTTAGTGTTATTCACGGTTGAGATGAGATTTCACGCGGATCGGTAATATAAAAATCAAAAACCAATTAGCCTTTAGTGTTTAATTTAAAAATCAAAAAATCAATTTGCCGTTGCTAATCTCTTTAGTGTTTAATTTAAAAAAAAAATCAATTAGCGACGGTTTTTTGCCATCGCTAATATAAAAAATCAAAAAATCAATTAGCCACGGCAAATTGCCGTGGCTAATCTCTTTTGTATTTAATTTTATTTTTTTTTAAAAACCAATTAGCCACGGTTTCTTGCCGTCGCTAATATAAAAAATGAAAAACGAATTCATTAGTGTTTAAATTTTTTTTTAATAAAAAAAATCAAAAAATCAATTAGCCACGGCGTGGCTAATCTCTTTAGTGTTAGTTTGTTTGTTTTTTTTAAACCAATTAGCGACGGTTTTTTGCCGTGGCTAATCGCTTTGGTGTTTAATTTTTTTTTTTTAAACCAATTAGTCTATGATGTTCTTTGATCTGATCTTCTTTTATCTGGTCTTCTTTGATTTTCTTTGATCCTCTTTGATCTGATCTTTTTTTTATCTTCCTTGATCTGATCTTCTTTGATCTTATTTGATCTGATCTAATCTGATTTATTTGATCTTTTATGATCTTCTTTGATCTAATCTGATCTTCTTTGATTTTTTTTTATCTGATCTTCTTTGAACTTCTTTGATTTGATCTGATCTGATCTAATCTGATCTTCTTTGATCTGATCTAATCTGATCTTCTTTGATCTAATCTTCTTTGATTTACTTTTAACTTATTTGATCTACTTTTAACTTCTTTGATCTTCTTTGATATTATTTGATCTGATCTGATCTTCTTTGATATCATTTTCTTTGATCTGATCTTATTTAATCTAATCTTTTTTAATCCACTTTTAACTTCTTTGATCTGATCTTATCTGATGTAATTTAATCTCTTTGATCTACTTTTAACTTCTTTGATCTACTTTTAACTTCTTTGATCTGATATGATCTTATTTGATCTCATTTTCTTTGATCTGATCTTCTTTGATCTAATCTTATTTGATCTACTTTTAACTTCTTTGATCTTCTTTAATCTTCTTTTATCTGATCTTCTTTGTTCTAATCTGATCTTTTTTTATCTGATCTGATCTGATTTTCTTTGATCTAATCTGATCTTATTTGATCTAATATTTTTTGATCTTCTTTGATCTGATCTTCTTTTATCTGATTTGATCTTCTATGATCTTATATGATCTGCAACTTCGATGGTCCAAATCCAAATTTTAAGCTTTTAGGTAGGGTCGAGCTAAATTCAAATCCCTCAGAACTGGTTTATAAAAACACTCAATCCAAAGCCTTGTGCTGAAAGATCGTATCCCCCAAATGAGGTGTGGGTTTTTATTTATTTTTTCAGCAGTTTGTACTTGGAATATTAAGCTTACTTATCTACAGTAGTATTGTGTGAATTTACGATATAATTGTAGGATTGGTACTCACTGATATATGTTACTCATGACTCCACTCTTGCTTCTACTTGATATATATGATTGGATTCGATTTCTATACAAGTCTGAGCTTTTAGAGAATTTTCAAAAAAAAATTTGCACTTAGTGATGAGGGGAGTGTTGAAATATTAAGCTCACTCACTCAAATTGCCCATGTTCTTGTCTGCCTTAGTACCGTGGTGAGAATGTTGATACTGAAAAGAAATGTTGATGCCGCAAAATGGGACAATCCTTTTATGAGATTGACCAGTGATAAATCGGGCTTTGTTGCAAAATACTTACGTATCTGAGCTACAAAATGGTAACCATCTTCTAGTGTTATGTATAAAGAACCAAACATACCCAGACATAGCTCAGCCCAAGTACCAGGCCAACCTAGAGAGCATGTTGTCACGAGCCATCTAGCATAGCTTTCTCTAGATGCCTCCGGAAGGTTCTAGAGTGCTCTTGGACATTCTAGCATAGCTTTATCTAGAGTGTTCTAGCATGGATTAGTCTAGAACACCCTTGTACATATTTATGTAGCTTTCTAGAAGCCTCCTTGTAATTTATGGTTCCTTTGGAGGTGGGAACTTTCTAGATGCATAGAGAATACTCCTTTGAAGGAGGATTGTGGAAAGTTCTAGACTAGAAGCCTCTAGGACTTTAAGGGCCTATAAATAGGCCTTGGCATTCATTTGTAGAGATCATCAAACACTTGTACAACTTTCTCAAGCAATACAAAACATTCTTTCAAAAAGCCTATACACTTGTGCCTTAGCATTTTCCTCACTTAAGCTTCCGTAGCAACACTTAGCATTAGCCAAGCATCGAAGTGCCTTGACTAGTTAGTCCGACGGGAGTGTGACGCTAGTAGGCAGCGTGTTAGCCAAGGGAAAAAAAGGTCAGCACGTGACACGTGGTATCAGAGCAGCGACGATCGTAGGGGCGGTCTTGCTGAAGTTGCATTGTGCTAGCTGTTGTGTGTACGAAGGTTAGGTGCGGAGCAATCTGATCATGTCGGGAAACAAAGAGAGTGCTATTGTAGGGTCCGTGATCGAGGAGACTGGAAGAAAGACTAGTCGGACCAGCATGCTTGAGGATCGTATGGCCAAGGTGGAGCTGACCGTGGGTGATCTCCAGGACAGCGTCGGGGAGATGGAACATAAGGTTGAGTCCTTCAATGGGACGTTGGCAAGCGTCACTATGGATATCGAGCAACTTGATAGCCGCGTCCAAGACCTTGAGCTAGGCACTGTGGAAGCCAAGGACGAGACTCAACTTCTCGTCAACCAAGTTGCGGATGCTATGCGCAACGAGATGGGCCAGCTCAAGGACACGCTAATGGGGCAGCTCCAAGCCATTCGGGAGCAGGTTGAGTCCTTGCAATCGGACGTCAACCTATGCAAGGCGGCTGTGGCAGGTAGTGCTACTGTACGAGAGGGACCAAGGATGAAGGTACCCGAGCCGCCAAGGTACCATGGGAAGCGCGATGCTAGGGAGCTCGACAACTTCCTATGGAGTGTTGAAAAATATTTCAACGCTATGCGCTTGGACGATGATGAGTCCAAGATCACTACCGTCACCATGTACTTGAGTGATGATGCCATCCTTTGGTGGAGGAGGCGTGAGTCGGATATCAAGAAGGGTCTTTGCTCGCTCAAGACTTGGGACGAGTTCAAGGCGGATTTCAAGCGGCAATTCTATCCGGAGAATGCGGAGGAAGTTGCTATGAAGAGGCTGCGTGGATTGAAGCATACAGGGTCAATCAAAGAGTATGTCAAGCAGTTCACTTCTCTTATGCTTGAAGTCTCGGACATGCCGGAGAAGACTCAACTCATCTACTTCATGGATGGACTACAACGATGGGCTGAGCAAGAGTTAAAGAGACGCAATGTTCAATCACTTGCGGAGGCCATCGCAATTGCCGAATCCTTGTTCGAATACAAGGCTGATTCGAAAAGCCACAAGGGCGGCAGCAAGAATGGCGACGGTAACAAGGGAAAAGGTGGGGGAGCAAAACCCACCGAAAGAAACAGCAGTAGCAGCGGTGGCAAGCAGTTCGAGAGGAAGGACAAAGCCAAGCAGTCCTTCTCGGAAAGCAAGGTGAAAAACCGCGACTGCTTCTTGTGCGGAGGGCCGCACTGGGCTAGGGAATGCCCACAGCGACAAAAGCTCAATGCGATGATCGCTGGCAAGAGTGGATCGTCCGGGGAATCATCGGGGGATGAGGCGCAAATGGGGACTTTGCGCTTGCTAAGCAGCGCCAAGGCTACGGTGGAGCAAAGCAACGTGGCTAAGGTAAGTATGCTGCCCCGTTCGAAGAAATCTGCTCTTATGTTTGTGGAAGCCAAGGTAAATGGCAAGGCTTCAAAGGCACTCGTCGACACGGGTGCAACACACAACTTTGTTGCCTTAAAGGAGGCAACAAGGCTGGGCGTGCAGTACACCAAGGAGCCAGGCACCTTGAAGACCGTCAACACAGCACCGGTGCCTATCCATGGTGTAGCACGAGGCGTCTCCCTTCATTTGGGTGAATGGAAGGGGATGGTGGACCTGACTGTCGTCACGATGGACGACTTCTCATTGGTGCTGGGCATGGAGTTCATGGATACGGTGAAGCCATGGACATTAGAAAGGGACGGGTCGATGACTATTGCAAAGGATCGAGAATCATGTTCTGTCCCTGTCACTCGGGAGATCGTAGAGGCCAAGATGTTGTCAGCCATTCAAGTGAAGAAAGGCGTGCAAAAGGGGCAAGCAACATTCGTGGCCACGTTGATCGAAGATGGGCCTCAACCCAGCGAGGTTCCGAAGGAGGTAGCTACGGTTTTGAAAGAGTACAAAGATGTCATACCCCCAGAGCTACCCAAGAGACTTCCTCCAAGAAGGGAAGTCGATCATATGATCGAGCTGGAGCCAGGGGCTAGGCCTCCAGCCATGGCGCCTTATCGGATGGCACCACCAGAGTTAGAAGAGCTACGCAAGCAACTCAAGGAGCTGCTGGACGCGGGGTTCATTCGGCCATCCAAGGCCCCATTCGGTGCACCAGTATTGTTCCAACGCAAGCACGACGGGTCCTTGCGTATGTGCATCGATTACCGAGCACTTAACAAAGTAACCATCAAGAACAAGTATCCAATTCCTTTGGTTGCTGATCTTTTCGATAGGCTCGGTAAAGCCAGGTACTTTTCTAAACTAGATCTCCGATCGGGGTATTGGCAAGTGCGCATAGCCAAAGGAGATGAGCCAAAAACAGCATGCGTCACTCGCTATGGGTCTTATGAATTCTTGGTGATGCCTTTTGGTCTCACCAATGCCCCGGCTACTTTCTGCACTTTAATGAACAGAATCTTTCAGTCTTTCTTGGATAAATTTGTAGTCGTCTATCTCGACGATATCGTCGTGTATAGCGACAACTTGGAAGAACATGTGCATCACTTGCGACAGGTTTTCCAAGCATTGCGGGAGAGCGAGCTGTACGTGAAATTGGAGAAGTGCTCGTTCGCCCAAGACGAGGTGTCTTTCTTGGGGCACCGCATCAAGGCTGGAAAGATCATGATGGAACGGGACAAAGTGCAGGCCATCAATGAATGGGAACCACCCAAGAACGTTTCAGAGCTACGTTCTTTCCTTGGGCTGGCCAATTATTATCGGAGATTCATTTTGAGCTATTCGGCGAGAGCAGCCCCACTGACCGACTTGCTGAAGAAGAAGGTGCAGTGGCATTGGAGTGAGAAATGCCAAGAAGCATTCGATGATTTGAAGAAGGCAGTCACCGAGGAACCTGTCTTGGCCTTGCCCGATTATGCTAAGTCATTCGAACTTCACACCGATGCATCAGACTTTGCAATCGGAGGGGTGCTTATGCAAGAGGGGCATCCCATAGCCTATGAGTCTCGCAAGCTCAATGATACCGAGAGACGGTATCCAGTGCATGACAAGGAGATGACAGCCATCATTCACTGCTTGCGAACTTGGAGGCACTATTTGCTTGGGAGTCGGTTTACCATTATGACCGACAATGTGGCTACGAGTTATTTTCAAAATCAGAAGAAGATCAGCCCCAAGCAAGCTCGGTGGCAAGATTTCTTAGCAGAGTTCGATTATGTCATGGAGTACAAGCCGGGCAAAGTTAATGTTGTTGCTGATGCTCTCAGCCGAAAGGCCATGCTCGCTAGCGCAAGCAGCGCCGCTAGCAACCTTCTTGATCGGATCAAGGAGGGGACTTCTCAAGACCCCTTGGCCAAGGGACTCATGGAGATGGCCAAGGAAGGGAAGACTCGACGGTTTTGGGTAGAGAATGGGGTGCTCTACACCGTCGGTCATCGCATTCATGTGCCTAAGTGGGATAACCTTAGGCGAGACATCATGAAGGAGTGCCACGACTCAATGTGGGCTGGCCATCCGGGGATGCAGCGGACATTGGCACTCTTGGAGGAAGACTACTATTGGCCTCACATGCGGGATGATATAGAGGCCTATGTGAAGACTTGTCTTGTGTGCCAACAAGACAAGATAGAGCAGCGTGTACCGGCAGGACTATTGCAGCCTTTGCCAATTCCGGAAAGGCCATGGGAAAGTGTATCAATGGACTTCATATCGGCCTTGCCCAAGTCTGATGGGTATGGCTCTATTATGGTGGTGGTCGATCGCTTTTCCAAGTATGGAACTTTCATACCTGCCCCACGCGATTGCACAGCCGAGCAAGCCGCCAAGTTGTTCTTTCAACATGTGGTGAAGTATTGGGGCTTGCCTCGGAGCATCATAAGTGATCGGGACCCAAGGTTCACAGCAAAGTTCTGGACGGAGTTATTCAAACTCTTGGGTTCGGGTCTACACTTCTCAACAAGCTTTCACCCACAAAGCGATGGGCAAACAGAGAGGGTGAATGCCTTGTTAGAGCTATACTTGAGGCACTTTGTGGGTGCCAACCAGAAGGATTGGGCCAAGTTGATGGATGTGGCTCAATTCTCATTCAACTTGCAGCGGTCCGAATCGACGCAACAAAGTCCGTTCGAGATTGTCATGGGCCAGCAGCCCTTGACTCCACAAGCCGTTGCGTCGGGCTACACGGGTAGCAGCCCCGCTGCGTACAAGCTTGCACGAGGGTGGCATGAGCAGCTTGATATAACGAAGGCATACTTAAACAAGGCGTCTAAGAAGATGAAGAAGTGGGCAGACAAGCATAGACGGCCTCTCGAGTTCCAAGTGGGCGAGATGGTCATGGTCAAGTTGCTGCCACAACAGTTCAAGGTCTTCCGCTCGGTGCACAAGGGACTAGTGCGGAAGTACGAGGGGCCATTTCCCGTCCTACGAAAGGTCGGGAGAGTTTCTTACAAGCTTGAGTTGCCGCCCAAACTCAAGATTCATCCGGTGTTCCATGTGAGCATGCTCAAGCCCTACCATGGTGATAAAGAGGATCCAACGAGGGGCGAGTCACATCGGGCACCAACCGCGATCGTGACTTCCTTTGATCGAGATATCGAGAGCATCGAGGCAAAGAGGCTCATCCGACGGAGGGGTGTGCCAAGCTATAATGAGTATCTCATTCGATGGAAGGGACTACCGAACAGTGAGGCCTCATGGGAAAAAGAAGGCGACCTATGGCAATTCCAGGGCAAGATCGCGGAGTTCGAGGCACAGTCTTGACGGGGTCGTCAAGGACTTGGGTGGGGGAGAATGTCACGAGCCATCTAGCATAGCTTTCTCTAGATGCCTCCGGAAGGTTCTAGAGTGCTCTTGGACATTCTAGCATAGCTTTATCTAGAGTGTTCTAGCATGGATTAGTCTAGAACACCCTTGTACATATTTATGTAGCTTTCTAGAAGCCTCCTTGTAATTTATGGTTCCTTTGGAGGTGGGAACTTTCTAGATGCATAGAGAATACTCCTTTGAAGGAGGATTGTGGAAAGTTCTAGACTAGAAGCCTCTAGGACTTTAAGGGCCTATAAATAGGCCTTGGCATTCATTTGTAGAGATCATCAAACACTTGTACAACTTTCTCAAGCAATACAAAGCATTCTTTCAAAAAGCCTATACACTTGTGCCTTAGCATTTTCCTCACTTAAGCTTCCGTAGCAACACTTAGCATTAGCCAAGCATCGAAGTGCCTTGACTAGTTAGTCCGACGGGAGTGTGACGCTAGTAGGCAGCGTGTTAGCCAAGGGAAAAAAAGGTCAGCACGTGACAATGTCCTTTAAAAGAAACAAGGAGTATTACCTCAGCCCAAGCCCAAACTTAAACTCCTCTCTGGTTCAAAATCAAAACCAATGTCCCAAACCAAGTCAGACCCCAAATATAGCATAGGAGTTAAACCTTCGGGCCTTTGGGCTACTTTCTATCCTTGGGCTATCTCGATCCAGGAAAAAATGTTGTAACCAAATTTCCACCTTAGATTATGTCAGGACCGCAAACTTTTGCCTCTCCAAACATTTTAAGTGGCCGTTGCCATTCCCCCCAAATTCGAACGTATGCAATATAGACCAACTATTTAAAAGGCCTTGAAAGAATGCTATTTTAGTAGCCCAAAGGTAGATGAATCATTGACTTCAATTTTTACCTTAGCAACAGTACACAGTATTGTTTTATCAATCACCAATCGAAAAATTCTAGGGGTTGAGGGAGGGAGCGTAACTACCCATCCTCCTTGAGATGAGCCACAGCGCACATATCCAAAGCGATGCGTTCATCTCAAGGAGGATGGGTGGTTACACCCACCCCTCGCTCCCTAGCAAAGCTCATCACAATAGAAGAACTTCGCTCAATTTACATCTCAACTTTAATGTGACTAATAGTTTTAGAGAGTTAAAAGTCTATGTTATTACTTTGTGTTCTTGCACATGCAATATACACGATACACGAATGTGGTATGCGTCCACACCCTAGTCCCATGTAATATTCTTTTAACTCTCACTATAAAAAAAAATTGACATTAGCAACGGCTAAAATCCGTTGCAAATTGACCCAAAACCGTAGCTAAAAGGAATTAGCGACGGCACTGAAATCGTCGCTATCTTGTAGCTACATTTATCGTCGCTATTTGATTCAGCGACGGCAAAATAGCCGTGGCTAATTATCCACGGCATAAAACTGTCGCTAAAGTGTAAAATAGCCGTGGTTAACTGATTTTTTTTAATTTAATATTTTTTATATTAGCAACGGCATTTTGCCGTTACTAATTGATTTAAAAAAAAAAACATTATTTTATATTAGCGACGACATTTTGCCGTGGCTAAATGGTATTTAAAAAAATACTTTAATGTTACCGACGACATTTTGTCGTGGCTAACTGATTCTCTTTTAAAAAATTAACATTATTTTTATATTAGCGACGGCATTTTGCCATGGATAAATGGTATTTTTTTTAAAAAATTAATATTAGCGACGGCATTTTGTCGTGGCTAATTGATTTTTTTTTAAAATTTAACATTATTTTTTTATTTTAGCGATGGCGTTCTATCGTAGCTAAATGGTTTTCAAAAAAAAATTTACATTATTTTTATATTAGTGACGGCCTTTTTGCCGTGGCTAAATGGTTTTTAAAAAAATAAAAAAAAAATATTTTCGATCTATAGAATATCGGAGATCTCAGATCTCCGAGATCAGGTCTCATATCTCCGAGAGAGAGGTGGCGAAGGAAGGGAGGGGAGAGAGAGGCGGCCGGGATCGGTGTCGAGGAAGCAGCGGACTTCTCCTCTGTGGGTTTCTTCTCTGGAGGTTGAGAGAAAAAAAAATTTTGAGAGAAATATTTTGTTTAAGTTGGTTTGTAGAAAAAATAGAAATTTATATAGAGAAAGGTAATTGAAGGGGATTGGTTGTGTTAGTTTCACGTGGATTGATGACGTGGTTTGGTTTAGTGCGTTGGATTGAGCTAAATTTTTAGGTGTTATTCACGGTTGAGATGAGATTTCACGCGGATCGGTAATATAAAAAATCAAAAACCAATTAGCCACGGCAAAGTGTTTAATTTAAAAAAAAAATCAATTAGTGACTTTTTTGCCATCGCTAATATAAAAATCAAATGATCAATTAGAATTGTCGTGGCTAATATCTTTAGTGTTTAATTTTAAAAAAAAATCAATTAGCGACGGTTTTTTTTCCGTCGCTAATATAAAAATCAATTAGTTAATCTCTTTAGTGTTTAATTTTATTTTATTTTTAAAACCAATTAGCCACGGTTTCTTGCTGTCGCTAATATAAAAAAATGAAAAACGAATTCTTTAGTGTTTAAATTTTTTTTAATAAAAATCAATTAGCGGCAAATCTCTTTAGTGTTAGTTTTTTTTTTTAACCAATTAGTGTCGGTTTTTTGCCGTGGCTAATCGCTTTGGTGTTTAATTTTTTTTTTTTAAAAACCAATTAGTCTATGATGTTCTTTGATCTGATCTTCTTTTATTTGGTCTTCTTTGATCTGATCTTTTTTTTATCTTCCTTGATCTGATCTTATTTGATCTAATCTGATTTATTTGATCTTTTATGATCTTCTTAGATTTGATCTGATCTGATCTTCTTTGATCTAATCTGATCTTCTTTGATATTATTTGATCTGATCTGATCTTTTTTGATATCATTTTCTTTGATCTGATATTCTTTGATCTAATCTTCTTTAATCTACTTTTAACTTCTTTGATTTTCTTTGATCTGATCTTCTTTGATCTACTTTTAACTTCTTTGATCTTATTTGATCTCATTTTCTTTGATCTGATCTTCTTTGATCTAATCTTATTTGATCTACTTTTAACTTCTTTGATCTTTTTTTATCTGATCTGATCTAATCTTCTTTGATCTTCTTTTAACTTTTTATCTTCTTTTATCTGATCTTCTTTGTTCTGATCTGATCTGATTTTCTTTGATCTAATCTGATCTTATTTGATCTAATCTTCTTTGATCTTCTTTTAACTTATTTGATCTGATATTCTTTTATCTTCTTTGATCTTCTATGATCTGATCTGATCTTCTTTGAATTTCTTTGATCTAATCTTCTTTGATCTTATCTTCTTAGATCTTCTCTGATCTTCTTTGATCTGGTCTTTTTTTTTTTTTATCTTCCTTGATCTCATATTATTTGATATGATCTTATTTTATTTGATCTGATCTGATATTCTTTTATTTCATTTTCTTTGATATGAACTTCTTTGATTTTATTTGATCTTCTTTGAACTTTTTTGATATTTTTTGATATAATCTTCTTTGATCATCTTTTAACTTCTTTGATATGATCTAATCTTATTTGATATGATCTTCTGTGATCTTCTTTGATCTGATCAGATTTTCTTTGATCTTCTTTTATCTGATATTCTTTGATCTTCTTTGATCTGATATGATCTTCTCTGATCTTCTTTGATCTAATCTGATATTCTTTGATCTTATCTGATTTTTTTTTTATCTTATTTGATTTGATATTCTTTGAGCGGATCTTCTTTGATCTGATATTATTTGATCTGATATTCTTTGATTTTGTTGATCTGATGTACTTTGATATTTTTTTGATCTAATCTGATTTTTTTTATCTGATATTTTTTGATCTCATCTTCTTTTAGCTTCTTTGAACTTTTTTGATCTGATCTGATATTCTTTGATTTGATATGATCTTCTCTAATGAGTTTCTTAACCAGATTGAAAGGCAATGGGTTATTGGTGATTTTATCCAATTTATAAATATATAGCTATTTTCTTTATACAATTAAAAAAAAAATTTAGCTACGGTAGAGAACCGTGGCTCTCATTAGCCACGATACTTTGTCGTCGCTAAGATAAAAATTTTAATATAAAAAAAAAGATTTCATTGGCAAGATTCGAACCCAGGTCACCTGGGAGAAAGCCAGTTCTTCTAACACAACTGGAAGGTAATGGGTTATTGGTGATTTTATCCAGTTTATAAATATATATCTATTTTTTTTCTTATAATATCTTTTAAAAAAAAATCACATTAGCTACGGGATTTGGACCGTGGCTAACAAAAAAAATTTATAAACATTAGCTACGGCCCTAGTGTCGCCGCTAAGTTGTTTTCTTATAATTTTTTAAAAAAAAAATCACATTAGCTACGACATTTGGACCATGGCTAACAAAAAAATTTCTAAACATTTGCTACAGCCCTAGTGCCGTCGCTAAATTGTTTCCTTATAATTAAAAAAAAAATCACATTAGCTACGGCATTTGGACCGTGGCTAACAAAAACATTTCTAAACATTAGCTACGACCCTAGTACCGTCGCTAAGTTGTTTTCTAATAATTTTAAAAAAATCACATTAGCTACGGTATTTGGACCGTGGCTAACAAAAAAATTTCTAAACATTAGCCACGGCCCTAGTGTCGTCGCTAAGTTGTTTTCTTATAAATATATAGTTATTTTCTTTATATTATTAAAAAAAGAAATAGCTACGGTAGAGAACCGTGGCTACTGAGTTTTATATATAAAACTCATTAGCCACGACACTTTGCTGTCGCTAAGATAAAAATTTTAATATAAAAAAAAAGGCTTCATTGGCGAGATTCGAACCCGGGTCACCTAGGTGAAAGCCAATTCTCCTAACCGGGCTAGAAGGTAATGAATTATTTCTGATTTTATCCAGTGTATAAATATATATCTATGTTTTTTCTTATAATTTTTTTAAAAAAGAATCACATTAGCTACGACATTTGGACCGTGGCTAACAAAAAAATTTCTAAACATTAGCTACGGCCCTAGTGCCGTCGCTAAGTTGTTTTCTTATAATTAAAAAAAAATCACATTAGCTACATTATTTGGACTGCGGCTAACAAAAAATTTCTAAACATTAGCTACGGCCCTAGTGTCGTCGCTAAGTTGTTTTCTTATAATTTAAAAAAAAAATCACATTAGCTACGGTATTTGGACCGTGGCTAACAAAAAATTTCTAAACATTAGCTACGACCCTAGTGCCGTCGCTAAGTTGTTTTCTTATAATTTTTTTTTAAAAAAAATCACATTAGCTACGGTATTTGGACCGTGGCTAATAAATTTTTTTGCAAATATTAGCTACGGTCCTAGTGTCGTCGCTAATTCTCGTATTAGCGACAGTTTTAATCAGTCGCAAAACGGTTAGCGACGGTTATTTTAATTTATGTACCGAAACCGTAGCAGAAACTATAGCGATGGTTTTATGCTGTCGCAAACCGTTTAAATAGCGACGATTTTTTAATATTGCTTTTTTTGTAGTGACTGACTCCTATCCTATCTATCTAAATTCAAAGATGATATTTCCAACCAACCTTTATTATTGTTGTGGAAAGGTGCGAGGAAACTAGTGAGGGGGAGGGGTTTTACCATTCATCTCTCTTGAGATTTGCATTGTTGCGCATCTTGAGGGTGCATGTGTGCATCTCGAGTGTGAAGCACACATCTCGATGTAGATGCGCAGTCACACCCTCCCCTCTGATTTCCTCGCCATTTAGAATTTTTGTATTTCCAACATATCTAAACCCAAATTGAAGAGTCACATTTCAATTGGATCTATAGAGCCATTTATGTTTAGGTCCAGCCCATTAGAGTGGATCCAACTTTGGTAATTAATCAAACATAATTTCAAATTTAGTTGAACAAAGAAAAAAAAAAGTTTTCAATAAGAAACAAAAACTCTGTTTTTTTGTTTTTGAATAAGGAATGAGTTGGCAACAGGTTAATTAAATAGAAACAAATTTCTATTTGAGGCGGTGTTTGGCGGCTACAAACAAGTATAAATAGGTGCATAAAACATAGTTTTATTTATAGTGTTTTCAAATAAGTTGTTGCGTGAATAAGCAATAGATAACATAGTATTCTCTTTGGTGTTTGGTGCGGCTGCTTACGCGTGGACGATGACTTTGTATCTGATTCTTTGGACGTGATTTCATGCGACAAAGTGTGAAACGTGGCTGCGATATCGACTTAGTTTTGTCGATTGATTTGGTAAAAGAAGTTGGATGTCGACCCTAGTGCCGTCGCTAAGTTGTTTTCTTATAATTTTTTTTTAAAAAAAAATCACATTAGCTACGGTATTTGGACCGTGGCTAACAAAAAAAATTTGTAAACATTAGCTACGGTCCTAGTGTCGTCGCTAATTCTCGTATTAGCGACAGTTTTAATCAGTCGCAAAACGGTTAGCGACGGTTATTTTAATTTATGTACCGAAACCGTAGCAGAAACTATAGCGATGGTTTTATGCCGTCGCAAACCGTTTAAATAGCGACGATTTTTTAATATTGTTTTTTTTTGTAGTGACTGACTCCTATCCTATCTATCTAAATTCAAAGATGATATTTCCAACCAACCTTTATTATTGTTGTGGAAAGGTGCGAGGAAACTAGTGAGGGGGAGGGGTTTTACCATTCATCTCTCTCGAGATTTGCATTGTTGCGCATCTTGAGGGTGCATGTGTGCATCTCGAGTGTGAAGCACACATCTCGAGGTAGATGCGCAGTCACACCCTCCCCTCTGATTTCCTCGCCATTTAGAATTTTTGTATTTCCAACATATCTAAACCCAAATTGAAGAGTCACATTTCAATTGGATCTATAGAGCCATTTATGTTTAGGTCCAGCCCATTAGAGTGGATCCAACTTTGGTAATTAATCAAACATAATTTCAAATTTAGTTGAACAAAGAAAAAAAAAGTTTTCAATAAGAAACAAAAACTTTGTTTTTTGTTTTTGAATAAGGAATGAGTTGGCAGCAGGTTAATTAAATATAAACAAATTTCTATTTGAGGCGGTGTTTGGCGGCTACAAACAAGTATAAATAGGTGCATAAAACATAGTTTTATTTATAGTGTTTTCAAATAAGTTGTTGCGTGAATAAGCAACAGATAACATAGTATTCTCTTTGGTGTTTGGTGCGGCTGCTTACGCGTGGACGATGACTTTGTATCTGATTCTTTGGACGTGATTTCATGCGACAAAGTGTGAAACATGGCTGCGATATCGACTTAGTTTTGTTGATTGATTTGGTAAAAGAAGTTGGATGAGTTTTTGGGTTAATTTGCTGTGAGGTAACTCGTGTTATTTACTCTTCGTATTATTCAAGTCTTGGGCAAAAAACTTGAGAAGTAATTATACTTCTTCTTATTTGATTAGTATATTCTCTCGGATTTGCCTCGTGGTTTTTCCCTTCACATTCAAGGGTTTTCCACGTAAATCTTGGTGTCTCGTTTATTATTGCTTTAAATTATTTTTTGGTATTATTTTATTGGTATTTGTCCAACAAAGTGGTATCAGAGCAATTGTTGGAAGATTGTCAATTAAGAGAGTTGACATGGAGAATAACAACAATACAATGATGATTAGCCTTAATAGCTTAAACTATGTTATTTGGAAAGCCAAGATGGAAGACATATTATACTATAAGGATTTGTACCTCAAATTGAGAGAGATGCAGCTAAACCTCAGGATATGTCAGAAGAAGAGTGAAAGACATTAAACAGAAAGGCTATTGGTCACATCAGGCAATGGTTAGATGATTCGGTATTTCATCATGTGTCAGCTGAGATGTCTGCACATGCTCTTTGGACCAAACTCCATAATTTATATGAAAGAAAAACCGCTGCAAACAAGGCCTTCTTTATCAGAAGTTAGTGAACTTGAAATTCAAGGAAGGTAGTTCTATTGCTGAGCACTTGAATGTGGTGCAAAGTGTGGTGAATCAGTTGTCTAGCATGAAGATAATGTTAGATGATGAAATGCAAACACTATTACTTCTTAGCTCATTACCAGATAGTTGGGAAACATTGGTGGTGTCGGTTAGTAATTCGGCACTGAATGAACAACTTACCATGGAGTTGGTTACGAGTAGTTTATTTAATGAAGAGACTAGAACAAAGTTTACCGTTACTGATCATTCCCAAACACTTGTGACTGTAAACAGGGGGAGAAAAATATAAGAAATATCATGGTTATGATAAAAATCGTGATAAGTCAATAGGGAGATCAAAGTCAAGAGATAGAAGTTTTAAGTGTCATTATTGTGGTAAACCATGTCATTTCAAAAAACAATGTTATAGTTACAAAAGAGATTTGAAAGAGGGAAAATTGAAGAATGGTGATAGTAAAGAAGCTACGGCTGCTGTTACTGATGAACTCGTGGCTCTTTTATATGGCAAAGGTGAATGTTTGCATATTGCAAATGAATGAATCGAATGGATTATTGACACTGGTGCATCTTATCATGCAACCCCAAGGAAGATTATTTCACTACTTATAGAACAAGAGATTTTGGCAGTGTGAAGATGAGAAACACTAGCAACTCTAAAATAGTCGGAATAAGTGATGTGCGTGTTTAGACTTATACGGGGTGCACGTTGACTTTGAAAGATGTACGTCATGTTCCTGATCTTCGTCTAAACCTGATTTCTGGACTTGTTTTGGATAAACAATGGTATATTAATTATTTTGGTAATGGTGCATGAAAGCTTACCAAATGTTCACTTATTGTGACAAAGGGTAAGGCGTGTTGCACACTATACAAGACTCAGATGAAATTGTGTAAGACTGGTTTCAATGTAGTTGAAGATGGTTCTTCTACAAACTTATGGCATAGGCGACTTGCACACATGAGTAATAAAGGTATGCAACTCTTAAAAAAGAAGAAATTAATTCCCTCCTTGAAATATAATCCTCTTAACCCCTGTGATTATTGTTTATTTGGTAAACAACGTAGAGTTGCATTTCTCAGATCATCAAAAAGAAAATATGGCTTGTTAGATTTGGTTTACACTGATGTTTGTGGTCTCATTGAAGTAGATTCTCTTGGTGGTAGTAGATATTTCTTAACATTTATTGATGATGCATCAAGAAATGTGTGGATATATTTTCTCAGATCTAAGGACCATGTTTTTCACTTATTCCAGCAGTTTCATGTCAAGGTTGAAAGAGAAATAGGTAGACTTTTGAAGTGTCTCTACAATGATAGTGGTGGCGAGTACACATCAAAAGAATTTAAAGCTTATTGTAGTAAGCTCGGTATATGACATGAAAAGAAATTTCTTGGCACTCCACAGCATAATGGGGTAGCATAAATAATGAACCAAACTATTGTAGAAAATGTGTGATACATGTTTTACATGGCTAAATTGCCAAAAGAGTTCTGGTATGAAGCTGTTAGTACAGCTTGTTATCTCATCACATGTCTCATTCATTTCCTTTAGATGATGACATTCTAGAAAGAGTGTGGAGAGGGAAAATAGTTCATACTCTAATCTGAAGATATTTTGCTGTAAAACATTTGTTCATGTATCGAAGGAGAAGATATTAAAGTTTGATGAAAAGATATCTCCATGTATTTTCATTGGTTATAGAGATGAGCAGTTTGACTATAGATTATGAGATCCTGAGAATAAGAAAATTATTAGAAGTAGAGATGTGGTATTTTATGAATATCATACCATTACAGATTTTGAGAAAATTGAAAAGCCTAAGCAGATAAATAATGAGGTAACAGATCTTACACCACTTCCTTATCCTTTATCGCATGTTGAAAATGGGGGAGAGATGCTAGATGATATAGTTGGTGACCATATGCCAGAAAATGAAGTTGTTAATGATGATTACGTAGAAACAGATGAGACTGCGCATGAAGAACAACCTCTTCAGCAAGAAATAGTAGAGCCTCAATTAAGAAGGTCTACCAGAAAGCGCCAACCTTCGAAGAGGTACCCCAATAATGAGTATGTTTTCCTTATAGAAGAAGGTGAAACGAAAATTTTTCAAGAAGTACTAGATCATAAAGATAAAGATAGCTGGATGAAAGCTATGCAAGAAGATATGAGTTCCTTGCATAAGAATGGTACTTATGATTTAGTTGAGATTCCAAAAAGTAGAAAACCTTTGAAGAACAAATGGGTGTACAAATTGAAAAATGATGATGATGAAAACAATGTGAATCACAAAGCTCGGTTAGTGATAAAAGGCTTTGCGCAAAAGAAGGGGATAGATTTTGATGAGATATTCTCATTCGTGGTGAAGATGACATCCATTAGAGTGGTGTTAAGTCTTGCAGTTAGCCTGGATATTGAGATTAAGCAGTTAGATGTTAAAACTGGATTTCTTCATGGGGATTTGCATGAATAAATTTACATGGCACAACCAAGGGGTTTTGAAGTGAAAGGGAAAGAATATATGGTTTGCAAATTAAAGAAAAACCTTTATGGATTGAAACATACTCCGAGACAATGGTATAAAAAGTTTGACTTCTTTATGGTAGGACAAGAGAACACTTCTAGACCATTGTGTTTATGTCAGATATTTTTCGCCTGATAGCTTCATTATTTTCTTGATTTATGTTGATGATATGCTAGTTGTTGGAAAAGATGTTGATATGATTGACAGGTTGAAAAAAGATTTGTTTAACTCTTTTGATATTAAAGACTTAGGGCCAGCTCAACACATCCTATGGATAAAGATTACACGTGATAGAAAAATTAAGAAGTTGTGGTTGTTACAAGAAAAGTATGTTGAAAAAGTACTTGAAAGGTTCAACATGAATGATGCTAAGCCCGTGAGTACTCCACTTGCTAATCACTTCAAGTTAAGTGCCAAGTTATCTCCTTGTACTAATGAAGAAAATAAGCATATATGAGGTATTCCATACTCCTCTGTTGTAGGATGTTTGATGTATGTTATGGTTTGTACAAGACCAGATATTGCTCAAGCAGTCGGTGTTGTAAGTATTCAAAAATTTCGGGAAAAGAACATTGGGCTGCAGTTAAATGGATTATGAGATATTTGAAAGGTACTTCAATGCTTTGTTTAAGCTTTGGTAATTCAGGAGCTATGTTAGAAAGGTGCACAGATGCAAATTTTGCAGGTGATTTAGACAAGAAGATGTCGACTTTAGGTTATGTTTTCACTTTTGCAGGGGGCTGTAGCTTGGCAGTCTAGATTGCAAAAGTGTGTTGCTCTGTCAACTACTGAAGTCGAGTATATTGCCATTAATGAAGTAGTGAAGGAAATGTTATGGTTGAAAAGATTGCTCAAGGAGCTGGGTGTGAATCATAATAAGTATGTGGTGCATTGTGATAGTCAGAGTGCTATTGAGTTGAGTAAGAATGCCACATACCATGGACTTACTAAGCATATTGATACACGTTACCACTGGATACGTGATGTGTTTGAGAAAAATTGTTTCCAGGTTGCAAAGATTCATACTAGTGAAAATCCTTTCGACATGATGACAAAAGTACTTCCAAAAGGAAAACATGAGTTCTGTAGAGTGCTCATTGGAATGGCCTAATATGATTAGGCGGTGATTCCTTTCTAATGGCTTGGAGGGGAGATTTGTTGAGGTCCAGCCCATTAGCGTGAATCTAACTTTGGTAATTAATCAAACATAATTTTAAGTTTGGTTGAATAAGGAAAAAAATGTTTTCAATGAGAAACAAAAACATAGTTTTTGTTTTGAATAAGGAATGAGTTAACAGCTGGTTAATTAAATAGAAACAAAGTTTTATTTGAGGCGGTGTTGGACCGCAAACAAGTATAAATAGGTGCATAAAACAGAGTTTTATTTATAGTGTTTTCAGAGATGCTGCTGCGTGAATAAGCAACAGAGAACATAATATTCTCTTTGGTGTTTGGTGCGACTGTGTGCGCATGGACGGTGGACTTTGTATCTGATTCTTTGGACGCGATTTTGTCCCATAAAGTGTGACACGTGGCTGCAATATCGACTTAGTTTTGTCGATTGATTTGGTAAAATAAGTTGAATGAGCTTTTGGGTTAATTTGCTATAAGATAACCTTTGTTATTTACTCCTTGTATTACTCAAGCTTTAGGCAAAAAGCTTGAGAAGTTATTATACTTCTTATTTAATTAGTGAATTTTCTCGGATTTGCCCCATGATTTTTCCCTTCACATTGAAGGGTTTTTCACGTAAATCTTGATGCGTCTTCTATTATTGCTTTAGATTATTTGTTTTATTAATATTTGTCCCAACAATTTACTGTTACTATTCTGTTCTCCTACACTATACAATTGATGGTCACGTAGAAAACCATTATCTTTGCAGCTTCGGACGAGCCTATTTAGAATTTCATGTTGGTCTTGGAGTAGACATTTCACTGAGGAGCACACGAACACAAATTATGTCTGATGGAAGGTAATTTCCTTAACAGAAATTGGTACATAAACCTAACAAATAATGATCAAGAAGAAAAAAGATACATAAGTTTCTAGTCATTAAAATCACTGTCTAAGTAAAAACCCTGCAATTAAACAAAACAAGCAGTTCACTCATACTTGCTAAGAAACACATACTAATGGAAAAATAATTTTTTTCACTAACAAGCTAACTATACTCTCAAAATGGTCTCATTTAGATTGAACAATTATTTCGAGATTGATGAATATAACATGAACTTGAAAATCAAATAAAACCTTAAGCAAGAACTGGAGGAAATCTCCACAAATGCCACAACTCCGCGATTTCTCCGACAGTAAATCAATTGGATTCAACCATGCTTGCAAAGACCAAATACAAAGCAAAATCAAATCCTCTAATTTGAACAAACTGAAATTAAATAAAAAAATAAACATACAAGCACTCCTCCAGCTTCGCTTGGAAGTGGCGAAACAATGAATTGGGGTTTTTGGGTTTCTCTACAAAACCCAAAGTCACTTCTTCATCATCATCAACATCATCATCAAGTTCTTTTTTTCGATTTCGATTTCATCTTCCTTTTCAATTGATGCAAGGATGGGGTTTCTGCTAACATTGAGATGGTGATGATAACAAGCAGAGACAAAACACACAGATCAAACATACATACAACAGAAAGAAACACAGATATAAAGATAGAGAGAGATACCTCCAATGAGACCAAAACCATAACCAGCGCCGAAGGGAAAACCAGGGTCGAGCTTCCCCAACTGCTTCGTCCTCACTATGGGCAGTTTCCACAACAACCATTTGTCGTCCCCATTGTTCACCCCACTCATCTCCCTTTACACGGCCACAAGGAAGAGGATAATTCAAAAGAAGAAAGCAGAGGAAGCATATTCTCTTCTTAGACTGACAAATTCGTAGCGTATTTCTGATTTGGATGTCAAATTAATCAAACTTTCGATCCACGAATCGGGCGGTCCAGCAGATCCACAACGTTCGAGCGAGGGAGAGGCGAGCAGAGAAAGACACAAAGGCGAGCAAAGAGAGGCAAGAAGAGAAGATCGCAGTAGAGGGAGAGGAAGATCCATCACATTTGGTAGAGCCAAAGAAAAGGTCACAGAGGGAGAGGAAGATCGCAGCAGAGCGAAAGAGAGGCGAGCAGACAAAAAATTGCGGCACACATCCCGAGCGGAGTGGACGGCTCCCACCCCGCCACCTGCCTCCCCTCGCTCGTTTCCTCGCCCGTTTACTCGCTCTCTAGCCTCTCTCTGTTTTTAGTAGGGAATTCTAAATGTCGAGGAAAGGAGGTGGCGGAATGGGAGCCGTCCACTCCACTCGGGATGTGCACCGTTTTTTGTGCACGCATTCGAAGTGGAGTGGACGGCTCCCACCCCGCCACCTCCCTCCCCTCGCTCATTTCCTCGCCCGTTTCCTCGCTCTCTAGCCTCACTCGTTTTTTAGTTTTAGTTCAATATTTGGTAGAGCCAAAGAAAGGGTCGCGCGCTAAGTCAAATATTTGAGGGAGCGCCAAAATGCTCAACCAATTGTACACAACGTTTTTTTTTTGTAAGTCATTAAAACTTGACTTTTGATAGCACATTTGTAAAAAAAATGCTACTATCAAATGCTATCAATGATGATATTTAGCGTAGTGTAGATTATTTTCTTAGTATTGTTTTATTAGTATTTGTCCTAACAATTTACTATTGCTATTTCGTTCTCCTACACTATACAATTGATGGTCACGTAGAAAACCATTATCTTTGCAGCCTCGGACGAGCCTATTTAGAATTTTAGATAACTTTAAAATTGAACTGTAAAGTAAAACTAAACCGAAATATCCATTCAGGCGTTAGAGTACATTGTTATATATTGCTCATACATGGAAAACCAAAAAAATTATCTTATATTAAGCTAATTGGATTAATGCAAACTCCTTTCGACTGTCAGCCCTGCCATTAAATCAATTTACCAAAGCCCCATATTGTTTTGTTTGGTTTGGTTATCCTAAACCCATTTTTACTCCTTTTTTCATATATAATTTATAATTGAAACTCAAATCAGAGAGGAGAGACTACCAACCATGGTATTAAGTATTTGCATGTGAGGTTCCAACAAGCCACATGGGGCATGTTTTGATAAGAAACCCTTTTGTTCTATATCCGTGCTAATACCGTGCTGTGGTAGTGCACAAACCCCCACCTCCCCAATCCCACTTCATTATACCCACCAAACCTTACGTACATATCAATACTATGAGCTCTTCTACCTGTCGAGGAAAACAGCGAGGGAGGGAGGGAGAGAGAGAGGGAACCGTCCATTCCCCTTGAAATGTGTATCATTTTTTTCATGTGCACATCTCGAGGGAATGGACGACCCCCTCTCTCCCTCCCTCGCTGTTTTCCTCGCCCACTTCCTCGACATTTAAAATTTTCGCAATACTATACACCACTCATGAAATTGTATATATGTACCATTTAATGCATTGTATTTTACTAATTTTGCATATGGACCACTCTTGCTTCAAAGATAAGAGAGAAAAAGTTAGGATAGATTGTGTGGCCACATTTAGAATTATTGTACAGAATCACACATTAATATACAATGTAAACTAATTCATCTGCTGGGGTATTCTTAAGGAATTTTTCTTGGTTACCACCACCACCACCACCTCTACTACAATTGAATGCTATGTACCAGACAGTCAATTGGTGTTGATGGATGTTGCATGTGATGGGGTCAATGCTTTGCACATGCCCCATGCAGGTTCATAATGTTGTTTTATTTTATATATTTATTTTCTATCCTTCTCTGAGATTATAACATGTTTGTAGCAGTTGTATGTGCCTGTCAATTGCATCATATGCTCGACTCTCTGATTTTCACCCACATGGGCAGCCCACACCATTATTAAGAGTGTGAGTTTTGTACATTTTTCTTCTTTTGTGTTCACAATACATAGAGGAAACAAGTCCTTTTGTTTTTTTTCACTAAAACCACAGAGGAAAGAAGTCAGATCAGGGTTGTCTCATTTATTATTTATAGTTAGAAACAGGTTTAAGCTATATGTGTTCTTGCAAAAGGTGCATTCATTCAAGAAGAAATCACTGTTTTTTTCTTCAAATATTTAGGTTAACATGCTTGAATGCAAGTGAGGATGAACAAGTTTTGAAATAACATTTCAAAAAGCAAAAAGGATTGTGTTTAATGCTTAGAACTGATGAAAAGAAACAAACACCATCAAAACTCAAAAGACAAACTCGGATAAGTGGATAGGGGCCTGAAGTGCAAACTGTAGTGACTGGTGGGCAATTTCAAATGGACCCCTATTGGCCCATATTCACAAATGGACCCCTATTGGCCCATATTCTGATTGATTATACTACATTATATTAAAATGAAAATTTCTACTTACAAGGTACCTTAATATTTGGCTGTAAAAGTCTTTGTTTGGTTTCAATTGTTATGCGAAAAAAAACAACAATTTTGAAATATATCCTCACTAGAATGCACTTGCAAAACAAGTTGGTATGGATTGAGACATATGTAATTGACGTCTATGTTTTTTTTTTGATAATTTCCCGTGAATTGCGATTGAGACGCATATAATAATTGACTTGCATAATTTATGCTAATCCGTATATTCCAAAGGCCTCCCATCAACTCCCTTTTCTAAGAGTCCCTTAACTAGTATTTTATCTCTATAGAAGTATAGAGTAAACTATGTAACAAATAAATTATATAAAAGGTATCTTCAAGAGAGTTTTATATTTTGGGTGGGATGCATGCAACAACTATTGAGTTTACATGCATATATACACATACGTTTAGTGTAGGGGTAGGCGCAATTCCGATTTTGTTTCGATTTTTTCGAGTTTTAGTGGAATTGATCAATTCCAATCTGATTTTAAATTACAGTGAAATGGAATTGGGATAAAGATTTTAAATCGCATCAATTTTAAACTAATTTTTTTAGTATTTATTATTAATAATTGTATGTTGCAAAGGGCTTTTGTCAAAAATTTAAAAAAATATATATATATATAATTTCCAAATAATCTCTTGCACTCTCTCTACCTTATATTTTCCTTTTGATTTTTTGGTTTCCAACTTCTTAGATCTCCATGTGGTTGTTAAAAATATATCAAAATATTAAAAGTATGGGTAGCATGTACCTGCACCTACAACATTTTTTTAGTAACCTATTACAAACTCTACTTGCGTGTAACATATTCAACGCCACAAGTCTTTGCTAGTTATCTCCGTACTCCTCCAATAAATATTAGTTTTTTTTTTTTTTTTTTTTTTTTTTTTTTTTTTTAAGACAAACAAGGTTTATATAAGATTTTAGAACCTATAAAAATGTTGTAAATTGAGTTTGAATCCATGATCTTGTGATACTATCTGTCAAGTTCTAACCGTTGAGTTGTCATGTTATTGGCAACCCCAAACAATTTGTTGTTATTCCTTAACTCCACTTTTTTTTTTAAAGCCAAGTAGGGTTTTAAGGACTCCTTAATCTTTATATTAATAATAAAAAATCAAGTATAACACATCTTCTAGATAAAGACACAACTACAAAGTTTTACACATTCCATGAATCTCTAACATTGATAAGTTAATTACCATTTTCTTTATTTTAGATTATGCTCCATATATATTTTTTTGTTACATTTCCTACGTCTATTGAATCGATGAGGGCTTAGTATATAATTTGCTTTAACTTGTGCTATTAGAGCCTTGAAACGTTCGTATTTTTTGCGACCAACCATCCCAATGTAATCCTAAAATGTTCTAGTGTTCATTTAGACAAAGACTTCGTAACAAACTTATTACAACTACTTTATTAGCTTCAACACTCTATTCCACATGCTTTGACATTCCAATGATCTACACGCCTTTGTTGCTCAACATCAAATATCTTTAATACTTTATTTTTCAATGCTATTGGTTAGGGAATGGCACAAGATGAGATGGACCTCATCTCAATCTCATTCCGTTCGTTCGAAATCGAAACAGGATAAATCTCATTCCGATCTCATCCTCATCTCAAACGGGTTCGAGATGAAATGATCATATACTAAATAGTCTTCTACAAAAAAAAAAATTCATTCCACATTACTCACACACTAATAATACATAATTTATGTACATATAATTTTCCTCATAATACTATAAAATGTCATATAAAATTTCATCTCACATGACTCCTAATAGTATCTTGTATAAATAATATAAGTTTTAAAGTTATCTTAATATAAATTCAAAAATGAAAAATATTGTTCATTGATCAAAATTTTCAACTACATAACTCATATACAAAACTATACATAACCATCATTTGCCTTTAATTTCAATAAAAATAATTGTCTTGTAACCAATCTAAAATGTGAAAAAAAATATAAATTTCATGAGTTCTACTTTATCTGAAACATTCAAACTAAAGTTTCTATCTAAACAAAGAGTATCAACCAAATCAAGTAAGTTTTCAAAAAATATATGTTTTGATTTAATTTCAACATATCATAAACTTTTCTTTAAAAGATTAGTTTGATTAAAATTAACAATAATAAGTATTAAATAAATAAGTCTAGGATGGGATGAAATGGGATGGGCGGGATTAAGAATCTTCATCCCGATCCCATCTCATCCCATTCTAGATTGTGATGTGAGTTTGATTAATTTCAAAATAATCCTAAAAAATTGGAACGGAATGAGATGAGATTGGAACGGAAACTATATATCACAAACAACGTAAAAGTTGTTTAAGTAATCCACATAAGATTTTACTCCACAATATGCCTTATCTGGTAACACTGGACACTCCAGCTTTGTCCCATGTACTTTAGCACTTAAGTTCCCCATGTAGCACACTCATTTAGCAATCAAATTCACCACTTAGACATACATCGTTTAGAATTTAAAGTACACATTCAAATAAATTTTTGATCTTTTCAAATTAATTGCAGACTTCAGTGGACATAAGATTTTGGATCAAAATTTCAAGAGATCAAACATTATTATTATCTGTTGATCTCGTCTTATTTCAAATCCGTTTGAGATTAGACGAAATCCGAATGAGATCTATCATGAAAAAGTTGAGCCCATTACTTCAGTGTCCCATTTCAAACAAGCTCCTTTACGACTGGACATGCATGTTAACTTTTGGTACCAGTTGTGATCAATAAAAGCGAGGGAGCAAATTTAATAATGAGAATAAGAGTGGTTATCATGGTGGTTGAAAGCAACCGTCCATCTGGGGCCATTAACCCTCGTAGATTACAGAGAGCGATTGCAGGAGGAGGAGAAGAAGAAAAAGTGGAAACAGCGTGCGTTCCGGAAATTTGTCTATCTACTCTTTTTCTCACTTCGGGTCATGTGCTGTTGTGCTTTCAATTTTCAAAAGATCCCTCCACATGCATCTTATCTTAATCTACTCTTATTTTCCCTTTTAAATCTCATCAAAAAATATAAACTATTTTTTAGGGACCCCACAAAATACACTTTGCACCCCCATTATTAAGCCAAATTACCAAATATCACCCCCACTCACTCTGATTCTTGAATGAACACATTTAATACTTGAATGACATTTTGGGTATTTAATTGAAAGTAGGTTCAACCCCTTTGAGAGAGATTTTTATTCATGTTGGTCATCACTGCCTCCCCAAACACCTATTTATAGCCCCCCATCCCCTAAAGGACTAAAATCATCAAACCCCATTTTCCTTTTCCACACTCTCCCCAAGTCTCCCTTTCTTCATCTTCTTGTTTGGTTCTCTCTCACTCATTGTGTCTAACAATGGCCATGGCTAAGATTCTTGCTTTCTTGCTTCTTGCAATGTTTGCTCTCTCCACCTTGGTAACTCTCTCTCTCTCTCTCTTTCCTTCCATCTTCATTCACTACTACAACTATAGTCGAGTCATGGAGGGGATTTGAAGTGTAAAAATAAGGAAGATCTACAATTCTTGATTACTCACATTGTTGCTCTCTCCACCTTAGTATTCATGCAAAAGATGCACATTATCATTAAATACTTTTAATAATTTCATACTTTTTTTGGTATTTTTCAGGCTTTGGCAAGCGAGAGCCAAGCATTCCTCGAAAGGCATAGTGTGAGTACCATTGCTCTATTAATTAGCTCTAGTTCAAGTGTTCATCAACTAACATTTTTGTATAATTATTGGAAAATTAACAGAAGCGTTATGGACCAGGAAGCCTAAGCAGCAGTCGTAAGTTTATCTTAATTTTCCATCATTTGTTCTTACAATTTTACTAAAATTGGAGCTAGATAGTTACCCAACACTCTGTAATACATGATGTACTAGTGGTGGTTATAATATAAACTACCTACCAACAGATTCACCGACCTTATGAGATTTAATTTTTCTACTTTTTTACTGAGTGACTGACAAGTCAAAAAGCATACATAGACCTCACATCACGAAAAGCGAGATAATTAATTTTTATTTTTTACTGTGTTTGTGAAATGACCAGAATGCCCAAAGCAGTGCGGTAGGAGATGCTCGAAAGTGGGACACCATCATGAGGCATGCATGTTCTTCTGTCAAAAGTGTTGCACGAAATGTCTCTGTGTACCACCAGGCACTTGGGGCAACAAGCAGGTCTGCCCTTGCTACAACAACTGGAAAACCCAGCAGGGTGGCCCTAAATGCCCTTGAACATTTTCATTTCAAGCTTTCTTGGGGGGTCTGATATAAATTCTGGAAGAGATAATTAATGGTGTTTTTGGTTAATTACTTACTAATTAATGTTTGTTTTAAGTTAATTCTATGGTATGATTATATGATCATGTAATCGATGTGGCTGCCTTATCACTCCTTCGAGCTTATTTTGGTTTTTGTTCAATACTCGAACGAGAGTGGCCTACTTTTGTTGTTTTAACAAGTTTATTACTATCTATATCAAGTTGTATCAATAAAATTTTCATCTCTTTATGCTTACATTATTATAGCAAGTGGTTTACTCTATCAACATTTTGTGTATTTTTTTGGCAAATAGTTTATGTTGATTTTGTTGTTGACAAAATCAATAGATCTGAAACTACAAATTGACAATAATTGAGAGCAAATGGAGACAATTTAGGGAACATAGCACAAGCAATTCATTATGGTTGTGGGCCTGAGCCATTTGGTCTAAAAGCCCTATTGTTTGTTTTCATCTAAATATTGAGAACATATCACATGATAAATTTGATGTCATTTCATAAAAAAAATCAACTTTCTAAAGTAAGATGGGAATATGAGGGGTAAGATATGGGATGTATGTTGTTCATTCCCCACTTAAGAGGATTTAAATTCAACATAAGTGCACTTGGGCTTATAAATCAATTGCATATCTTAGCACAGTATTTTGATGGATAAAATGATGGCAGTGGGCACCTCGCTGTATATATTTTTTTTATCTCAAGTGATAATGTTGGTTTAATTTACGATCGAAAAAACTCTCTTATGCTTACATTATTATAGCAAGTGGTCTACTCTTTCAACATTTGTGTATTTCTTGGCAAATAGTTTATGTTGATTGTGTTGTTGACAAAACCACTAGATCTGAAACTACAAATTGACAATAATTGAGAGCAAATGGAGACAATTTAGGGAACATAGCACAAGCAGTTCATTATGGTTGTGGGCCTGGGCTATTTTGTCTAAAAGCCCAAGAACCAAAATTGAAGTATTTATTCTTTTCTTTGTTTTCATCTAAATAGTAACGAGATATCACATGATAAAATTTGAGGTCATTTCATAAACATCCAACTTTCTAAAGTAATGTGGGAATACGAGGAGTATGATATGGAATGTATGTTTTTCATCCCCACTTAAGTGGATTTAAATCCAACATAAGTGCACTTGGGCTTCTAAATCAACTGTATAGCTTAGCATAGTATTTTGATGGATAAAATGATGGCAGTCGCATGTATATATTTTATCTTGAGTGATCTGTGGTTTTAATTTACTATCGAAAATATTAATTCGTTTGATATAAAAATGCCTCGAGTTTAATCTAAAAAACAAAACAAGTGATCTCCGGATTTTAGTGATCTATGTATCCACTAGTTTGGGTAAAATTTTGATCAAAGCTATGAAAATTTTCAGAATGATTAGCAACGTGTATTTATTCCCAGTTTTGGGTTGTTGCTAAATGCAAATGCTAAAGAATTGAAATCCAGCCTTTTTTTCCTAAACCTTACCATCTTATTTTCGAAATGTTAATGTTAATAGTATTTTTCAAACTTTGCCAATTGCTATGCAGTCGAGGTTTTGGTTTGAAAGTTTCTCCCATAGAATATATATTTGCTGAAATAATGTTTTTCATGCTGAACTCGATGCTCTCTTAACACAAGTATGAAAAATGAAAATTTTCGTACTTTGTTTGTTAGAACATGTAAGGCTTGCATTCAATACAGTCAAGTTTAAGTCCAAGATTGATTCAAGAAGGAAAATCAAAATATGTATAAGAATAAGAAAGTCATGATAGTTAAAAAAGAAAAGTTAGAATAGGAAAGTCAGAATATGACTCTATTTTGTATAGCAAATTTTAAATTTCTTATTTCCACAAAGTTAGGTAGATGTTAGCTTATATAAGTTTGTATTTAGTAGTGGTGGGCAAAAACCGAACTGAAATATGAGTAGAAAGAAAATAATTTAAACCGAACCAAACCGATTATAAACGATTCGAAATCAATTTCCGGTTTTGAACCGACCGATTTATAACCGAAGTGACCGATTAATTAGATATATATAAATAACTAAATAACAAGTAGGTGTCAATACTTGATTAGTGCAACAAATGCACTGCAGTGCACCCTGTTGCACTGAATTGCCCCCCTTCTCTCAAAGTTTTCAATTTTGGGCTAAAAATTGGTTCTGTAAAAAAATTAGGCCTATAAAAAAATTGGGCATGTTTTAATGAAAGTCTTTCAAGTGTTTGAGCCCGAAATTTCCGCCCAACCAAACCAAAATTCGTTTAAACCGAATTCATCGGTTTATAAATACAAAATTCGATTTCGGTTTGGGTTTTGGGCAAACCGAATGAAATCGATTCGAAATCGGTTTGGGGCTCAAAACCGAACCGAACCGACATTGCCCATCCCTAGTATTTAGTCAAGAAATAACAAAAATAATAAAATTCTCCAATTTTTTTTCTTTACTTGGTATCATAGCAACTTTCTTTGGTGACCTAAGACTCGGGAAATTCAAGTTCTTACCCACTTTTCCAACGACTATGCACTTTGATCATAGATGCAAGAGAGAAATCACATTCTGCAACCGAGTTCATGCATAGTCACGCAACAACCGAAATCAATTACAGTTTCTCTATCGAGAAACAACAACTTGCAAAACAAATTCATCTCCTTCATACAGACAACCCGAATTTCTTAACGAAGCAGCCTCCAATTCCTACAAACGCAACAACAACAAGAGAGAACAAACTTTTCATGCAAACGAAGATCTCAATCGCTTCCAGGCACCATCACATATCATCGTCACCTTCCGCCAACACACACAGACCATTGTAGACCCTTTCTTTTTTCTCTCTACAGATCACACCACTCATAGCTTCTCACAATCTCGTCTGCTTCTTCGTAAATCGTGACTGGCAGCCACAAACCAATTAGCTGGCAGCCACCACGAACACCTTTATCTTTCTCTTTGGTTACATATCTAATCTACAACCATCATTGTCAGGACTCAAGGTCAGAGGCCTTCCTAATGGTCTCAAAACTCAATGTTCCCTTTTGAAAAGTGCCCAAATGCTTAGCATCTATAATATAGGGGGAAGGTTTGAGCTCTTGACTGTGAGGACGTGTTGCCTCCATTGCATAGTCGGGCCAGACTGTACCGCTAGCATTTTTATTGTTCTCTTTGCATTGCTTTTCAACTTCAAACTTGTATTTCCATCGATCGATAGCATCGAACTAGTCTTAAGCAACGTCCATCCGAACGTTCCTCCCCATTGTAATCTATTGAATATGAATGAGAGTTTTTACTGACTATTGTGCATTGTTATATTGTCCACAGATTGATATTGTGCATTCTCAAGTTAATATTTGTGCCCGTCAACGTAATTACTCATAGGCTTACTAGTGAATTGGATAGCTAGTGCCGCACGGATTGCTAGTCCGTGACAGTTGGTATCAGAGCCAGAGCTTGTTGAATGCCAACCAGGATGCAGGAACTAAATGAGCGCCTTAGCGCTATGGAGGAACGACAGACTAGTCGAATGCATAGACTAGAAAGCAGAATGGACCAGTTGAACACTTTGGGAGAACAAATTAGTCGGTTGGATGGACTCTTTTCACTGGCAGACAGAGTGGATTCGCTGGCTGAGCACGTTGATAACTTAGAGGGACGGACAATTGCTATGGAAGAGTCGCCTCACCCCACAGCTCAGGTGATGAGTGACTTCCAATTACAGTTGGAGGACTTATTTGCAAGGGTTGGCTTGCTCACTAAGGCCACATGGACGACGGATCACCATAGGATGAAAGTGCCTGAGCCAAAGTCATATGCTGGGGCACGAGATGGGAAGGAGTTAGAGAACTTCTTGTTTGATCTGGAGCAGTATTTTCGCGCGGTGAACCCCGAATCAGAAGAAGCTAAGGTTACCATGGCGACCATGTACTTAGCAGGTGATGCGAAACTATGGTGGAGAACCAAATATGTAGATATGGAAGAAGGTCGCATCCTTATTAGAACTTGGGCAGACCTCAAGAAGGAACTTAGAAATCAATTCTTGCCTGAGAACACTGATTTCTTAGCAAGGAGGAAGCTCCACACCATCAAACAGACAGGCAATATTCGAGACTATGTCCGACAATTCTCAACTTGCTTGCTAGATATTCGAGACATGTCTGAGAAGGACAAAGTCTTCTGTTTCATGGAACAAGCTCAGCCGCTCCTACAAGCAGAATTGCAAAGGCAGAAGGTGACAGATATTACAAGTGCTATTACGGCAGCAGAAAGGTTTAGCGATTATATGCCCATGACTGGATCCACTTCACTCAATCACTCCACAGCTAGAACTGGCAGTACCAATTCAAGCTCAGGGTCAAATGCTCGCTCACCTCACCAAAACTAGGGAAACTCAAGTCAGAACCGAGGAAACTACAATTCTCGGCCGTCAAACCATAATTGGAGTTCCAACAAAAATTGGAATGCCAGCTCTAGCAACTCAAATTCCAACAACAAAGGATGGCAAAACTACTCTGGGCAGTGGAGACCATCTGCCCCTGCCCCATGCATTCTTTGCAATAGCAGGGATCACCCAACAGACAAATGTCCATCCAAACCAGCTCTATACTCATTAATGTCCTTGCTTCAAGCAGAACCTTCTAACTCGACCGCATCGAGCTCGAACCCCACCAACAGTGACACCTCCCAGATGGGAGCTCTACGCAAGCTCAATGCTGTCAAAGGAGAAATGTATGAGCACCTACACAAGAAGGCTTTGCAATTCATCGACATCACTATCAATGGGTTCCCTTCCCAAGCATTGTTGGATTCGAGCGACAGACAATTTTATTGCCCCAGATGAAGCTAGACGTGTGGTCTGAACTTAGAAGGAGATGTGGGTAAGTTGAAAGCTGTCAACTCTGAGGCAATATCTATTAATGGTATGGCTAGAGCTGTGCCACTACAAGTTGGTCCATGGGAAGGAAGATCAAACTTCTTGGCCGTTCCACTTGATGATTTTAAAGTGATTCTTGGCCAAGAATTCTTTCGAGGAGCTGCAGCAGGACCATTACCTTTCATGGACTCCTTGGGGTTTTTCGGACCCAGACTACGCATTGTACCAACCTCAATTCGACCAACAACTCATGATAGAATATTGTCGGCGCTCCAAGTTAAGAGAGGCTTGGCCAAAGGAGAAGATACGTACTTAGCTGTGGCAAAGCTAGAGATGGAAGATGATACTAGCAAAATCCCTGAGGAAGTTGCCCAAGTTATTGCTGACTTCAGTGAAGTGATGCCGAATGAATTGCCAAAGAATCTACCTCCCAGAAGGCTCATTGATCACGAAATTGAGTTAGTCCCTGGTGCCAAGCCACCCGCACATAGTCCATATCGCATGAGCCCTCCAGAGCTGACCGAATTGAGAACACAACTAAATGGCTTGTTGGAGTCGGGATTCATTCGGCCCTCTAAAGCACCTTATGGGGCACCTGTTCTTTTTCAGCGAAAACAAGATGGCAGTCTTTGCCTTTGTGTTGATTATAGAGCATTGAACAAAGTCACTATAAAGAACAAATACCCGCTGCCGCTCATTGCAGATTTATTTGACCAACTTGGATCCACCAGATACTTCACAAAACTCGACTTGAGATCAGGTTACCATCAGGTCCGCATTGCTGCTGGTGATGAACCCAAAACTGTTTGTTCTACTAGATATGGGTCATATGAGTTCCTAGTAATGCCCTTCGGCTTGACCAATGCTCCAGCTACATTTTGCACCCTTATGAATGGTCTGTTCCGTCACTTTCTGGACAAGTTTGTGGTTGTCTATCTTGACGACATTGTGGTTTATAGTGAGACTATAGAAGAACACCTACATCATTTGCGAGAAGTGTTCCAAATCCTTAGGGATAATCATCTCTTTGTCAAGAAGGAAAAGTGCTCATTCGGCCAGACCCAGATCAATTTCTTGGGTCATGTTATTGGCAATGGCAAGATTCGGATAGACATGGAGAAAGTCAAGGCAATCCATGATTGGAACTCTCCTAAGAACGTGTCTCAACTACGTTCTTTCCTTGGACTCGCAAACTATTATCGTCGCTTCATAAGGGACTACTCTAAGAGAGCTGTTGCCCTGACAAATTTGTTGAAACAAGACTGAACATGGGAATGGGATAGGCAGTGTGAAGCTTCATTCCAAGACTTGAAATTGGCCGTGATGAAAGATCCAGTATTGGCCTTGCCAGACATCACCAAGCCCTTTGAAGTACAAACAGATGCATCTGACTATGCCTTAGGGAGAGTTTTACTTCAAGATGGTCACCCGGTAGCATATGAGAGTCGAAAGTTGAATGATACAGAGTCTCGTTACTCAGCTCAAGAAAAGGAATTGCTAGCCATTGTACATTGTTTACGGGTGTGGAGACACTATCTCTTGGGGTCTCAAGTCCTTGTTAAAACGGATAATGCTGCAGCAAGCCATTTCCTTACTCAAAAGATGCTAACCTCCAAGCAATCTCGATGGCAGGAAAAATTAGCAGAATTTGACTTAGTATTGGAATACAAGCCAGGGCGCACTAACAATGTAGCTGATGCACTCAGTAGAAGGGCAGACCTTGCAGTGCTAACCCATACTGGTCCGAGTCACACCATCTTGGAGAAGATCAAAGTAGGCCTACAGACAGATCCACAGGCGAAGGCGATTACAGAGTTGATCAAGCAGGGCAAAACTCGACGGTTCTGGATAAAAGATGGAGTAATACTCACAACTGGTAATCACCTCTATGTTCCGAGAACTTCGAGTCTGAGAAAAAAACTTTTGAGAGAATGCCATGACACCCATTGGGCAGGACATCCAGGTTGGAGACGAACACTTGCATTGCTAGAGAGGGGGTACTATTGGCCGCAGATACAGGAGGATGTAATGGCCTATGTTCGAACCTGCCTTATTTGCCAGCAAGATAAGGTTGAAAGAGATCGACCAGTAGGCTTACTAGAGCCCCTGCCTGTTCCAACTCGTCCTTGAGAAAGTGTTTCCATGGACTTCATTACGGGGTTACCGAAAGTGGAGGATTTCAGAAGTATCCTTGTAGTTGTTGACCGATTCTCAAAGTATGTGACATTTGTGCCAACCGGACTGACTTGCACAGCCGAAGATATGGCGCAATTGTTCCTCAAGCATGTCGTGAAGTATTGGGGACTGCCCGAAAACATTGTTAGCGACCGTGATGCTCGCTTCACAGGAAAGTTCTGGAAGGAGTTGTTCAAGCTCTTGGGATCCAAACTTAATATGTCAACAAGCCAACATCCCCAATCCGACGGACAGACTGAGCGCTTTAACTCTATGCTTGAAGAATACCTTCGTCATTTTGTAAGTGCAAACCAGAAAAATTGGGTGGGACTACTTGATGTTGCACAATTCTGTTTCAACTTACAAAAGAGCTCAGCTACTCACTCCAGCCCCTTTCAGTTAGTCACCGGTCAGCAACCATTGACACCACATACAGTGCTGACCGGATACCAAGGACCCAGCCCAAGAGCTCTTGAATTTGTCAAAGCCTGGCAGAAAAACATTGAAGTTGCTCGAGCCTATCTTGAGAAAGTCTCCCGTCACATGAAGAAATGGGCGGACAAGAAACGACGAATCGATCCTTTTGCAGTCGGGGACTTGGTATTGGTGAAGTTAGATATGTTCAACAAGTATAAACGGACGGCTAGAGCACACAACAATCTGTTTCGCAAGTATGAGGGACCGGTACAGATTATTGAGAAAGTAGGCAAAGTCTCCTATCGCGTCAAGTTACCACATTGGCTCCGTTTCACCCATCCTGTCTTCCATGCAAGTAACTTGAAGTCCTACCATGCCGATGCCGCTGATCCCACAAGAAATGTATCTACCCGAGCATTGCCTAAGCATCCTACTAAGCCAAATCGAGAAGTGGAAGAAATCTTAGCTGACCGTCTCATCAACAACACATGCTCGGATAGAGAGTATTTGGTCAAGTGGCAGGATGAACCTCCTTCAGAAATCAGATGGGAGCCAGTCGAGCATCTGCTGCCATACCTCTCAAAGCTGGAAGAGTACTTGGAAAAGTTCGCTGCGAGGGCGTCAGCGAATTGAGTGTGGGAGAGTGTCAGGGCTCAAGGTCAGAGGCCTTCCTAATGGTCTCAAAACTCAATGTTCCCTTTTGAAAAGTGCCCAAATGCTTAGCATCTATAATATAGGGGGAATGTTTGAGCTCTTGACTGTGAGGACGTGTTGCCTCCATTGCATAGTCGGGCCAGATTGTACCGCTAGCATTTTTATTGTTCTCTTTGCATTGCTTTTCAACTTCAAACTTGTATTTCCATCGATCGATAGCATCGAACTAGTCTTGAGCAACGTCCATCCGAACGTTCCTCCCCATTGTAATCTATTGAATATGAATGAGAGCTTTTACTGACTATTGTGCATTGTTATATTGTCCACAGATTGATATTGTGCATTCTCAAGTTAATATTTGTGCCCGTCAACGTAATTACTCATAGGCTTACTAGTGAATTGGATAGCTAGTGTCGCACGGATTGCTAGTCCGTGACAATCATCCACATCAATATAGACCATCGTCTCCTCCATGAATTACGATTCAGCTAACAAAATCTTCAAACAACAACTTAACACAAACGACCAGGGAGTTCTCTCCTCTCTCTTACAGCCAACGAGATACTCCTTCACGAATCAGCAGCAACAAGAAGAAACCTCTCAACCAACCTTTTTTCATGCCTCCTTTTCATCATCACGAAACAACAACAAGAAAGATCATGCACAACAAATAAGAGATCAATTGCAGCCAACCTTCTCTCAACAAATTGCAGCCAAGAAGAATTTTACATGCCTGCAACCACAGTAAAATCAATCACAACTGCTTCTCTTATTTGTTCATCATCTTTACGCAACCCGCAAGGGAACTCGATCGCAGCCAGCAGATTACAGAGCAGCAAAAAGCTCTCTCCTTCAACAACTTTTTCTTTTTCATGCAAAACAGCCAAGGAGGATAGGACAATTCAATCACGCCAGAGAGCAATCGAGCAATTCTCTGTATGAAGCAATGTATAAAGAAAAATTGCAGCAAGAGAGTTCGATTCCTGCTAAAAAAAAACTTATTCTTCCTCTGATTCTCACAAACACACAACACACAACCCAACCAGAAGATTTCGCATCCACATCGCAACATCTCTCAATCATCGTGTCTTCTTCCTTTCGTCCTCAACCACCGGTCACTCACCACCACAACAACAACGCATAGCAGGGACGAACTAGTGATGAAGTAACGTGAAGAATAAAAAAGAAATGAGGGAAATAGATTTTAAATCCTTTTCATTCACTATTTGTAGCCCGAACTTTAATATGTACCACCAAACAAGCTCAATAAAAAAAACAATACCAGCACCACTGCGGAGCAATACCAACATTTGTGCTAAACAAATTTTTCCAAAAAAAAACATCAGCACCAACGCTAAGCAATACCAGCACCAATGCTTAACAGTACCAACATTTGTGCTGAGCAAATTTTTCAGCCTTTGCGCTGAGGGAGAGTGATGCTGACTCGAGTCGAACCATTAGTCGTTCACTTGGCAGTCGTAATTTCTTCATACCAGAATTATTAGAATTTGATAGTTATGCTGACTTGAGTTGAACCATTACCATTCACTCGACAATCATGATTTCTTCATCCAGAATCATCCAAATTTATCAAAATTATCCAGAATTCGACTATCATGATGCCTCGAGTCGAACCATTAGCATCTTCACTCGACAATCATGATTTCTTCATCAAACTAAACTTCAAAGTTTCCTCCAAACTACATATTTCATCTGCGTTTTATATGTCTAGCTTACAGGGGCGTGTTAGAATATGTACGACTTGCATTCAACACAACCGAGCTCAAATCCAAGATTGATTCACATTTACAAGAAGGAAGTCAGAATATGAATGTCATAATAGTTAAAGAACGAAAGTCATAATAGGAAAGTTAAAATAGAAAAGTCAGAATATGACTTTATTTTGTATAACAAGTTTCAAGTTTCCTGTTTTCAAAAGGTTAGGTAGAAGTTAACTTATATAAGCTTGTATTCAATCAAGAAATAACATCAATAATACAATTCTTTGCGACCATTTCTACAATTAGTCTTTTAAGATTAATTAGTTTCCATTGGAGCATATGTCTAAAACTAGTATAAATGTTAGAAATATACAAAATGAATAGTTGAACGATGTAGAGCTTTAGATTTCTGACGGGTCAAATTATTGAGACTATAAGTCCATTCCACCCGTTTCGTAGACCCTGATCTTGATATATGCTAGATATGTCATTTCTATCAGCTTAACCTTTTTAGAGAAGTTGACAATTTAATAAAAATAAGCTTTTTGTAGTAATTACTAGGGTATTCCATGTGCCGTTGGCAAGATAAAAACTTAAAACTTGTCAAAACATAATCTCCTATGTCTAATCACCACCATCAACAATCGAAGAAAAATAAATAAATATCTAAATGTTAGGTATGAGAATCAAACTCATGCACTCTTGGTGCTTTAAGTTCTATGTGATCCGCCAGATTCTTATATTTGGGTAAATTTCGCCCGTATTTTATCTCCAACCTCAAACACCATTCTCATTTGTAATATAGCCTAGGGTATTCCCCATGTTGTTGGCACGATAAAAGTTTAACATGATAATAGAGTTTATTTTACTTGAAGAAAAATATGTTATTGAAGAAAAAAAAATATGATAATATAGTTTTCATCCTTCATACTTAGATGCCTAATCACCACCATCAACAATTGAAGAGAAATAAATAAATATCAAAATGTTTGGTATGAGAATTGAACCCATGAGCTCTTGGCATTTTAAGTTTTGTGTTCGTTAGATTCATATATTTGGGTAAATATCGGTCGTCTTTTATCTCAAACTTCAAACAATATTCTGATTTGTAATATAGAAGACTAGCATATTACCCATGTCGTCGACACTTCACATAAAATTTTTTGTAGTTAATTATTTTACACTGTACACCCTCTCTACCATCCCTACTATTTTGTCTAAAAGCCCAAGAACCATAATTGTAGTATTTATTCTTTTCTTTGCTTTCATCTAAATAGTAAGGAGATATCACATGATAAAATTTGAGGTCATTTCATAAACATCAAACTTTCTAAAGTAAGGTGGGAATATGAGGAGTATGATATGGAAATGGAATGTATGTTTTTCATCCCCACTTAAGTGGATTTAAATCCAACATAAGTGCACTTTGGCTTATAAATCAACTGCATAGCTTAGCATAGTATTTTGATGGTTAAAATGATGGCAGTCGCATGTATATATTTTATCTTGAGTAATCTGTGGTTTTAATTTACAATCGAAAATATTAATTCGTTTGATATAAAAATGCCTCGATTTTAATCTAAAAAACAAAACAAGAAGTGATCTCCGGATTTTAGTGATCTCTGTATCCACCAGTTTGGGTAAATTTTTTATCAAAGCTATGATAATTTTCAGAATGATTAGCAACATGTATTTATTTATTCCCAGTTTTGGGTTGTTGCTAAATGCAAATACTAAAGAATTGAAATCTGATTTAGATCCAGCCTTTTTTTTTTCTTTTCCTAAACCTTACCATCTTATTTTCGAAATGTTAAAAGTAAAACATATTTAGGAGTATCTTAAATTCATCTAATATTAATTTTCAAACTTTGCCAATTGCTATGCAATCGAGGTTTTGGTTTGAAAGTTTCTCCCATAGAATATATATTTGCTGAAATAATGTTTTTCATACTGAACTCGATACTCTTTTAACACAAGTACGAAGAATAAAAATTTTCATACTTTGTTTGTTAGAAATTGAAAGGCTTGCATTCAATACAGTCAAGCTTAAGTCCAAGATTGATTCAAGAAGGAAAATCAGAATATGCATAAGAATAAGAAAGTTAGAATATGAAAGTCATGATAGTTAAAGAAGAAAAGTTAGAATAGGAAAGTTAGAATAGGAAAGTCAGAATCTGACTCTATTTTGTATAGCAAGTTTTAAGTTTTCTATTTCCACAAAGTTAGGTAGAGGTTAGGTTATAAGCTTGTATTTAGTCAAGAAATAACAAAAATAATAAAATTCTCCAATTTTTTTTTATTTACATGGTATCAGAGCAACTTTCTTTGGTGACCTAAGACTCTGAAAATTCAAGCTCTTACCCACTTTTCCAACGGCTATGCACTTTGATCATAGATGCAAGAGAGAAATCACATTCTGCAACCGAGTTCACGCACAGTCACGCAACAACCGAAATCAATTGCAGTTTCTCTATCGAGAAACAACAACTTGCAAAACAAATTCATCTCCTTCATACACACAACCCGAATTTCTTAACGAAGCAGCTTCCAATTCCTACAAACGCAACAACAACAAGAGAGAACAAACTTTTCATGCAAACAAAGTTCTCAATCACTTCCAGCCACCATCACATATCATCGTCACCTTCCGCCAACACACACAGACCATTGTAGACCTTTTTTCTCTCAACAGATCACACCACTCATAGCTTCTCACAATCTCGTCCGCTTCCTCGTAAATCGTGCCAATTCGCTGGCAGCCACCACGAACAACTTCATCTTTCTCTTTGGTTACATATCTAATCTACATCCATCATCCACATCAATAGAGACCATCGTCTCCTCCATGAATCATGATTCAGCTAACAAAATCTTCAAACAACAACTTCACACAAACGACCGGGGAGTTCTCTCCTCTCTTACAGCCAACGAGAGACTCCTTCACGAATCAACAGCAACAAGAAGAAGCCTCTCAACCAACCTCTTTTCATGCCTATTTTTCATCATCACGAAACAACAACAAGAAAGATCATGCACAACAAATAAGAGATCAATTGTAGCCAACCTTCTCTCAACAAATCCCAGCCAAAAAGAATTTTACATGCCAGCAGCCACAACAAGATCAATCACAACTGCTTCTCTTATTTGTTTTTCGTCTTTACGTAGCCCGCAAGGGAGCTCAATCGCAGCCAACAAATTACAGAGCAACAGAAAGCTCTCTCCTTCAACAACTTTTTCTTTTTCATGCAAAACAGCCAAGGAGGATAGGACAATTCAATCACGCCAGAGAGCAATCGAGCAATTCTCTGTATGAAGCAATGCATAAAGAAAAATTGCAAAAAGAGAGAGTTTGATTTCTGCTAAAAAAAACTTATTATTCCTCTAATTCTCACAGACACACAACACAACCAGAAAAATTCACATCCACATCGCAACATCTCTCAATCATCGTGTCTTCTTCCTCTCGTCCTCAACCACCGGTCACTCACCACCACACCAACAATGTATAGCAGGGACGGACTAGTGATGAAGTAATGTGAAGAATAAAAAAGAAATGAGGGAAATAGATTTTAAATCCTTTTCATTCACTATTTGTAGCCCAAACTTTAATATGTACCACCAAACAAGCTCAATAAAAAAACAATACCAGCCCCAATGCTGAGCAATACCAACACCAATGTTGAGCAATCCAGTGTCAATGCTGAGCAATACCAACATTTGTACTGAACATTTTTTTCCAAAAAAAAATATCAGCAGCAATGCTAAGCAATACCAGCACCAATGCTTAACAGTACCAACATTTGTGCTGAGCAAATTTTTCAGCCTTTGCGCTGAGGGGGAGTCATGCTGACTCGAGTCGAACCATTAGTCGTTCACTTGACAGTCATAATTTCTTCATACCAGAATTATCAGAATTTTATAGTTACGCTGACTCGAGTCGAACCATTAGCCATTCACTTGACAATCATGATTTCTTCATCCAGAATCATCCAAATTTATCAGAATTATCCAGAATTCGACGATCATGATGCCTCGAGTCGAACCATTAGCATCTTCACTCGACAATCATGATTTCTTCACCAAATTGAACTTCAAAGTTTCCTCCAAACAACATATTTCACCTGCGTTCTACATGTCTAGCTTGCAAGGGCGTGTTAGAATATGTATGACTTGCATCCAACACAACCGAGCCCAAGTCCAAGATTGATTCACATCTACAAGAAGGAAGTCAGAATATGTACAAGAATAAGAAAGTCAGAATATGAATGTCATAATAGTTAAAGAAGGAAAGTCATAATAGGAAAGTTAAAATAGGAAAGTCACAATATGTCTATATTTTGTATAGCAAGTTTTAAGTTTCCTATTTTTAAAAGGTTAGGTAGAAGTTAGCTTATATAAGCTTGTATTCAATCAAGAAATAACATGAATAATACAATTATCTGCGACCATTTCTACAATTAGTCTTTTAAGATTAATTAGTTTCCATTGGAGCATATGTCTAAAACTAGTATAAATGTTAGAAATATACAAAATGAATAATTGAACGATGTAGAGCTTCAGATTTCTGATGGTCAAATTATTGAGACTATAAGTCCATTCCATCCGTTTCGTAGACCCTGATCTTGATATATGCTAGATATGTCATTTCTATCAGATTAACCTTTTTAGAGAAGTTGACAATTTAATAAAAATAAGCTTTTTGTAGTAATTACTAGGGTATTCCTTGTGCCGTTGGCAAGATAAAAGTTTAAAATTTGTCGAAACATGATTGTCTTTAAGTTTGCATTATTCATACTTACATGTTTAATCACCACCATCAACAATCGAAGAAAAATAAATAAATATCTAAATGTTAGGTATGAGAATCAAACTCATGCACTCTTGGTGCTTTAAGTTCTATGTGATCCGTCAGATTCTTATATTTTGGTAAATTTCACCCGTATTTTATCTCAAACCTTAAACACCATTCTCATTTGTAATATAGACTAGGGTATTCTCCGTGCCTTTGGCACGATGAAAGTTTAACATGATAATATAGTTTATTTTACTTGAAGAAAAATATGTTATTGAAGAAAAAAAAATGATAATATGGTTTTCATCCTTCACACTTAGATGCCTAATCACCACCATCAAGAATTGAAGAGAAATAAATAAATATCAAAATGTTTGGTATGAGAATTGAACCCATGCACTCTTGGTGTTTTAAGTTCTATGTGTTTGATAGATTCTTATATTTGGGTATATATCGGCCGTCTTTTATCTCAAACTTCAAACAATATTCTGATTTGTAATATAGAAGACTAGCATATTATCCGTGTCGTCGACACTTCACATAAATTTTTTTGTAGTTAATTATCTTGCACTGTACACCCTTACTACCATCCCTACTATTTCCCTCAACCAGTTCCATAAAAATAACATATTTTATAATATAAACTAATTTTTTTAAGTAAAACTCGATTAAAATTAGAATCGATTAAATGTTCAATGTCTTGGTTTGAATGTTCCTTAAAATGTATGTTCGTTTATTTGAAAAATACTTCAGGCATGAAAGTATAAAAATACTTGCATCTTTTAAGAATAAAATGAATATTTTGAAATTCTTGGTGTTTGTATTGATCATTAATATAAAAATACTTACATCTTTTAATAATAAAAATACTTACATATTTTAATATTAAAAATACTCTTGCCGTTGGCATTCCACATATGTTTATTTATTTTTACTTTTAATTATCATACAAGAGACACCCACATCACCATCCCGGCCATTGTCCTCAATCAGTTCCATAAAAATATCATATTTTAGAATACTAATTTATTTAAAGTCAAATTCGGTTAAAATTATTATCAATTGAATGTTCAATAAATATTTGTCTGTTTCTTCGAAAAATGTTATACTTAGGCATGGAAATCTTAAAAAGATTTGCATGTTTTAAAAATAAAATTAATATTTTGAAATTTTAAGTGTTTGTATTGATTATTAGTTTTGTTGGAAAAATCATCAAAATTGCATTTCAATAATACTAAGTTTATTAAAATTCGACAACTACGTAAATAGTTATGATAATTTTTATTTTGAAAAAAAAGAAAAACAAAATAATTTTTCTTTCCGTCATATGTACATTCCACTAATTTTTTCATTTTCTTGACCCTTCTACATGTTTTATATTTACAAACATGTCAATGTAGAGGAGAATGAATCTCAACCCTTAACATCTTACCAACTTTCAATCCTAGCCATTTTTATCTCCAATTCTCATTTGATGTTTGTCCTAATAATTAATGAATAGTAAAACACATATGTGAATTATACGATAGAATAGAGTATGCTCATGCCATTGACACTCCACATAATTTTATTTTTACTAAATATTTTGTATTGAACACCTTCGTCACTATCCCCGTTTTTGCTCTCAATCAATAATGAAGTGTAAGCATATTCTAAGGTTAAAATATATATTATCAATTTTATGATTAGACTCTATCAAATTTGAATCAGTTGGGAAAAAATTTTAAACGTCGAGAATGAGTTCTCCCACAATCTTTGAATTCACTAAAACATGAAGTTTAGGGTTTTTGTTTAAATGTGCATTAAGATGCCCGAGACATTTTTTTTGGTATGATTGACCCGTCTCATTGCTTTTGAAAAATATTGAAAATAATTTAAAACGTAAAATACATTATACATTTTTTTAATTATAAAATATATATTTAAAAATTTTTGGCGCTTGTATTGATTATTGATTTTGTTGGAAAGATCTCCATAAATGCATTTCAACGATACTAAGTTTCCCAAAATCCAACAATGATGTATATAGTTACGATAATTGTTATTTTGTTTAAAGAAAAACACAATATTTTCTCTATCTACCACATGTACATTCCACCAAAAAATTTCAGAAACTTTTCATTATTTTTGCCTTCAATATGTTTTATATTTATAAATATGCCATCATAGGAAATGAATCTCAACCCTCAAATTTAATACGTTTTCCAACTTTCAATCCTAATCATCTTTTATTTTTAATCCTTCCGAATTAACTATGTCTCAGTCAACAATAAATAGTAAAATATCATTTTGAATTGTAATATGGAAGATTGTTGGAACAAAAAATATATACGACTATCAGAAAAGAAAATTATAAGAAAAAAATGATCTCATTATATCTATTTCTTTACATAATTTCATTTTTTTCATCTAATAATATGTGTACAGTTGTTCTTTGGTACTCTTTTACCAAAGAAGCAAAATAAAATTGAATTTTAAGTTATATTGAAAATCGTAAAATCTCATAACAGGAATGGATTTGGATGCAACTCTGATCTGATCCATTGACATTTTGGGTCATAAATAAACAAGTTAGTAAAATTTCTTTGCCATTTCAAAGAAGACTTTGCTTGTTTAATTATTTCACTGATTCATATAATTGTTTGTCTTGCTAAGTTCTGTACCAAACGACCACGGAGAAATCTCTATTTTATGTTATCAAATGCCTCATCTATCATAGACTTCATTAATATATCCTTTTAAGAAAGCGGGAAAACTGTAATCAAAATACTAATTTAAACACACAAGGTTCTTCCCACCAATTATTTTTTCAACTTGGCAACTACCACCATGGAAACTTCCACTCCCCAAACCTGTTAAACAAACCTATTGATAGCTGATAAAGTCTTCTTCTTGCAATATCTCATCAACCCGTTTTAGACCAGAGTAATTTCTTTTGGTATCTAACAAGAACCTTTCTTATTGTCGAGGAAAGGGGTGAGGAAACCAGCAAGGGGAGGGGTTTTACCACTAATCTCCCTTGAGATTCATGCTAGTGCACATCTTGAGGGTGCAGGCATGCATCTTGAGAGTGATTACTTTTGGTTTCTAACAATGTATGTAGAGTGATACATCATATGGTGCATAGTAGGTTATGTGTCTGTAAATTGTTTTTGCTCAAACATGTTGAAAACTCAGAACTGTAAACACAGAAATCTCACAGTTTGGGAGTTCAAAAAGCTTGTTTATTGAAAGAATGGAACTGTGGCTTTATACTAGCCTTACAAAATAGGAATGAAACAAAAAACAACCATGTTAACATGACCTAAAGACGTGGTGAATCTGTTAAGGAACAATTCAAACCTAAACTACACCCTAATAAACAGGGCTTTATTAGTAACTAACTGATATTAAATGTGACCAAGTCTTATTGACTTAGTCACCAATAGACCTATAGCTTCAACAAATCCTCCCTTAAACTGACCTGGAAACTGCAGTCAGTTTACTACTGGTGCCACACAAATGCCAAGCAAATCTCTCAATCTCAGGTACACCTCCAGCTTCAAGGGCTTAGTCATAATGTCAGCAATTTGATCTTTCGAACAACAGTGCACTAACTCAACAACCCCATCTTTTGTCAAATCACGGAGAAAATGAAATCTGATATCAATGTGTTTACTTCTACCATGCAAAACAGGATTCCTCGAAAGTTTAATAGCTGAGCTATTATCACAAAAGACCACAATGCACTTACTTTGTTCATGACCAAACATTTCGAGAATCCTACGCATCCACACACCTTGACATGCACATGAGGCTGCAGCTATGAACTCTGCTTCAGTGGTGGAGAGTGAGACCACTGGCTGCTTCTTTGAGGACCAAGCCACAACACTTGAGCTTAATAAGAACACATACCCCAACGTACTCTTTCGATCCTCAATGTCTCCTGCATAGTCACTATCCGAATAGGCTATCAAACTCTAGCTCAACAGTGCCCTTTAAGTATCGAAGGATCCTTTTCACTGCTTGTTGATGCAATTCAGTTGGCCTCTCCATGAACTGACTAATTAAGCTCACCACATACGCCAAGTCTGGTCTGGTGGTAGTCAAATACATGAGACTACCCACCATTTGCTTGTAAGCAGTAGCATCAACACAAGTACCACCTTCATCCTTTACAAGTTTGAACCCCGACACAATTGGATTCATCACATGATTGCAACACTCCATGCCAAATCTCTTCAACACTTCGTTAGCATACTTCTTCTGACTTATGCAAATTCCCTCAGTGCTTTGCACCACTTCCACACCGAGAAAATATTTCATTTTCCCAAGATCAGACATATTGAACTCCTGCTTCATAGAGTCCTTGAACCTCTCAAACATTGCTTCATCATTCCCTGTGAAAATGAGATCGTCCACGTACAAGCTGACCACAAGAAAACTTCCTCCTTCTTTTGTCTTTATAAATAAAGTGTGCTCATAAGGACATCTTTCAAACCCCTCCTTGACAAAATAGGACTCAATCTTGTTGTACCATGCTCGAGGAGCTTGTTTGAGTCTGTATAGGGCCTTCTTGAGTCTATACACCTTGTCTTCTGCTCCCTTCTTCTCATAGCCCCAAGGTTGCTCAATAAACACTGCCTCATTCAAATCACCGTGCAAAAATGCACTCTTCACATCGAGTTGGTACACACTCCACCCTTTGTGAGCTGCAAGAGCTAGAATCATTCTAATGGTATCCCAACGAGCTACTGGAGCACACACCTCGCTGTAATCTATTCCACACTGCTGAGTGTATCCCTTGGCCACAAGCCGAGCTTTACATTTATCAACCTCCCCATTCTCGTTCAACTTGGTCTTAAATATCCATTTCACCCCTATCTTTTTGGCTCCATCTGGCAATGTAGTTAACTCCCAAGTTTCATTCTTCTCGATGGCTTTAATTTCCAAATCCATCGCTTCTCTCCATTTCGAGCTCTTGACAACTTCTTCAAAGGACACAGGATCATCAGCTGAAGTAAAGAGAACAAAATTATTTCCTTCCTCCTCAGATAGACCCTCACCGCTTACATAATCCTCCATCCATGGTGGTTATCTTCTTATCCTCCCTTGAACAGGGCTTGAGGAACTATCTTCAGCTGCTTCATTTGATTCATTGGATGGAGAACTAATAGCTCTTTCTTCGACCTGCTCTTCATCTTCACTGACATCTTCTTCCTCATTCTCCTTCAATTCATCTTCATCTCCCCACTCAAGAACATCACAGTTAGCTTCTTCAACAGTTTTACCCCAAGTCCACTTCTCGTCTTCCTCAAACACAACGTCCCTGCTTATAACAATTTTTTCGACACAGGATTATACAATCTATAAGCTTTAGATTCTTCACTTAAGCCTAAGAGAACACACCTGAAACTCTTTTCATCAAGCTTTTGCCTTTTTGTGTCAGGAATATGCACATGGCCAATGCAACCGAACACCCTAAAGCGAGCAACAGAAGGTTTGAAACCACACCATGATTCCTCTGGAGTCATATCCTTCACTGCTAGGGTAGGACATCAATTGAGCACATGAACCGTCCAGTTGACAGCTTCAGGCCAGAATTCTTTGGGGACTTGTTTCTCTGACAACATGCAACGTACCATATTCATGATTGTTCGATTTTTCCGCTCTGCAACCCCATTTTGTTGTGGGGTGTAGGCTGCAGTGAGTTGCCTAGCAATGCCATTTGAGCTGCAAAACTTTTTGAATTCCAATGAGGTGAACTCCCCACCTCTATCAGTACGAAGACAACATATAAAGTTCCCAGTTTCTCTCTACCAAACTCTTGAATTTTTTAAACATAACTAAAGCTTCTAACTTGGCATTCAAGAAATAAGTCCACACTTTTCTGCTATAATCATCTATAAAGGTGATTAGGTACCTCTTTTGGCTGTTGGACTCAGGTGTGACAGGACCGCAAATGTCAGCATGTACGAGTTGAAGTCTCTGAGTAGCTCTCCACAGACTTTTCTTTGGGATGGATTCTCGATGTTGTTTGCCTACCGTGCAGTCAGTGCACAGTTTCGAAGAAGCTTGGAGAGGAGGCAGGCCCTTCACCATTTTCTTGTAGGACAAGGTTCTCAAACCTTTGAAATTAAGATGCCCAGATGCAGTTTGAAAACAAGCAGGGGCTAGAGCTTGTTCTTGAGTTGGCATCAAGGCAAGGATAACAAACATCCTATTAGCAGACATTTGAGTTTGCATGATCAATCCTCTTACAGGATGATATATCTTACACACTCCATGCTGAATAAGAATGGCTAGATTTCTTTCTTGTAATTGACCGATACTTAGCAAATTATTTTTAAGCTCAGGAATATAGAACACTTCAGTGATCACCTGTTTTGCTCCATTGACTTGCAATTTGATGCTTCCTTTCCCCATCACCTCCATCTTTGAATCGTTGCCAAACTTTACCACTGGTCTGAACGTATCATCTAGGTTAAGAAACCATTGCTTATTACCACTCATGTGGTTGCTGCAGCCGAAGTCGAGGAACCATACTTCCTCTCTTTTGGAATTTTGGAGCTCTACGTAGGCCATTAAAAACATCTCATCTTCTTCATCAAGCTCAGCATAATTAGCACTTTTTTTCCCAACTAGGACACTCATTGAAAGTGTCCTAGCTTGTGGCATTTGTAGCACTCTACAATTGCCTTGTTGAGTGGCTGCCTCCCTCTGCCTCTTCCTCGACCTCGAGCTGCACCTCGACCTCTTCCTCTTCCTCTTCCTCCAAACTTCTCTTCATAAGAAATCTTCAAAGCTTGCTCATCTCCTCCACCATGACTGTTCATTCTTTGCTCATGGACTAATAAGCTGCTTTGTAACTCATCGATTGTCAACACATCCAAGTCATTAGACTCCTCCACCGAGCATACAACATAATCAAATCTTGAGGTCATTGATCTCAAGATCTTTTCGATGTTCACAACTTGCCCCATCTTCTCTCCATGAGCTTTCATCTTGTTAGCAATAGTTAATGTTTGAGCAAAATACTCGTCCACCTTCTCTCATTTGAAGAACTTCAAATTCTCTTCTCAATGCCTGCAAGCCCTCTTCACTATTGTTGTCCTCTGATACTTTTGCTTCATTGAATCCCATATGCTCTTCGAACTCTCTTTATCAAGGATTGTTTCCATAATGGTTCGATCTATGGCCTGAAAAAGGTAATTTTTCACCTTTAGGTCTTTCAATCATTGATCTTCCATTGTTTTCTTTTGTGCCTCTGTTGACTCAGCTCCATCTGCTATTGTGAGAATCCCTGTCTCCACTAATGGCCAATATTCCTTCGATCAGAGAAAATTCTCCATGAGCATAGCCCAATGGTCATAGTGACCATCGAACTTAGGTATTGCAGGCTGTACAAAGCTGCCTCCTTCAGTTGCCATCTTTCTTTCTCTTGTTCTCACTTGTTAGGAAACTGCTGTTCCTAACTACACTTGACCAGACCCTGTTGAGAAAGCTCTGATACCAGTTTGTTGAAAACTCAGAACTGTAAACACAGAAATCTCACAGTTTGGAAGTTCAAAAAACTTGTTTATTGAAAGAATGGAACTGTGGCTTTATACTAGCCTTACAAAACAGGAATGAAACAAAAAACAACCATGTTAATTAACATGACCTAAAGACGTGGTGAATCTGTTAAATAACAATTCAAACCTAAACTACACCCTAATAAACCGGGCTTTATTAGTAACTAACTGATATTAAATGTGACCAAGTCTTATTGACTTAGTCACCAAGAGATCTATAGCTTCAACAAAACAGTCATTGATGTAAGCCGTTGTTAAGGGAAAATTGTAGTTTGTAGTGCCACTAAATTAAAATTTTTTGTTGGAAATGGTTGTGTTGAGATAAACCCTGACAAGAGTTTTGGGGATTTATACATGTTATGTTTTTTTTTCGAATGGGTAGGAGCTGAAACCTCTATTTACGGTGATGAATCAATTGCTAATAATTCATCAAGTTACTTTGGCTCTGGTACTACCAGTAATAGTATTAGTCCCTGTAATGGACATGTAGGCAGTCAAGGTTCTGAATACCAGCAAGTGGTGCTTTAAGAAAAGAGAGAAGTAAAGAACGTGGCATCGGTCATGTTTGTGCTTGCAGACTTTGGTAGGTACATCTGAGGTAGCGAACATAATCAAGGACATCATTGCTCTTTACAAGCACACTGTGGCAACCATTGTTGATAACTCTGTCGGGTTTGACAGGTGAAAAATATTGTTTATTTCTAAGGAGCAATCTATAGGAAGGATGTAAGTTCATCTGTTCCATTCTGACATTCTCTCAATTTCTTCTCCTTATTCCAATTCTATTTGCCTAGTCCAGAACTGATTAAGGTGTACATTTATCGAATGTATTGTCCAGGGAGGAGCTATTGCTAAAGAGCTGTATTATCTTCTCAAAGATGTTCACTTTCCCTTTGGAACCACCGATGGAGATGGACTCAGTACAGCAAGTGAAGGGATGAAGTCTTCAAAATTTTGCCTGGCCATCGCTGCTTCAAACCGTTCATTTGATGCAACTGCTAGCCACTGTGTTCCAGTTATTATCAGTGATGAGATTGAGCTCCCATTTGAAGATGTTCTGGACTACTCAGATTCAGTATTTTTGTAAGGGCATCCGGTTCCATTAAGAAAGGATTCATGCTGAATCTAGTGCGGGGTATTGAGCATGACAAATGGACTAAAATATGGCAAAGGCTCCACGAGGTTGCACAAGATTTTGAGCATTGATGTCCATCCAAGCCAGGATGTGATCTGGGAAGCTATTTTCTACAAAAGGTTTTCTGACTGGTCTAAACTTCACCTGGCAAATAGGTTCTATCTGGATAAAATTGCAACCACACTTTTGGAATAACTGAGATGCTTTGATCCAAACAAAACATGAATCGGATAAAGTTCTTGGAAAATTGATCAATCTGATCCAAGTGTATCACCGTTTATTTCGTTTTCAAGATTGTGACTCACAAGAATAATATATTTTCATTTAATTATATCTGTTATTACCACATCATTGTTGAAACAGTGTTGAATTGAATAGTCTCCCATCAAGTAAAAATGAGTCATCACTAAGGTTTATTAGAAAGTGATCATTCCTTAATAGCCACGAGACCTTTTGGAAAAAACTCCACACCATCCGTGTTTATGTTGGAAACAATATCACTTATTCTTGGCAATATGTATAGGCAGCCACCAAGGGGTGCACAACGCTCTAACAATCCCAACTTGAGCCCGATCAAGACCCACTCAGCCAAGCCATTTTGTGAAAATGTTACAATCTCATTTTTCAAATACCATTTTTTAATGATCATTATTATATCTTTTTTGTTTTTGGTGGAGAATACCTTCTTTTTTTTATTTTTATTTTTATAGATTAATAAAGTCAAGAAAGCTACTTAAGAGCTAATCAAGATTACGGGATCTATATAATTCTTGATTCTAGTAATACGAATGTGAATGCCATCATCCATAGTTAATCCTGTTTCCAAAAGGGGTGCGTCCCAATCAACCAATTTTATAAGTTTCAAAGTTGGTGTTACACAATTTAAGCCAAAATTAAATAAAATCTGTTGAATAATCGGGATTTCAACACTTGTCTTTATCACGTGAATGCTACATTAAACCAATTGTGGAGTGTTAACCACATCTAATATAAGATCCCTAACTTTGTCATTTTGGCAACAGTAGATACTCCTAGAATTTTAATCATATCTTGGATTTAATAGATTAATACACACTGCATTTTACAAAATCTTTATCAAAATATCACTGAAGTTAAACTTGACACATCAGTGTTTAAAGTCTCAGAAAATTTTAAAATTAAATGTGTAACCTTACAACAAAAGTCTAAATAGACGGAAAGTTTTCAATTTGAGGTTATTTGTGTTTTATTTTTCAATTAGTCTTAATTTGGAGCACAAAGTCTTAAAATTAGTCTAACTGATATATCACTCCACAAGAAATAAAACGTCACATAAACTTTTCATGGTTCTTCCTCAATAAAATTGGTTTCCGTTAAGCCCAAAACTCTACAGCTTGGTATATGGCATTTCATTCTTGTTGCACCATACGCGGGAGATGCCATTCAATACTTCGAACTTGGAATATATTGCTTAAGTTACTCTGAATTGCTTTGTAATATCAATTTTAATCATTATTTCATAGCTTTGATTAATCTGTCATGCCGAAACTTTAACTTAATCCAAATCAAACTGTCACTCGCTCAATACATTATAAAATCTCTTCATTCATCAAAATGAATTTGGACAAAAATCATATTATAAAAATAAAATTAGATTGAATTTGGACAAAAAATGAGGCTGTGATCAATGGACAGGTCCTGGTCCTAAACATGACAATAACTCTTTTAAATGTTTTGCCATTTCCAAGCAACAATAGACAATAATAGATGACTCTGCTTTTCTTGGGAAGCCGTTGATTCATGCAATTGTGGTTAAGTGTAGATTAGTGTTCAAGAGTCCCTAAGCTCCAAAAAAGGACCACGAGAAACGTCTCCTAAAACTACTCACTTCTTCTCAAATCTCTCACACTCTTCACAACGTCAAAGGAGTGATGAAAGGCTCCATTAATGTATTTGGAGATTAGGTTCCTTAACACTCCAAGAAACTTTTAATAAAATATTTCTTTACTTACTTATCAGCTCAAACGTTGGAACCTTTACCAGTTAATCACTGTAATGTAAAAGGTCTATTCTCACAACTGATAGGACATCTTTCCCACTAAGTTGTATTTTTCAACTATTTTGATGACACAAGTTGGACACCAACCCCCCACCGCCATGGAATCAGTTGTTGAACAACACAATCAATCAGGTATTTTTCTTTTTCTTCTTCAAAATTATCAACATCCCATTGCGAAAATCACAAATTTTGACACCCCAGACTGAATTTTCTGACAGTTTCCAAGTTTTTTGATTTTTTTTGGGGATTATTTAAGAAGTTTATTTGACTTTTTTGGAGAGAATATATGCTTTGTGGGGTTAAAATTACAATGTTTTGATGCTTTCCTTTTCTTGTATTTTGGGTATCTATAGAATGATTGGCACCTTTGTTGATGACAATATGATGAGAAGTTTGTGGGGTTGAACATCGTTTTGGCTCAGATAGTCATTCAGCTTGAAAGGTAGAAGGCAAGCTAGTTCTCTACAACAAGAAAGGTTTGTTCTTTTTGAGATAAGCTGTTGTTGAAGAAAATTTTGTAGCTTGTAGATGACTGATTGTGTTTCATAAAATTTTAGCTTGAATTTATTTTGTTGGGATAAACCCTTTAAGGGTTTTGGGGATTTATGTTCAATCTAACAGGGTTTATTTCTACGCACGTTTTGTAGGGAGAAAATGTTGCCATGGATAATTATGGGTAGGAGCTGAATCCTATGTTTATGGTGGGAATCAGTTGTTTTGAAGCATTTGGAAGCTAAAGCTTTGTGTTATACTTCTGAATTGATGTTTCTGGATCACCATGATTTCACCAATGTCAGAGAAGAGTATGAAATCCTCAAAGTTCCTTTTGTGCCTGACAACCATTTCCATGTCTATACTGAGCCTCTCTTTCACTTTCCTTCTTCAATCTAGTACTTCATTTATAGCTGGATCAGTTTTGAAACAAATCTTTGTTAATAATACGTCGAATTACTTCAGACCCATTACCAAAAGTAATAACTATAGGCCCTATATTGGAACTAATGGCAGTCAAGAATCAATCCCAGCAAGGTGATTGGGGCTGTAACAAAAGAGAGAAGGAAAGGAAGTGAGCAAAGTGTTGCCCTCCTCAGGGTGTATATGTATGACTTGCCTCCTCAATTTCACTTTGGATTGCTGGGTTGGAAGGGGAAAGACAATCAAATATGGCCGAATGTCGTTCGCCGCAATCGCCTCCCTCCATACCCGGGAGGGTTGAATTTGCAACATAGTATCGAGTATTGGCTCACTCTGGATCTTCTATCGTCAAATAGTTTGGGCATTAATAGGCCTTGTAGTGCTGTTAGAGTTGAAAATTCAAGCCAGGCAGATGTTATATTTGTGCCTTTTTTCTCATCCTTGAGTTACAATAGGTATTCTAGGTCTCATGGTAGACAAAAAATTACTGTTAACAGAATGCTGCAAGATAATTTGGTACAGTTTTTGATGAGTCGTAATGAGTGGAAGAGAAGGGGTGGAAAGGATCACATAATTGTTGCCCATCATCCAAACAGCATGTTGGATGTGAGGAGGAAGTTGGGGTCAGCCATGTTTGTGCTTGCAGATTTTGGTAGGTACTCATCTGAGGTGGCAAACTTAGACAAGGACTTAATTGCTCCTTATAGACACATGGTGAGGAGCATTGCTGATGACTCGGCTGGGTTTGATAGGCGCACAATATTGGTATACTTCCAAGGAGCAATCTATAGGAAGGATGTAAGTTGATATCTGTTCCTTTCCCAGTTCATTCATGTGCATTTTCAGCTTTATATATTTCCTTGCATTTATAATTATTCTTAATTAGAGAGATGCTTGTTGTTTAAGCTGAAATTACTGTTTTCACTTTCAGTTGCTGTTTGATAAAATTAAGTTAATTAAGTGAACAAAATGAATTAAGTACTGACCGAATCCCTAGTTGAGAACACACTTCTCTTAGGTGATCCTGGGTCATGTCCTGCAATGCCTGCAATCATTGGAACTATTTTGATATATATATTTTTTTAATTCAATAGTACCTTATCAAAACCATAAGGAGAGCAAGGTGAATGCACATTATATGAACTCTATACTTGTTAAAAATATCCAGAAACTAATGAAGGAAAGTAATTCTTCAGGCTTTAGAATATTTATGTCTCTGAACTTGATACTCATTAGTTCTTAAAATACCCTTTCCATGGAAAATCACAATGCAGGTTTGATGATTAGCGAGAACTTAGGATTTTTTAGGAGGAGATTTATAACCATGTTCTCTCCTAAAAGAAATCTCTCTCTCTCTCTCTATCTAATTTTTTTTTTCAAAATTATGTCTCATAAAAATTTCTTTCTTTAGCGATGTCATAAAATAAATTTCTTTAGCGATGTCTCCAAAAATATATTTCTAATTTTCACTAGACTACTGGTGTGTCTGTGGTCTGCCTAACCCCCTCCTCTCTGGAGTGCTTTGATAAACAAATGAAAAAAATTGGGTTAATTTGCATTTGGGTCCCGAGCTTGTCCAATTTGAGTCTGAGTGTCAGTTTTGAGTTTGGGTCCCAAGCTTGCTAGCTTTGAGTTTGAGTGCCAAAACCACGTTAACCATTAACTCTTCGTCCAGTAATTGGACAATTTTTTATTTTTTTGAAATAATATTGTCTTTGGTATAGATAAATTTAGACTTTAGGTCCCATAATTTATGCAAAATTTGCGGTTTGGGTCCTATATGTGTAACGGAGAGTTGACAGTCAACTGGGTCATCTTGGGATCCAGACTCAAAGCTGGACAAACTTGGGACCCCCAAACTCAAAATTGGCTATATGACCCAAACACAAGTTAACCCAAAAAAATTTGTGAACCAACCTTTGGCAATTACAACCACAATCTTAGGCAGTTTGGACTGCGTAAGCATAGTTCAAGCCAGGTTTTGGACCTTCAGGCTTTAAAATGTGAGATTACAAATGGTATATGGTCTAGTATCCACTTGCACGTCACACCTAAAAAACAAGGTGTCACCTATGCGGAACCTAAGGATTTAAAGAACAACAATGGCATGAATCTGCTTGTGGGGTGCTTTGCTGTTGCATTTTCCATTAATGAAATAGATATACTTACCCCCATAGATCACTGAAATTAAATAGCCTGGAGAGGATGACAACCCCCTTGTGTTGTAAAAATGGACACACTAAGCTAAAAACTCACATATTTAAGTGAAATTATGAGTTAATATCATATCTCTCCAGCATGTGGCAGTGGTGCACTTCTCACTTGGATTCTTAATTGGATCACTTGACAAGTCACTATGATAGCTTGATTATCTATAGTTTGCAGGTCGGAGGTCGTATTAATAAATAGTATAATTATGTGCCGAAACTATTTTAGCGTAATAGCTCGAGTCAAGATGATTTTGGCCTTGATATTGTATTTCTTTATTTTCTAACTTAGGCTATTGATTCCTTAGCAAATAACACTCAAGAGGAGCAAATTATATACCGGTTGGCATACTTGATTTTAAGGATCGTCTTGACCATTGAAGTTTGAGTTGCCTAGCTAGCGATCTCATGTTCTATTTCCCTTATGGTTTTATTTTCTAAAGGACGGATACTTCAAAGTGTCCTCGTCAGACACTAACACGCCTCATACACATTTGGTGCACTAAGTCAGCGTGTCCAAAACATTTGACACAGTCAGGACAATTTGTTTATTTTAAAAAACTTTTGTTTTTTTGAGTGCATTTAAGAAAAAATGCATCGCATATGGAAGTGATCTTATTCACAGATGTTGATGATGGCAAAATAGATGAACTCTTTGAAGTTTGAATTGGAGAATTGTTGGAGTTTTTTTGTTTTGTTTTTTGTCTATGATCTCTGACACTGTAATTGACAAAGTTTGGGATGTTACACCATGCATGTTTCTTCTTGCATGACTAGTACTATAGTAGACTATGTAACTGAAAGAATGAAGCACTTTGAAGGATGAAGAATTGAATGTTAATGCTAATATAGTAATGTTTTACTTATGATGTGAGCTATAAATTTATACAAATTAATTGAATTTTTGGATTTAATTATATTTTGATATGGTTTCAGACCATTGTTCACTCTACTGAAGTCCTACTTTTTGAGACCCCTTGTGTCGCTGTGTCTTTGTCTGTGCTTTCTACAATTTTTTAGTCACTTTTCATCTGTGCACAGTTGATCTAATGTGTGGTTATATTTCCGTATAGAGTGTTGATATGTCCTTAAGTGGATATACTTTGAGGATGGCATTAATGCGAACTACCTATTGTTGCTCTCTCTGGTTTCTGTGCACATTCAGAGATATGTACAACTTGATAGTGTAAAAGTCTCGGTTCCTGAGTGGCTCACGTGCTGTAAATAGACATGTTTCTGATGCCAATTAAGAAAATCCTGTTAGACATTTTTCTGATATACAAACATGGGTTTATTTGAATGAATTCTTTAAAAATCAGTAATCAGGAAGGTAGAGATGTAATTCGCATTGCAATAATCATTTGGTCAGTTACAAAACTCCATCAGGCGTTTAATTTCATATGTGGAATTCATTTCATTGACGCCCTCCCTATTGTTTTCTGCTGACGTGGGCTAGGGTTAGGGATTCCAATATGAGATACTTCCTATGTAGGTTTCCTTATACTATCAGTGTTGTGTAATTAGTGTAACTGTCATGGCAGAGAAACAGTGGCTTTAAGCTCAAAACTGTTTTATGTTGATAAAAAGCTTACTTGTTAAAATTTCAGTGAAAGGCATATATTGTTTGATGGACTAGGCACACATTTTTCAATTTGAATGGAACCTTGCATAGATATTTGTATAGCTTCTATTTAGTACCTTTGCAATCGTCAAGGTTTCGCATGCCAGAGTTTGCTAGAATCTGACATCAGATTAATATTTATTCACAGTTCCACGAGCCTATTCAATAATTAGTAATATTGTGATCTAATGAATATACTTTTTGTCCAGGGAGGTGCCATTCGCCAGGATCTGTATTATCTTCTCAAAGATGAGAAAGATGTTCACTTTGCTTTTGGAACTGTGCATGGCAAGGGAATCAATATGGCAGGCCAAGGGATGGCATCCTCAAAATTTTGCCTGAACATTGCTGGAGATACCCCTTCTTCAAACCGCTTATTTGATGCAATTGCTAGCCACTGTGTTCCAGTTATCATAAGTGATGAGATTGAGCTCCCATTTGAAGATGTTCTGGACTACTCAGAGTATAGTATCTTTGTGCGTGCATCTGATTCTATTAAGAAAGGATTCCTGATGAAGCTACTGAGGGGTATCAAGCGTGAAAAATGGACAAGAATGTGGAAAAGGCTTCAAGAGGTTGCACAACATTTTGAGTATCAGTATCCATCTCAACCAGGTGATGCTGTGAATATGATTTGGGAAGCTGTTTCCCGCAAACTATCTCCTAACCGGACTAGACTTCACCTGGAAAATAGACTCCGTCGATATCAGCTGATGCGAAAGATTCAATAGAATTGCAAATATACTATTGGGAGTACTGAAATTTTTCTTGTCATACAGCAGTATGCATATTCTGGCAGAACTCGAGCAATTCTTGTAAGCTTTCTACCAGAGGCTTTTCCATTTAGGAGGATATGCAACAATGGAGGTTGCTGTGCACAATGTCAAAAACGGGTATGGGCCCAGTCCCAGAGTACTGTATTACTGTATCATCATTACTTTATATCGATAAAAATCTATAGAAGCTTTCTGTTGATTCGTTGCTATTTTAGCTTAGTCTTCATATGGATTTCTGTTTGAAGCGTCTCAGTAGTTGTTCTGCAAATATTAATTTACTATACCAAAAATTTAACACAAAATAACATCAACTCTCTGACAAAAAAAAACATTTATCCGAGTAAAATAGCTGGGGTGTTTCCCTTCAACCTTTGATACTTGCAATAAGAATTAAAACAAGAAGAAGAAAGGAAGAAACAAAGATTAAAGAAATATCTCCTTGGACAATCAAAATATTGAGAACTTTAAAAGCTGCAACTATGCAAAAGAATATCACTACGTTTTGCAAGTAGAGTTGCTAATTTTGACATATTTCTCTCTTACAAGAAAATGAAAAAAAAAAAAAAAAAGCATTTTAGTGTTGTTTGAACATCCATCTCTACGTAGTACCTTCTTTTGTGCAACATTGGTTGGGATCTCTGTTCCGAAAATGGAGATGAAGCTGGCTCATTGAATGGCGTTAAGGACCACCCTCTATCAGCTCTGTTTATAGGCAATTTTATAACAAGACCTTTTAATTGTCATATAAAATAGAGAAAAACCAACCAATCCACACGAAAGAACATCTAAAGGAAGCAAAGCATGTCCACCATTCCTAAATTTTCTCTCTGCATTAGGGACATGGGTATCGTCTGCTCTGTAAATACATTTCTTTGCCAGCTTCCGCACTAGGAAATTTATTAAGACCTGTTGTGAATAGGATCCGATCCTCGCCTCACTCTTCTTTTGCTTGATTTATAGGGATCAAGCATGGATGGTGCTGGTGCCAAATCATTCTTTATGTTGACATCTTCAAAGCTTGCACCCATTAGGACACGCGGGTTGTTCACTTCTATCCCATGTTCTTGTCTGTTCCATCTGAGGAACAAATCTATTCTTCTCATTCCCGAAACTTTATTTGGTTGAAAAACTAACCCAATACAAAAGAGAAGGATAAGCACTCTATAAGAACACAGTACCATGGCTTCTACACTCGGACAACCTTGAGTGTTGGATTTCTCTCTTTGTGAAGAGAAATAAGAGTTTAAGCAGAGTCAGACTGTAATCCCTCTAGTCTTGTTGCTCATTCCTGTAAATATAAGCTTGTGAGATTTGGTGGGTTTAAAGTACAAAGCAGAGAGGGACCCAGAACACTTAGAGAAGTTTCTGATGTATCCCAATCATAAGCCTGCAGTTCAAGCAATTTAAGGCTGTTTTAAATAGTCTGTCAGGTATATAAATAAAGATGTTTCGAACACAACCCTTGAGAAGCTAAGTATCTTTTCATTGGTTCCTTACATCTCTATCATTTGTCTTGCTTTTGTCTCCTAAACAAATGCCAACTCAGTCTCTTGGAATACTCGCCAAACTGCCACGTCGTCCGACCATGTTTACGTGTACATGCAAAACAGAATCCAGTATATGGTCACGTGCCTAATGACGAAACCCATCTTTGCCACTCATATAAAGCCTACACCTTGTCGACTCACCTTTGATTAATAATTTATCAATGTGGTAGATTTTGTACGAATGCTATGAATATACTGCCTGTTACATTGATTAGTGATCAACTAATGAATGTGCTTACTATCGTCATCAAGGGGCTCTGTTACAAATGACGAGTTTTCATCATTGTTGCTGATACACATTCTCCAACTGTTGTGGGGGTAGTTTGGGCATTTTTGTGGGAAAGCTAATTTCCAGATGAATGACTGGCCATTCAAAAACAATCCATGAACCAAAGATTTTGATTGCTACAGCAAGCAAAGCATAAAGCAGATTAGGAGGATTTGTGTGGGAAATAGAACCCCCCTCCCCCCCCCCCCCAAAAAAAAAAAAAAAACACCAAACACTTGCTTTATGCCATTCTAAGATCTTCCCTTCTACTTTAGAATTCCAAGCTCTAGTATCCATGCAACCAAAACAACAGTTCTTGGTTTCTTGTGCTACTTGGGTTTCTTTATGCTTTTCTTTGTATTGTTAGAGCCCAAAACCCAGCATTCAAAGTATTCAAAGAAGACCCACTTCAAGCCTCTCTATTATCACCATCTCCACCTCCTCTCCCTTTCTTGCTCTTCTTTGTCTTGGTTTTATTTTTTCTCGTCTATCCATGTAGACTATCTTTTTCTTTTTATCATATCTTTCATTAATAGAGAAAACAACAATAGAAGCAAAGTAATTGAATTATAAAGCACAAGTTTATACACTTTTGTTAAATATAACAGGGTGGAGTGGTTTTTAAGTTGATGAATCAACGACTAGTTGTGGTCCAAGTAATTGATATATGCTTAGGTGGTTTTTCTTTTCTTTTTATGCTTTCAATTAAAGTAAAAGAACCAATATAGTTTAGGTTTTTATACCCTTCCTCTCATGCCACAATGCTTAAAAACTCATTCAGCCGACTCAAGATTCAAACAAGTAGACCTGATTAATTAGGTGGGGACTTCAAAGATACAAAGTGAATGAAACTTACATGACTGATAAACTACTGACGGAGATGGTAACAATTTCGAAATCAGTTTCTAGACTTCAATGATTAGATCGTTATTGCACTTCAAAGTTGTTTGTTGATCTAGTTACGTTTGGCAGTGCCTGTAAGTTGTGTAGCAGTCAATCATTAGATCGTTATTATACTTCAGAGTTGTTTATTGATCTATTTGAATTTGGCAGGGCCTGTAAGTTGTGTAACAGAAGTCATATTCTTTGAATGTCTTTTAAAATTTGCTTCTCTGACGAGCGACTTTATTGTTCCTAAGAGGTGCTTATGATAAGTTTTAAGCTTCCAAATGTAGTAATGTTCTTCTTCTTCTTCTTCATGTTATCCCTTTTAATACTATTATTATATAGTCGAGCACCTACATTTACCCGACACAAAAACATAAAATCGTCACAAGCAACCCCAGCAATGCTATATTTTGTCTTTTGATGAACACAATGGAAGCAGAATATTCCAGTTGAGGAAGTCGGGAGAAGCTGCAAATGGGGACTCTCTTTGCTTAGTTGGTAGGGGAACCTAAGGGAAGGGGGTGCCTTTAAAGGTGGTGTGTACTTGATGGATACCTTCCAAGTTGTTCTAAAGAGAAGTTATATAGATGCTTAAGATATCTTAGCAGGAACCCTCTCCTGTTCTAAAGATAGAAAGAAAACCAAAGGAGGTGTTTTGATCATAAAGAAATTTCTTAGCATATTATGGTTTGCAGATTCTCGAGGTTGGTCTTAAAGTTGTGCCCTTTTTGAACTTCTTTAACTAAATTCGATTTCGGAATCAACTTTCCCGCCATATAACGGTCTTTGGTCCAATCACCAAAACTGGAGCAAAAGATAAAGGGGAAAAATGACTTGCACTTCAAAGAGAAGATAAAGAGATCATGAAAGGAAAACAATTCTGAGTTCTTTTATGTTTATTTTGCATTTGTGGTTTCCTGATATGGAAATTGATTTGTATGTGGGATTCTGATATGATCTTATATATTCTCATTAAGATCGGATGGATCAGTTGATATTTATATGCTGTCAGCATTAAACTTTTCTTCTTTTTAATTTGTCGAAATGAATCTAGGGTCATGCAAATGGTCCTTGGGTATATATAATTGGCGTGTTTTTTTTTTTTTTGGTTGGCTCTAAGTCAAAAGTTTGAATCAGAAATGATTCCCATAGTTACTTCTGTTTTCAAGTTCTAATTTAAAGATGTTCATAATATTGGCATTGAGTGAAATGTTCGTAATTATCCACAAGGAACTTTGTCTTGGATTGTGGAATACATTACTTAATATTAGGATCGAGAATCTAAAAAACAAAACAGGGCATAATATTAATATGGATTGTAATAGTGAACATGCATGCTTTAAGAATCCACTTCATTTTTTTTAATTGAAAAATTACATTACCCAGTTGTTTGGCCAAACCTTATTCTTAAGAGCTAAGTATCTCTCATCATGGACCCAAAGAATTTTGGCCAAGATGAGACCTACACACTCAAATTAGATCCACAATCCTAATTTTGTTGTCCAGTGGGATTAAAGGAAGAGATTTACTGTGCATCTTAAGGCTTTCCTGAGGGTTGATGAGGTTGATTTCATACTTTAAAATCCAAATATTCATTTTGGTGATTAGGTCTAGGGTTTGATTTTGAGTCCAATTAAAGGTTTGCTGAGAGCTTTATTGGGCTGGAACCAAGGCAACCAATCGAAAACCTATGGGATGGACTTATTCTTATATACTTTATATGGGCGCCTTTTACGTGTGCCCTATGGTATTTTAGCATTAAAAACATTTGGTTTCCATTTCTTGTGTTGACAGTTGACACTCTCAACTCATGCGTTTATTGTTACTAAGTTTTCATTCTTTGTTAGAATGATTTTTTTTTTTTTTTATATATATAAACCAGGCATTGATCTAGCATCGCAATGTGAAAACATTAGCGCCCAAGAGCAATATTGATCAAATTTGGAAGGTCATTTTTTATTATTTTGATAGTCATTTTTATTATTTTTATGAAATATTGGAATAAACTAAAGATAAATTGAGGTTAATATTTATGATATGTATGTAAACCTCATCTTTTACGAAGTGGCAAGAAGTATGATTGTAAGATGTTTTGTGACCAATGTATCAGTATACCAATTCTCTTAAATATGTGGCCTTCTAATTGTATATATTATGAATTTGTAAATGTCATTGGTGTAAAGAAAAAGTAAAAACAATGGAATAAAATGAGGGTTTTTAACAATAAAATCTTGTAATGGTTAATTACGTTTTGTTTTCATGGTCACGGCTATATTGTTTATCAAGTAGTAACGAGATATTTAAAACAATATACCATTTTTACCCAAAAAATATTGCTTGATTATTTATTTATAAACTCTATGACAAGATTCATTTTCTACATCCAGTAATAAATTTAATTTTTAATTATGGCCAAACATAAAGATTTTTATTGATCAGAGAACGAAAATAAGGAGAAAAATTCATAGATCAAGGAATGTCAAGATATCATGAAAGTGCCAAAAAACAAGTCTCTAAAAAGATTACAAGTCGAACCAATCCTTTAAAACATTTCCCTAATCTTGATAAAGATAAATTGTTCCGATCTGGTGAGCTCTTAAAAAAACTCATATTTCTTTCTTTCCGCACACACCACATGAGCATGTGAGGAATCTTAATCCATAACTACTCTACGCTCCGGGATGGATTAGCTTGGGAACTACCAACTTAGCCAATCCAAAAGGAAATCATGAAACATCAAACTCAAACCAAATTCTGATAAGAAATTGTTCTAAATAGATTTAGAAAATATGTAGTGAACCATCAAGTGATCCAGAGTCTCAACATTCTTAGTACAAAACACACAAAGACTTTAAGGATTCCTCTTTTCCTTGATCTATCTTTAGTTAAGATCATCTAATGCAACATCAACCAACAAAAGAAATTGATCCAAGGAAGAATATTTTTCACCCAAATCAGATTCTTGTGAGAGGAAATGAAGGGGTTGGAGTGGGTCTCATAATGAGACATAGCTACCATATCATAAAACTCTTTCATCAAGAAATCCACATATTTACCCTTTCACACCAAACTATCATATTCCTCCAAAAGCATCTGAATATCCAATAATTGCATTAAATTGGCGGCATTCGAGAAACCCGCACCTTTACCTTTCCAAACCAATTTAAGTTTTATTCATTTGATGGAAAAAAAAATTGCTTCTTGAGTGTTTTGGTCTTTGGATTTTGGGTCACTGTCCAATAAAAATAGTATAAATGGTATAACTAATCGGTGGATATTGCATTTTTAATTTGAATTTTATTTGTATTTTACAATCCATAGCTCCAATGTAAGCATGACTGCATGAGAAGTCACATATTATTCTCTTATTGAACAATCACTTAATGAGCAAAAATTTTCTCAAACACCGAGTTTCAATAATTTTTTTTACCTAATGTAAGATTTAAAGTGAGATTTGAATAGTAAGATTTGAATAAATTTTCAATAATTTTTTTTACCTAATGTAAGATTTGAATAGTGATTGATTTGATGGTAATTGGAATGAGATGTCCCACAGATTGGGTTTTGAGCTATGAGTATTTTAGCATGTAACATATTTAGCTACAAAACTGCACTTGGATTATCTAATTTGGATTTATATTTTTGTCGATAGAATTATTCAAAGTATGGGCACTAATGTGTTTGTCCTAGATTGATTCCGACCTCCTATTGTCGTTGTTGAAACAGGGACCACACAAAGATGTCAGCAATACAAATGGACAAAAAGAAATGAGGAAGAACCTGAAATTTCAGTTTGTAGGCATGGATTGCACCATGTCGGCATGAAGAAAAAGCCGAAATTGTTGAAGAACAAGCTGGATTGTTGAAGAACAACTTGGATCTGAAGTCGTTTGGCTGGATTTGAGCTGGACCTGCTAGAAGAAAGAAGAAGGTGGTGAAAGGGTCTCCACCGCCTATGAACCCTATATAAGAATGAGAAGCTTCCCTTCTTCAATCATCCTCCAATCCTCCCTGTTGGAGAGATCTGAGAGCTTGGGGATCATCTTCCAACCTCAAAATCTGTTTGTTTAGGGTTTATCCCTTTGTGAGAGTATCTGAGAGAGAAAGAAGTAAAGGGGTGAGAGAGAGAGAGTATTGTTTGTTTGTTTGTTTGTTTTAGTTTTGTGTTATATGCAATCAGCGTATTTACGTGGTGTCACTTAGACACTTGTATTTGTAACGTCTTTGACATTTTGTAGCTCTCTCCATTTGCTGTCTTTCTCTCTCATCAGTAAAATTGGTATTTGTCGTGGACGTAGACGTGTTTGCCGAACCACGTAAATTTGGTTGTCTCAAGTATTTGTTAGTATTTTGTTTGTAGCTTCGCATTTCAACATTTGTAATGCTTCCGCCCGCAACAAATTGGTATCAGAGCCGAAGGTTATTTTGATGGGCTCACTTGATGTTGTATGAAATGCTGAAGTTTTGAAGGTCGTTCATGGTGCACTTGTAATTTTGAATGACCATTTGGAAGAGTAACTTGTACTTCTTGCAGATGAGTACAGTTACGCTGGTGAAACAACTTGTATTGATGATGTTGTGGATGTTGCTTCTGGTAGAGTTACATCACTCCAATGATACTTGTTTTGATGCCTCGAGGGTTTGGTAAAGCAACTTGTTGTTGTTGGCCATAAGGATGTTGCTTTTGGTGGAGTTACATTGCTCAAATGATGATCGTTCTGATCCTCGAGTATTTGGTATGAAGATCTGCATTATGTATGTTCGTGCACACTATGTTTCTGGACGTCTTGATTTGGAACTCTGTCCTAGCCAAATTGGAAATTGTTGGAACTCATTTGGAGGGGTGACGCCCTCACTTTGATAATATATTTGACACCTTTGGGTGTGATGTTCGTGAAGCTGTTTGGAGGGGTGATGTCCCTTACTATGAATGATATGTTTGTGTATGAATGGAGAGGTGATGTCTCTCAATATGATTGATATGTACGTGTATAGCGATGTGAGCGACTATGGAGGGGTGATGTCCCTCATGTTGGTAATTTGCATGACATCAGGTGTATGACGCTTGAAAGCATGTTTGGAGGGGTAATTTCCCTCAAGTTGTGTATGGTGCCTATGAGCGCGTTTGGAAGGGTGAGACCCTCAATTAGTATTGGTTTGATTCTGTTTGTTGGAAGTCAGTTGCTTGTTTTGTTCGTGGTTGTAGTTGTCGGCTCAGATTTGTGAAATCTTCACTGAGGTGGAGAATTGTTGAAACATGGAACACACAAAGATGTCGGCAATACAAATGGACAAAAAGAAATGAGGAAGAACCTAAAATTTCAGCTTGTAGGCATGGATTGCAGCATGTCAGCATGAAAAACAAGCCGAAATTGTTGAAGAACAAGCTGGATTGTTGAAGAACTTGGATCTGAAGTTGTTTGGCTGGATTTGAGCTGGACCTGCTAAAAGAAAGAAGAAGGTGGTGGAAGGGTCTCCACCGTCTTCCAGCACCGCCTATGAACCCTATATAAGAATGAGAAACTCCCCTTCTTCAATCATCCTCCAATCCTCCCTGTTGGAGAGATCTGAAAGCTTGGGGATCATCCTCCAACCTCAAAATCTGTTTGTTTAGGGTTTATCCCTTTGTGAGAGTATCTGAGAGAGAAAGAAGTAAGGGGGTAAGAGAGAGTATTGTTTGTTTGTTTTGGTTTTGTATTATACGTAACCAGCGTATTTACGTGGTGTCACTTAGACACTTGTATTTGTAACGTCTTTGACGTTTTGTAGCTCTCTCCATTTGTAATCTTTCACTCTCATTAGTAAAATTGGTATTTGTCGTGGACGTAGGCATGTTTGCCGAACCACGTTAAATTGGTTGTCTCAAGTATTTGTTAATATTCTGTTTGTGGCTTCTCATTTCGACATTTGTAACGCTTCCGCCTGTAACAAATTGGTATCAGAACAGCGTCGCCCGCAACACTCGTGAAGATTGAGTAAACTCTTTGGTCAAAAAAAAAACTCTTCGATCCCAAATTGTCTAAGCTCTCTTGCTTCGACATATATAGGAGTGAGTTTGAAGATTGCTCTAGTCCTAAGAGGCACCCCACTTTCGCAGGACTTCTATGGGCTTACAAACACACACCCGCCGTGCACCAAGCCGAGCCTGACTTAGGCCATGCATTGAATTATCTTTCTGGACAAAGTTTATTCTTAAATTGTATTTAGTTGCCCACGTCTATGCTCTACGGTTTACAAAACGATTAGTGGTTTGATAGAAAGCCCTATGTATTGAGTTTTATTCGTATTATAGTTTTTTCTAAGTGGCCAATCCGACCAGTGTATTCTATTGTTGTGTGTGGCTCTTTTGGTTGGCTTTCTTGTTGAATTCCATATTAATAGAGAACATGTTGTTAGTTCGAACGATATTGAATCCTATGAATGGGTGCTTTCTCTTCTGCAACAGAGGTAAATGAAATTTTTATGTAAACATGGGCGTGCTTAGACATATTTAAAATTTTGTGGGGTTGCGTAAGTGGTTGTAAGAATGGATCATATAGGTGACAATAACAACTGCCCTTTCATGATTAAAACTGTTGAACACAAAGCCATCAGAGCATCCACAGTAAGCTCATTGTGGATGTGGGTATGCAAATTTGTACACCCAAGCACCCTAGTAAGAAATTTTTTTTTTTAAGAAAAAGATACTTAACCAAACACATTGTTGTTAGTGGTGTCAAAATTGACACTCCCCACTGTCTGAATTAGGGGTGGGCAAACGGGTTGAGGAACCGCGAATCCAAACCGAACCGAACCGAACCGTTTTACTCCAAATGGTCCGATTTTTATTTTATAAATTATGCAACGATTCGGTTCGGTTCCGGAACCGTTCTAAAACGGTTCGATTCCGGTTCCTAAATTATTGTTTAAAACGGTTCCATTCCGATCTGGTTACATAAACCTCTTTACACATGCCTTAATGTGATTGAGTATAAAAAAATGGGTTTCTAACCCTAACTAACACCCCCATTCATCTCATTCTCGGCCTCCAATTCACCCAGCCACCCACCACGATCTCATTCTCCACAAGCACGACGACGACGCACAAGCAGTAAGCAGATCTGATCTTCTTGCCACAACCATCCTCGTCCTCTCTCACTCTCCATAAGCACGACGACGACACACAAGCAGTGAGCATATCTGATCTTCTTCCCACAGCCTCCTCACTCGATTGATTTGAAGATTTGCTTCCTCGGATTCAGGTTAGTTTGGATTCATGTGTTGATGGAGTATTTATAACAGAGATATGTGTTAAATACAAATTAACTTTCTCAAAGATTACTGCATCACATCATGCTGGGTTCAAATACTTGTTTCTAAATGTTTTTTGGTTCATTTTGAATGAAGTAGAAGTTAAAGATGATGATTTAACAAGAGTGAGAGTGAGCTCTTTTTGATGTTGTTGTTATCTTTGTTTTGATATTTGATGAGTCGTGTTTAGAGTTTAGACCCACCCCACACCTCGATCGGTCTTGCAGAGTTGTAGGGAAAGAAAAGAAAAACTCAATTTGGAAGCTAGGGTGCTAGATTTTATAGGGTCTGATTGGTTGATAATTTGGATAATGTGTTTTCATAGGGTCTGTTGGATTTCAGAGAAAATTGTAAGTTATATATTGTAACTATTCCCCTTACTGATTTTTGTGAGGCATGTTTTTGTTAATGTTGATAAAATGGTTTCTCTTGACCTAATGCCATTGTTTGTTCTCTGGCTTTGGAATTTGAATAATTCATGTTCTTTGGCTTTGAAATACAATTGAGCTTTAAACATGATGATGCATGTCTTGAAGAAATGCTTTACGCAAATGTTGATGTTGCTGTTGCATGGGCTTAGAACTCAAATACTATATAGAATAATCCCAGTAAAATCTTTATTTCTCAGAAGTAGGGTTTATGTAGAGCATTACAAAGTTCAAATTGTAAAGTTTGCACAATCATACTAGGCAATCTAATAATGATTTTGATACATTAAAGAATTGGCTTATTAGATATCTTGCACTGGTACCAGTGTTTGTTTACTACCATATACATCTGGGAGGTGGTTCTCGTCAATGTCTTGAAGTAGTGTTTGTGACTTTATAATTACAATTGTTTTTATTATGAAGTTGGTTCGCCAAATAGGCGTGAGACCCTGTCAAATATATCATAATTTGACTCGGAAAATTGAGATGTGGCAAACAAGAAAAATTGATTTTTTTGTCTCACATAATTTAGTTCACATTTATTCAGTTTGAAAAGATCACATTTCTTTATTTTTTTATTAATATTTTTGGAGATATATAATACAGGAATTGTTTGGAAACGAACCGTTGTAAACGATTCGAGTTAGGTTCGGTTCCAATGTTCAAAATGTAGGAACCGATCCGAACCGAAACCGTTAAAATTTAAACGGTTCGAGTTAGGTTCCTCAAAATTTGGAACCGATCCAAACCGTGCCCACCCGTAGTCTGAATTCAATTTTTCTAAAGAGTCAGGCCAGACCAATTATGTTCGTTTTAGGCCAGGCCTAACACCATCCATCATCTTAGAGATGCACAGAAGTTTATACCCCACAGTTAGCTAAATGCACATCACCTTGATAACTACGCCCACCTCACAATGGTCATTAATTTGATTAAAAACGTAATTATTTTAAAACACGCCTCTCAATAATAAGTAAACCCTACCCCAAAATTATATGTAAATAACCAAACAAACTTCGGATATTTGCAATTGAGTTTCAAAAGAGTTTAGAAAATGCAAAAAAAAAAAAATATTTCATGTGTTTAAAGGGTGCAATCTTGGCGTATGTGGCACATGAGATTCATTTATACAGAGATTTTCAGTTTTCTATTATAATACTCAAATTTACACTGCCACCTACATTAATTAGTGAGAAAAAAAGATTGAATTTAAATACACCACCTGCAATTCATAATAAGGTACAGGACAATATATATATATATATATATATAACTCATCTCATAATTCATTTAGTTAAGTGCAAAAGTAAACGTCCGAAAGAAAAACTAATGCAAGTACATGATAATAATAAAAACGAGGCATGTTGTAAATCCTTGTTGACTATAACTGGCAATAGGTTCACATCAATGTCATTCTTGTTTTTTGAGATATTCGACATTGCTCTAGCAACCTTGGAGTTTAATTGATTTAGATCTAGTAAATATTCATTTACGAGCATTGACGGCTCTTTTAGACATTTTTTGTGTTGATTTTTATATTATGAAATGACTTTAAGGTTTACTTTTTTACAAATAGATCATTTTGGTATCATAGTTGATGTAATAGCTAATTGGTGCATACTTTTATACTTTTATGACCAACAAAAATTTTCTTATTAACCCAGGTTAATCTATCAAGTTATAGGATATTTTTACCATTCCTATACAAATAGTAAACTTACTTTTATGACCAACAATGACTTTTTATTTATTGATTACTTTAATTATAACCAACCAATTGTTGGTTATGTTAGTTTATATAAATGGATGATTTCTAGTATTTTATTTCTACAATCACTCTCTAAAACATATCTAATAGAACTAGAAGTATCACATTGTTCTTATTATTTATTTATTAATTTATATAAAGGTAAATATGTTTTATAAATTTATGAGTTAAGATGGATTAATAAAAGAGTCATTGTTAGTCATAAAAGTATACACAAATTAACCATATTATCAACTATGATATCTAAATAGTCTATTTTGTAAAAAAAAATAGACCTTAAAAATTATTTTCTTATGATGAAGAAGAAGATATGTTGAGTTTGTGAAAAAACAAAAATAGTTTAGTTATGATGAAGGAAGATATTATATCAATTTACTGAGTTTATATTTCGTAATATTTTGGTGAAAGAATATCAAATTTTCTTTATATTTTTATAATATTTTGGTGAAAGAATAAGAAATTTACTTGGAGTAAGACTCTATAGAATATTATTGTGGTATTTTTTGGGAGGATTAGGGAGTGGTATTCAATTACGAATTTTAATGGATTGTGAATAATTTTAAAATTCATTAAAATTCAGATGTATTCAATTAAGGATTCAAAATAATACATGTAAATATAGGGGTATTCAAATATCGATTTTAAATGATTGTTTTAAAATCCATCAAAATCAGGAGGTATTTAATTCATGCTTTTCAAAAGTCCACCAAAATCAATGGGTATTCAAGAAGTAGTGAATTTTAATAGATTTGTTAAAGTTGTGGATTTTGAAGGATTTGTAAATGGAAAATATATATAACAAGAGTTATTCCAAGTCCAACATTCTCCCCCTCATATTTCATCGGATTTGTATTGGTTATTGTTAAATAACACTACCATTTCCGTTGAAGGACGTTACCATCCCATTTTTTTGTGATATGCTGAAAGACACCACTACCTTCCCTTATCTTCTCTTTTCACAAGAGCAACACCACCTCGCCCCACAACTTTCAGCCACACCACCATGCCCTACCACCACTGGTTGCACCACCACCCGCACTTCTTCTATTTTGTTCTTGTTCTTCTTTTATTATTATTATTATTATTATTATTATTATTATTATTATTATTATTATTATTATTATTATTATCATTCTCTTCCTCTTATTATTTTTTTTGTCGTTTCTTCATCTTTGTTTTTTGTTCTTTGTTTTTCCTTTTGATTTCTTCTTCTTCTACTTTTCTCTTTGTTTTTTTTCTTCTTCTATTTTCCCATCTCTTTTTTCCCATTTTTTTCTTTTTCGCTCTTGCGGAGGTTCCTGCGAATGGAGGTTCCCACTTGCCAGAACCTTCGCGAGGGCAAAAAGAAAAAAATGAAAAAAAAGATAGAAGAAAAAAAATCAGAGAGAAAAAAAGTAAAGGAGGAAGAGAAGAAGAATAAGAGAAAAAAAAAGATAAGGAAAAAAAATGTGAGGGGGAGGAGGTTGAGAATAAGAAGTGAAAATGGGTGGAGGTGGGATGAGAGTAGGGGCGGATCTACAGCTTGGGTAAGGGGGGCAATTGACCCCCTTAGGTTTTGAAAAAAATCTACCAAAGTAATATAAAATTTCAATCTTGCCCCCCTTAGAAATTTTATTTTGCCCCTCTTATAAAAACAAGAATCTCAATTACAGATCACATATCATAATTACAATCCCTAATTACAATTACAGATCACAATTGAATAAAACAAAAACAAAACAATTGACGCTTCTAATCTCCGCCTCCATGTTTTCGGTCCTCAACAATAGCTTCTTCTCCATCCCTGTGAAACAAGGTGAGTTTGTTTGATTATAGGTTCTAAATGAAATCAACAGAACAATTGAACAACAAAATCACCTTTAATCTTAACATCACTTCTTACCTTGGATTTCTCTGATGAATCAAAAACCTAGATCAGAAACTCGAGAGAGAGATCAGAGAGAGAGATGGAGATCTTTCTCTGATGAACTCTAAGAGATTGAAACTCTGAGATCTTTCTCTGATGAACTCTGATCAGAAACTCTGACATCCAGATCGAAACTTTGAGATCAGAAACTCTAATCGAAACTCTGAGATCAGAAACTCTGATCGAAACTCTGAAATCAGAAACTCTGATCGAAACTATGAGATCTTTCTCTGATGAACTCTGATGGAGATCGATCTTTCTTCTGATGGAGAGAGATCGAAACCTAGATCAGAAACTTCTGAGATCGAAACCTAGATGAACTCTAGATCAGAAACTTAGATGGACTCTAGATCAGAAACCTAGATCGAAACCTAGATGAACTCTAGATCAGAAACCTAGATTGAAACCCAGATGAACTCTAGATCAGAAACTTCTGAGATCGAAACCTAGATCAAAAACTCTGACGAACTTTGATGGAGATCGATCTCTCTTCTGATGAAGTCGATCTCCCTGATTCTCAGTGAGATGCAGAGTGAGCTTGACTGAGATGAAGAGGAGTGAGCTTGAGCTTGACTGAGATGAAGAAGATTGAGTTTGAGTGAGATGAAGAAGAGTGAGCTTGAGCTTTCTGTTTGAGTGAGATGAATTGATGAAGACTGACTTTGAGTGAGATGAAGAAGACTGAGTTTGAGTGAGATGAAGAAGACTGAGCTTGAGCTTTCTGTTTGAGTGAGATGAAAAAGAGTGAAGTGAGGCTTGACTGTGGGTTTGGTTTGATCGTAATGTATGGGGTTGGGTAACTTGGGTTTGATAAAAAGAGAAATGAGAGAGAGATTAATGAAATTATAAAAGGATTGTTATTTTTAAAATTATTCAAAATATTATTTTAATCAATCAAACATAGGGTAAATTCCTTTCTTTTGTACCATATTTGTTTAAGCATCTAATTTATTATGTTATCTTTATACAGGAATATTTCATATTTGATTTTTAATTTAATTTAATTTATTTATTTGTTTAGGCTTTGATAAAGTGAGTATTTGATCCTTAAAGCTTAAGTGAGTATTTAATTTCATCTGCTGAAAAAGCCATTATCTCAAGTTCTTAATATTTGGTAAGGTTTCTTCTCTTTCATGTCTTAATTATTGATTTACATTACAAATTTGATAATTTGGGAATCTGGGATAGCATTTATTAATATGAATATTGGGATTGTGTTGTTGTATTTGTGTAGTTAAATATTTGAGCACTTGTGTTGACGAGTGATGGATAGATACTTTAAAATAATAAATGATGTGAGTTCTAGTTCTACTGCTCAGGCTGTCACTGATAGGTCTGATAAGGAGCTTCCTAGTTCCAAAAGGAGTTGTATTGAGACTAAGTTTGATCCAAAAACTCTTCCAGCAGACCCTAGATTACGTAAGTCAATCAAGGAGAATCATCCCAACATAAGGGATGAAATTCGAAGAACATACTTGCAAAAAGGTCCTTGCCAACCTCGGACACATAACTTTAAGCAAACTTTGCAAGGAAAAGTCTTACGGCGTTTCAATCCTTCATGGTTTGATGAATTTCCTACATGGTTAGAGTATAGCATAGAGAAAGAGGCTGCATACTGCTTGTGTTGCTACCTTTTTAGATCTGAGAGTAAAGAGCATGTGGGTACTTGTGATGCTTTTGTCGTTGAAGGATTTACCAATTGGAAGAAAAATGATAAGTTACAAACACATGTTGGAGGGTCTAACAGTGATCAAAATCATGCTTGGAGTAATTGTGAAGCTTTAATGAATCAACAACATCTTCGGACTGTTGTGATTAAGCAAACAAATGAAGCTCGAAATGATTACAAGGTTCGTCTAAATGCTTCTGTTGTTTGTATTCGATTCTTACTCCGACAGGGATTAGCTTTCCGTGGTCATGATGAATCTTGTGATTCAAACAACCGAGGGAATTTCTTGGAAATGTTACATTTTCTTGGTGATCACAATAAAGACATCAAAAGGGTAACTTTGGATAAATGTCATGGAAATCTCAAATTAATAGCACCGAAAATTCAAAAGATATTGTGAATGCTTGTGCAACCGAAACCACAAATGTTATCATTCAAGACCTTGGAGATTTTTTGTTTTCCATATTAGTTGATGAAGCTCGTGATGTATCAATTAAAGAGCAAATGACTTCCGTGATCCGTTGTGTGGACAAACACGGACATGTGATTGAAAACTTTTAGGTATTGTACATGTTTCTGACACTTCTACCCTATCCCTAAAGGCATCAATTGACGCTTTATTTTCCAAGCACAAGTTAAGCATTTCAAGACTACGTGGCCAATGGTACGATGGGGCAAGCAATATGCAAGGTGAGTTCAACGGTTTTAAAGCATTAATCTTAAAAGAGAATGGAAGTGCATTTTATATTCAATGCTTTGCACATCAACTTCAATTAGCACTTATTGTCGTTGCAAAGAATGAGGATTTCATTGTTTTATTATTCTCTTTGATCACGAGTGTTGTGAATGTGGTTGGTGGCTCATGTAAGCGTCATGATATTCTTTTAGAAGCACAATCTATTAACACTCTAAAAACACTTGAAAGTGGTGAACTTGCAAGTGGAAGTGGCCAAAATCAACAATCAACTCTTAAAAGAGCCGGAGATACACGTTGGGGCTCACATTACAATACTTTGATAAGTTTGATTAAGTTGTTCAATTCTATCATCGATGTGCTTGAGTGCATTAAGGGGACCTCAAAATATGCTGAGCAAAGAGTTGAAGCATGCACTTTATTAGATTCACTACTATCTTTTGATATTGCATTTGGACTTCATTTGAAGAAAAATACATTAGGAATCACAAATGAATTGCCACAAGCATTGCAAAGAAATGATCAAGATATTGTGAATGCCATGAGTTTGGTCATAGTAGCTAAGAAACGCTTACAGTTGATGCGAGATGATGGATGGAATAATTTGCTAGATGAAGTTTCCTTATTTTGTAGCAAACATGTTATAGAAATGCCTAACCTGGATGAATTTTATGTTGCTCGGGGACGGTCACGACGTAATGTTGAAAAGGTGACAAACATGCATCGTTATCGGGTTCAGTTATTTAATGTTGTTATTGATTTGCAACTTGAAGAGCTCAACAACCGTTTCAATGAAGTGAATACTGAATTTCTTTTATGTCTTTCATGCTTGAGTCCAAAAGATTCCTTCTCGAATTTTGACAAGGGAAAATTGATTTGTTTTGCTCAGTTTTATTCAAGTGATTTCTCAGAAGTACAACTTGATGCTCTTGATAATCAGTTGGAGACATTTATCATTGATGTGAGGTCGAATAGCGAGTTCTTGAATTTGACAGGAATTAGCAATCTTGCTGAGAAGATGGTAAGGACAAAAAAAATATTTTGTATCCTTTGGTCTATAGGCTTATTACTTTAGCCTTAATATTACTAGTTGCAACTGCTAGTGTCGAGAGAACGTTTTCTGCTATGAAGATTGTCAAGAATCGATTACGTAATCGTATGGGTGATCAGTGGATGACAGATAGTTTGATTACATATGTTGAAAAAGATATATTTAATGGCATCGATGATGAGGTGATTATGTAGCATTACCAGAACATGAAAACCCGCAGAGAGCTTTTACCTAAATCTACAGCGCATCTACATTGACTCATTATGTATGTTTATCTTGTAACACTTTTAAAACTCTATTTTAATCATATTTATCTATTTATTTTAGGAATTAAATTATCTATAATTTTTTTGCCCCCCTTTGTCTGCAATCCTAGATCCTCCCCTGGATGAGAGGTGGCGGTGGTGATTAATGGAGAAGAAGAAGAAAAAGAAGGAGAAGAAGAAGAAGAGGGGGAGGAGGAGGAGAGATGGCAGTAGCATGGTGGTGGTGGTGATTGAAGAAGAATAAGAAGAGAAGACAGGAGGCAGTGGTGGGGATAACAATTTGAAGTAAAATAGTTATTTGTATTACTTTTGGACCATCTTCAGTGCATTTGAATTTTTTTTTTAATTTGAAGTAAAATTCTCTTTAACAAACAATTGTTTAATTGATGTTTTGATAGATGTTTTATGATTTGTGTTAGCATGGATAACAATGTAGGTGATGTTCTTTTATTGTTTCCTATGACTAATAACACATTTATAAAAATTTATTAAATTTATAAGAATCTATAGAAATTCATAATAAACATTTATAAAATCTACAAAATCCAATTATTTAAAATCCATCAAAATTCAGTGGATTTTGTAAAATCATTTGAAACCTTTTAAAATCCACGAGATTTAAAAATCTTTAGAGTCCATTCAAATCTCGAATTGAATACCCCCGGCCCCCCACCTTAATGTAGGAGGAAATATTAGTTTCCAAATTAAATTAGTACAAAATATTCAATAACACTACACCAAAAATACCCATTAGCAACGGTTTTAAACCGTGGGGGTAACCCATTGTCACGGTTTAGAGCCGTGGGCTGTAGAGGCGTCGCTAAATCCCCAGTAATGGCTAAAATTCGTAGCAAAAATATTAGCAACGGTCTTATCTCGAGGACGGTTGATGATTTAGCCACGGTTATAAACCGTTGCAACAATCTTAGCCACGGTTCTAAGCCGTGGCTAGGAGTAGCAACGGCTTAAAACCGTTGCAAGTTATAGCCACAGTTCTAAGCCGTGACAATAGGTTTAGCAACTGTTTTAAGCCGTGGCCAATATTAGCCACGGTTATAAGCCGTGGCAAGGTAGCCACAGTTTTTAGCCGTTGCAATAATTAGCCACGGTTTTAAGCCATGGCAATTTTTTTTTTTAAATTTTTTTAAAGCCGTGGCAATATATGTAATCGCCCAAAAATATCTTTAAAGATCTGACTAGCACCAATACCCCGATACTAATTGCAATTCATAATCTGATCAAACTTTTTTCTTTTCTTTTCTGTAAACAAGATTCATTCACAAAGAAAGAAGTACATCCATAAACAGAATATAAGAGAGAAAAGCTGGGGATTATAGGGTTTCCTATGTCACCAATCTTTTAAAAAGCCTAAACTAAATACATTTCATCCTCAATTACAAGAACCAAATAAAAAGAAGAAGAAAAAAATGTATTAACTAAAAAGTATACTACTACAAGTTCCTTCTCAGATCAACCACAACAACACTCACATTATCAACAGTGTTTCTAGCCATGGCAAGCTTTGTGAGAAGCAAAGCTGCATCAGAACACACCTTATCCGATCCCTCGAGGGATGCTAGGGTTTGAGCCTCACTTCCACCTGGTGGTGGAGGTGGTGGTAAATTGGGCACCCTCCCATTCAAACACATCCTTGCCACTCCAAGGATATCAACCCTCTCAATACAAGTTTATCTCCTTTCACAACCTCCTCTACATCCATTTTTCCACCTAAAATAATAAACATTGGTTATCAATGCATACACTCAATGGAGAAAACAAAAGCATTAGAGAAATGAGATAAGAAAATGAACATTCTGGTCCTATATATACTATTTATCAAGTGAACTACAAAAAAACATGGGAATGAGAATGGCTACAAAAAACACAACTTATATGCTCATTGATACCAGTTAAACATAAAAATAACATGTCTGTAATGTTAAGAATGTTAAACTTGTTAAACTTTACCTACGTATTTGGAGAGCTTCTTTCTCAGCTTCCAGTATCGATTTTACTTCAAGGATCGCCTCTTGCTTGGACTATAGATCAGTGGATAGGAAGAATGTCCATGCCAAACTTAAAGCACCAAATGAAGTCAGCTCAAGCAGTCAGCTCCCAGCAACCCGGACAACACCAACGCAAGCTCTGTTTCGCAGCAGCGTGCAGAAAAACCCGCAAGCCTCCCAGCAGACCTCAACCACACCTCAAAACAGGTGTGCTAACCGCGTACGCTGAAATCCGCTGCGACCAGAAACAACACGTACAGCAGACACGCTAAATCGCACTCTGTCTAGATCAACATCGCACTCTGTATGCAATGCAGAGCACGCTGAAACTGCAGCGCACCCTGCCTGGGACGCGCTTTGTGCTGCAGTTTTCTTTCTCAAAACATAATAATTACATAAATCACGTTTATCCCTGAGGATGAATTTTAGAAATTTTCAAGAAAAGAGAAGGAACAAATTTTGGTTCATTGAGTTTGAAATCACAAGTAATTTGATCAAGCAGACAAGGAATCTGACACAGTAGGAACTTTTTCCACATTTCGAAGCATCAAGGTAAAGAGAGACATTCAGAACTTGAACCATCAAACTCATGGCCCAACACAAACACATCTGCTTCTCATTCCTCTATTTTATTGAAGTTTAAGGTTTTATGAAGAACTTAAACATAATAACAGTGTTACAAATATATCTTGAACATTTTTTTTTCAACATGAACTACATTCCAGCAAGGCAGCAATCATATATATGTATCCAATAACTTGCCCTACAGAGAGTAGAAAATAAGAATGTGTATAAACCTTTGTTAGTTGCCCCTTACAAAACAGCTCCGGCCTTTGCAGAGGAAGCATCGCCAATTCCTTTAATGTATCTTTGACATTTTATAGAGCTCCAATGTCATCACATGTTACGCCAATATCTTTAGGCGGAATCACATCAGCTAGGAGCTTCTTCTCAAATTCATTCTCTGTTGCAATGTCCTGAACTTGTCCAACAAAGTTAATTAGGAAGGATTGTACAAACAACTACATGATACAAGTAATTCCCTCAAGTAATTCTGATTTAGAGTATATACAACAATCAGAAAACCAGATATTGATCTTATGGATAATGTACACTATACAATATAAGCATAATTAAGAATAAATTAATGTTAATTGTATTTGATCTCATGAGAGTTCCTATGACCTTGAGGAACTCACAGAGTTGACAATGGATGCGTAATTTGAGCACAATGGATAGAGCACGTATGCAGTATTACTTAATGACTGGAAGTGTAGCAGAGCTACATAAATAATTCAACTAATAAAAAAAGAGAATATGGTCGGATTCGGATCTAATGGACATGTTGAATGTGCATCAAGGAAAGTAAAAACTCCTTGAGCATTATTGATGCATTCACAAGAAATAATTGCATTGACTTATGAAGCCTCCCTCATATTAATTATTCATGGGGGGGGCTGACATAAGAAACAAGAAGGCAACATAAAAAAATGAAGAATTAAAGAAACAAGGCTTCCCTTATGTCAACACTTAAAAAAACAAGGCCTGCAACATTTCATTGGACAAGGAGTACAAAGAGGATCTACAAAAAGGGTCAACATGTAGACAGAAAAAATGTCCCAAGAACCAACCAGAACTGTGCAGAATCTCAAAGCTCAATGACGAACTAAAACTGATGGATATAGTTAAAGGGCCTAAACAAACCGGGAATAAAAGGACTCACCAAGAATATGACGTAAAATATTTTCCACCGCAGAACGTAACAAGGAAACAAGCAAAGCAACTACTTCAGGGTATTATTCAAGACTAGAACATACCTCTGCTGTTAGGGTCTGCACCATAATCCAGTAGCAGCATGACACAATTTTCACTTCCTCTAGAAGCTACTATATGTTGTTTACAAAGAAGCAGTATTGAAGTTAAACATAAATAAACTGACCCTAATTCAAAGGTGGAGTATGGGGTAGTAGCTACTCAAAATACAAATGCAGTCATATACCAAAGGTGTTCGTTTGCTGTTGTCTGCTTCATTCGGATCCAAACCGCGTCTAAGTAACTGGTGCAACAGAAGATCATCCGCTGACCCAAGCATAACCTGAACAAGGTAAGATAGCTCAAGTCAGACATAAAATACACATTTTGTGGAACACAATCTACAACCCTATAACTGCAGAGACAGAGAGCAAGTTTAAGAATTAATATAACCACATAAAAGACAACCGCGCTGTCTAATTGGGTGACTATAACTACATTGTGTGATTTCATGAGAATAGTGAAGGCAGAGTGCTGATGATAGAGGATGGCACAAAAACAACTATAAAAGGAGAAACGAATTACTCTTATTGAAGGGATAAGGAGTGCTGAAATAAAGCCAACTCCTGGATATTCTTACTATATTACAGTCGTAAATGTTTCAACATGAATATATCTTGGACAAACAAATCAAAGCCCAAAAAGAACAACAAAAACTGCGCTCAAACACAACCAAAGTTCAATGTGGGTACATAAGATCTTCCCTTAAATGATCACCCCAGAACCCAAACCAAGTACCTCAGACTCACAAACATAAATGAAGTATTAAAAAGTGAAGAATCAATAAAAGGACACTGAGTTCAGTTCAGGGGATCAAATTACCACACAGGGAGGCAGTACTAAGTAAGAAAGAAGAACCCTAAAATCGGAGCTGAGAGTGAGTCAGAGCTCTGAAATAGAGAAAGCAGAAACTAAGAAAGTTAAAAGAGAAAGATACCCATTAGAGATTCTTTGCTACTTTTGGGTACTCTGCCTTCTGTTTTGTTCAAGCTTTACAGCACCCGCAGCTTCATTGCTGCACTTCTTCCAAACTGAAATGAATATAAAATGAATATAAGGTGGTGTTAGATGCTTGCCGGGTTCTATTGCAAGAATCAAAACAAAGTAATCATCAGTTTGGGAACTAATAATACGAACCAGAAATAATACATTAAAAATAAGAAGAACCTGTTATAAGTAAGGGTGAGCCGATCCAGCATTTCTGCTGGAGCTATCCATGGCAGGCATCCTTGCCCCCTGCTCACTACATGTGCTCTCTAGGACAGCATTGAACATATCTTACTTGAGAAAAAAAGTTTTAAAAACGAGATGCATCAAGTAAAACTTCATAGCTAGCAAACAAAATTGATGGAAGCATCATGTTCCTGGCATGCTCTAATATCAGATATACAAATATTGCATTCTTTCATGATGATGATGATGGATATGATGGATTCAACATCAACATATGCTCAGATGTAGGAAGTGGCATATTGTCAAAACCAAAGTTATGCATTTTAAATAGGAAGTGGCATGTTCTAATAAAAAGGTGCATAAAAGAACAAGTGTCTTACCTGCAATTGAGAGTCTGTTGAATCCACATGTTCGTCCAAGGTATCTTGCATAGTGGGGAGAAACCAAACAAGAAAATTAGTGGCTGGTAACAGTCAACAAGATGAAAGATTTGAGAGCAGTATGAACTTTACAAAGGAGAACAATAAAAACAGTAAAAAAGAAGAAGGTGTAAGTAGTGGAAATTTGGTTGAGGGAACCATACAATGAGCCTAGTGTGCAAGTCAAGCTCTTCATTGACCGCTAGTGCAATATGTTTTGTACTTTATACTGTCTCTTCCAATTTCTCAAGACCCTCATCTTGTTCTGCATCAATGCAACCCCATAAATGAACCAACATCAGCAAAAACATAGAATAAGTATAAAAGAAAAAAGTATACATCTTGTTTTGGCACTGCGAGCATAACTATCATTTCATAAGCTCCTTCCTTTAGTAGCTAACAGGAAAGGCATTGTTTTCTGCAATTAACACAATAATACTATAAGAATGATTTAGTAGCTAACCTCTCCAACAACTTTATGGTCGCTTGTAAAAACATAAGGAAAAACCCAAGGATCAAATGCTCCAATAGCTCCTATTATCAGTCCAACCACAGCTCCAATGATCAGAAGCGAGTTCATTAGCACTCTTGCCTGTATATGAATGTAAACTTTTCATTAGAATTGTCAAAGAGAAACTCATAACTGCAATTTGCAGCTCCACTCTACCCATCAGAGATCCAAAAGCATAAATGATTGTGCACTCTGTGACAGGCGAAGTAGTCATTGTTTCTGGACATTTTAAAATTTCAGAGTTCCATAGCCATTATGGCCTTCCCCCTATTCTTAATTGAGTCATATGATTCAGATGGTTCAATAATTAATTATGGCAATTTGAGAATGATTATGTTGACCCAGTTTTAAATTGCTTCTTAAACAGCCTGGTTCTGATTCTGATTAGTTGTTTTACAACATGTACTGGTTGGTAATTGTTTTGTGTTTTTAAATTAATCTGATTTTTCAGAAACGAGGGAATTCATTACCAAGTAGAAAACTAGGTCAACAAAATCATTCTCTCCAACTCAACATTAATTTTTAACTAGATAACCCTAAGCCTCAACTTCTCCAATCATTAGAGCAAAATGAAAAGCTGAAACTCAACTTTTACCTCTCACATCAGCAATAACCTGTCCGTCTTTAAGAAACCTCTATATACGTGTCCATGCCCACCTTCTCCTACTAACTGGTCCTTTGAAAAGTCAGATGTTGCAGCTTGAATCTCTGTATATTTGAACCTTATGGCTTCCTTGATAGACAATATAGTTCTCATCCCCCAACCAGCACAAAGAACAGGTGCATCTGAAGACTGTTTTTGCTTTGGGGGGTTATGAGGACAACTAGGATTGTTTTCACCTCTAGAATGATGTTCTGTTAAGAAGAATACACAATTCAATAACAGGAATGCTAATCAAGGATGGGTGAATATGAAATTTACATTAGGAAGGCTATTGTTGAAGAAGCTTCATGTAAGGAAAATAGATTTGAGCATGTGAAGTCATGAAATTTGATTGAATGGAATGAGTTGAGTGAATTGTAATTTGAAGTATAGATTAGTTACCTATTAGTCAAGTCCGTCAACAAGAAGAGCTCTAGCATTGCTGCCAGCCCCAATAACTAAATCATCACTGCAAACAGGACCAGTATTATAAGAAAACCTGTTGACCTTTGCTCATTATCTATTTTCACGAAATGAATAAGCAGTACCTGTGAATATTCTTGGCAAACACTATATGGTGGATCACGGGAAAATCCAGTGCATTTTCTGCTAAAGACTCAAATAGCCTGCACCAAAAAAAGAATTCATGATTTAGATGACTAGCAAAGATGTTAATTAACAATTCAAAAGCATCGGTCAGAACATTTCCTCCTTACAGCATGCACTCTGCTAGTTTTGTCTTCAGTACTTGGTAGATGATGCAGAATCATTGTAGCATCAGCATCATTCTCGTAGGATTCATCTCCTCGGATAGATATAGCCAAACGTGTACCTGCGTGCCATCCAGTACCAAAAAGATGAATTAATTGTCTGGATTAAATGTCATCTAATTAGTTCAATACTGAAAGGGAGATGAGGAGGGATTAAAAATAAAAACATATACCTTCTGGCAAAAGGTTGTGAGCACCAGATTGCCCTTCTGGCAAAAGCATGAGACAAAAGAATCATGAATTGGATGAACTATTTGCTAACACTGGGTACAAGAAAATAAAAAGTTACCATTGTTTCCATTAGATTCAAAAGCATGATTGTCCCTCTTTTGGGAATAATCTCTCTTTTCAAAGAACACCATCAAGAATTAGACAAAACAATGCTTATACACACTCAATTGAACACAACTAACATATGGCGCTCAGTTAGTAAATAACTTGTACAAGCAACCTCATTGGCCAAACTAATTGAAGATATGGCGCTCAGTTAGTAAATAATCTAGTTTGGTCTAAGGCCATTTACAGTTTGAATGTGCTTCCCAAGACATGAAAGCATAGCTGTGCAGGGATAGATGTAGAATAAAAATCGGTATTTGCTTCAATCATAATAAAAGTTTTGATAAACCAGGTGTTTTAAACTGCAATTTGTGCAGGTGTTTTAAAACCGAAACCAAATAAGAACAAAAGAAGTATCATATATAGTGTTTGAATTCAAATTATGAGGAAGTCACACAGTCAATGAACAAAAAAGATTCTGCCATAAAGTCGGTTTAAAACATGCAGCAATGCTGGATCCATGGGGATGGTTTTGCTTAGTACTTCTGTTGCAGTTTGCGGTTCATTCGAATTTGGATCATGCGTAAGTACTACAAAATTCCCACTTGTTATCTCAAGAGTCTCAAAATGCTCCCTATAATATATCATTGTTTTTAGTTACGTTCTCTAAAACTAAAAACAGTTGCACATAATGTTCATCAAAGAATGCCAAGTGTGAGTAACTTCCAAAGAGAGAAATGTTTATAGTAGCTGCAAAGACAAATTGGCATATTACTATACTGTGTATAAAAGATATATTACCTTTTAAGTAGACTGCATATATATTAGTGAAAAAAAAGTAGACTGCATATAGTTGAAGATTTTTTTTTTTCAAATTTGTTTCCTGGTGAAGTCCTTGGCTAACACTCAACAAAGACCTCCTACAAGTATTGACTTTGATATTTTGCAATCAAACAACTTCTGCAGTACACTCAATCGTTAAGAAAAGAAGGGTATTAGAGAGAGTAAATAACTTCTTTAGAAATCTGGCCTTAATAGAGTGCCCATTAAGTTGAAAGTAAAATAGTAGATTTAGGAATATCCAAAGAGATACCATATAACCATTCTGTTCTGAATGAACACATATTTGACAAGGAAAAATTCATTTTCCTAAATGGATCTTCCTAAATGGTAAATGCATTTTCCTAAGATCAATAAGAAACAACTGAAAAAAGAAAGGGAATGCAGTTTGTAAGAGATTTACCAATTGAAACCAGAGCTCCTAAGGGAACTACCATAATTTGTTCACATTAATCATATTTCTATTATTCTATTTTATTCAGGATACACTTCGAAGTTTATGTGATCTCCTTTCATTTGTCACACTGATAGTACTCCTAGACCCATTTCATGAAACACCTTCCTAATGTCATTCTCGATTCTTCTTATTCAAAACCAACTTCAACATCAAATCATTTCTATCGAGCTTCCCAAATCAAGATTTGGCAAAGTTATTCAGAGCAGTTCCATACTTCAGTGATTATCAAAACAGAGTCTATAGATAAAAAAAAACATATACCAATGCCACAATGAAGATTATAGACACAAACAGATATTGAGTGCACATGTAAGAAAGCTCTTAAGGGAACTACTGTAATTTGTTCCTATTAATCTTATTTCTATTCAGTTATCCTATTTCATTCAGACTGACTTGTCCTCGGCCATTTCATCAAACGACTTTCTAATATTATTCTTGATTCTTATCTAAAACCAACTTCAATATCAAATCAACATCCATCAAAATTCCCAAATCAAGATTGAAATAGCAAAATGATTCAAAGCAGCTACATACTTCATTGACTTCAACTTCCTTCAGAACTGAGTCCATTAGATCAAAAGAAATACATACCAATGTCACAGTGAAGATCACATACACACACAAACATTGATTGCTTGCATAGACAATTGACTTTATCTAAACTATTTTTCAATACCCAGATCTCTATTTTCAAAAACACATCTCAAATCCAACAAATATAAGCATGGGTACACTTGAAACACAAATAAACACCACAAAATATAACAAATCAACACAAACACACCCACCGTGAAGGGGAAACAAAAAAGTAGAGAATCAGTAAATTGAATGCACTTACCACAAACAAGAGATCAATATCCACTTCTTCAAAGTTTCCAATCCCAACTCCTGAAGCACCCAACTTAGTAGAATCAGTAAACCCCCAAACCTCCAAAACCCTAGATAAGAAGATAAAACACATCAAAGATTTAACAAAATCATCAAATACAAACACTATGCTCTTGTGCATAGAAATCAGGTGAGGTGAGGTGATGGCGATAGGAGAGGTGATGGTGAGAGAAGAGCGATAGAAATCAGGCGAGGTGACGGTGAGAGGAGAGGCGAGGTGGGAGAGTTGCGTTTGTGTGAGGGAGAGTTGTGTTTGAGGGAGGAGATGAAATCGTGAGCCAAAAACGCGAGGAATGACTTTCGCCCTCCCACTAGCGAGAGTGGGGGGGAGATGGAGCGGGAACCCAAATTTTTTTCGCCGAGAAATCGAATCGACTTCTCCACACATCCACGTGCAACACGCGTGCAATGTAGCAACGGTTTTAAGCCGTTGGGCACTATAGCCACGGTTTTTAGCCGTGGAAAACACACCAACGGTTTAGAACCGTGGCCAAGCCTTTTTTTAGCCACGATTTTAAGCCGTTGGGCACTATAGCCACGGTTTTTAGCTGTGGCAAACACACCAACAGCTTAGAACCGTGGCCACCCCTGTGTAGCTAATCAGGCCTTTTGGTGTAGTGTAATCAAAATTTCAATGAAAGTCTCCAGTTATCTATTAAACTAAAATTCAGTCACATAATCGTTAAGTTTCAACGTGTTCATCAACCGTAGAGGGGTTGAAAAACCAATATGTATTAAAAATAAATATATAATTTTTTTAGTCAATATATATTTCAAATTGTTGCAACTATTATAGCATATTCGAAAAGATTGCATTTAAAACGTAAAAAAATCCTACATCTAAAAATTTATATTACGAGTCCATACAAAGTCTCCAATTAACAACGTGAGTAATTTTCATTTTCCGGTGTTTGGGTGTATACCAACCAACTTTTAAGAATTAGATCTAAAGATAAAGTTGAGAGCATTGAGCCAAACAGTCGGATACACATAACAAACCCCTTTTTTTTTAACCCTGTAGAATCCAAGTTGATATCCAATACAACATCCAAACCTTTCTTATGGTATTGACCTATAGGTCGCACCTTGTTGATAGGTTATGAGATCCTATAAAAACCCAACTGCTTTCCAACAAAAAATAAAATAAAAATCCAAACCTATCATAATATCAGGTTAGCCCCCAAAATCTCCAATGCATCTGCTGTTTCGCCCTCCTCCATAAGAATTGATTACTGAATAACCAACCCATACAGATGAACTGAAATTGGATGACTTCTTGAACTACTGTAAGCATTGAGAAAGAGGGATATAGAAGTAAACAAAACTAGAATTACTGGTGAAGGTACAATGCGATACTTCCAGGAAACTTCCAGCACACGTTTATCTTGTAGATAGACACTTATATACACATAACATACGTGAAAAAGAAAATAACAAAAAGAGAAATGCAACAAAAACAAAGATAAACAAAGTGCTACAGAAGGACACCTAATTGCACAAATCCTCTTTTGGTATCAACGGAAACTCAGATTAGGCTCTTTGGTGAGCATATGGAACCATTGCAAGTTGCAGACCTTGTTTTCTTTTGGTAGAAACGGAAACTCAGATAGGCTCTTTGGTGAGGATATGGAACCATTGCAAGTTGCAGACCTTGTTTCTCTAGCATCGACGACAATACCAACTTCACAAACACTATTTACAGCTACACTAAGTGCATCACACTATCTGATCTCTACTTCTTGTGGCGTTCCATTTATTGTTAAGCATGGATCACTGGGCCCTGATTCACAATACACGTCTCTATTTATTCCACTGGAGACGGCCGGAATAGAGTGAGGAGTAACTGGTTAATCCAATAGATTAACTAACCTCTCTACGCTTCTTGCCTTGCATGATACTAACGGCCCAGGCCATGATGTAGCATGGCAGAAGGAATTCAAAAGCTCGGATCAAAAAGTTCTGTATCGCATAAAACAATTGATGAGTTATGAAGCCACATAGAAATCTCTAAAGAGATAAATGTTGCAAAACTGTCCAGATTTCAGAAGCCTACTTACATAGAAAATATTGGTAAAATCTTCATCATCATCACCCTTGCCATTGTCGGTACTAGCAATGGCATGGGTACTGCTGGTGGGCAGGTCTGATGAATGACTCCAGAGAAGAATTGCCAGTACCTGCAGGAAACAATTAATGCAATAAAGACAACATAGTCTGATACATGGCAACCCCATGAAACTTTTATTTCGGTGACAAAATTTACAAATTCAACATCAGCTTAAAACTTTTGTGGGAGACTATAGACATGAATCTCTTTCATCAGACAAAGGTCCACCAGTGTAAAGCTTGCTAATTTCATTCATAGTAGTTTTGTAAACTTACAATTAGAGCGGTAAAACGGCAAAATTTTACACTACTGGAATTAGTACCAGCAGTCTCATCAAAATGATTCCCCCTGGCTCGGCGCTCTGCTGCTTGCAATGCTAAGAGACGGGTGTTAACAGGAGATCCAGATTCCATCCACTGTGCACTATTATATCACAAAGAGAGACCATATGAGGTCTGTAACATATAATTGGGTTATAAGTAGGAACTCAAATCTAGAAGATAAATAAAATATTGAAACCTTGATTATAAAAGGAAATATATAACTTACGCTATGTCAATACTGGTATCTTCCTGGGTAGCCTTTGGAGCAGTATAGCCCGGTTCAAATGGCTTTCATATACAAATACAAAGTCAGTAACAGGTAATAGAGAATATCGGGTAATTGAGTACTTTTATTCTGGTACTCAAAAGGATATACCTTATGGCAGATTTCACAGATGGCGTCCTTCTTTTCGCAACACCATCTTTGTACACAAAGCCTATGGGCAAACTGGAAGAAACATGATTCAGAGTCAGCCTTCACTCTTTCAGTATTGAAACTTACGCTAACTGTATACAAGTCTTGGCAAAAGTGGTGCAAGTGTTAAGAATTACCACAGGCTAACTAGTGCATTTCTTCTCCAAAAAAAAAAAAAAAGAAGAAAGCAGAATGTACTAATAACTCAACTAGCAATTAATCCCATCTTAAATATAAACCAAATGAACATGATTTGAACATATTGGAGTAATGAGTTTTCGAAAGAAGTATACCTTCAGACTGCCCTTACAACCACAAGGACTCTCCAAGTTTTCGACGAAATCATCCTCCTGGCATATACGACACTCGGTCATCTTCATTAAAGGCTCTTTTTCCTCAAACCCCAAATGTTCATCCACTTTCTCCTCAACTTGCACACCCATACTTTCACTTTCAGTATTCATTCTTCACCAAAAACTTTCCTCCACAGTCCGTTCACCTATATAATCAAACATTTAAAAACGCATTAACCAGTACATAAAAATATATTACAAAAAATTCCTCCCTTCTTTCTTTCAACTAGCCACATTTAAAAAAAAAAACTTTTGACTCAAAAACATTTGAAGAAATCCACCAAAAAACACACACACACACACCATTTACAAAATGAACCCTAGAAACCCACAAAGTCGCTGAGATTTCTTTTGAGTCTAAACAACAAGAAATCAAGAGAAGATGATGAGAGAAATATAATAATGAGAGAGTCTCTTGTGTTGGATTGACTGTTTACCCGTATATTTCGTCTCAACAAAATCTCTCTCTATCTCTCTATCTGTAGTTTATGTTTTTGATGGAGAGTTCTTGAAATAGAGTGCTATTTTTATAGCGGTAAGAGTGACGGAGGAGTGGACACGAAGATGTAACGGACGTTTGAGTTTTGATGATTGTTTCTTGAAATTCTGCCGCGTAGGGGGTTGATGTGGTGCTTTTTCTCTGTTCGTTTTTCGTTCTTTTTTGTTTATGGTTAGGCTATTCCGTCCGTTAGCTTCAATTACTAAAATGCCCTCTATGCTGTGTGTTTATCACTAATGAAGTGTGATTAACAAAAGAACTTGTAGATAGAACCTATACAAGAATGAGTTAGGGAAGAAATAAGGATGGATGTGGTTCAATTACCACATAGTTGAAAATTTAATTTGTTATTATAGATATTTTCTTGATAAAATTGAAAGATGTTTGGAAAAAGAATGATCCAAATTTCTTGAAGAGTTAGATTTCGTTTGTGTATCTTAGGACGGGTATAATAAACCATAAATCGACAATTTCCGAACAAGTACAAAATGTACGACAAATACTTAAAAGACATCGGACGTATTTTTGGAAAATGTAAACTAAGAATCGACAAAATTTTAAAAGTTATATCATTTTGTATCTTCGAAAGTGTACAATGGACAACAAATCGACATCTCTACTCAATGTGATTTTTAATACTCATTGGTTTATTGTATTCTTGGAAGTCGTTTTTTGGCGTGTAAAATATAACATGAACCTAAAAAAGAAAAACCATTCGTTTCCACCCTTTGGATTGAACTATGTGCATTTTCTTCTCCTTTTTAGTTTGTTTTTATTTATTTATTAAAATGACACTCAGGGTGTATTTGGTTGATGAAATTATATTCCATGGGAATTCATGAGGGGACCTCTACATTTAAGGTAAATTTGATATACCACTCATCATCCACCATTAGATTTTGCGAACAATGATGAGAATGAAAGTCTCATGAACATGATAATCACACTCCTCAGTCCCCCCCAAAGTATGTGATTCTCAGATTCATGAGACTTTTATTTTCACTCATTAATCACAAAATATGAGTTAACATAAAATTAGCTTTAGATGTATGTGGTTCCCTCATAAATTCCTATCGAATATGATTCATGCAACCTAACACACCCTTAGAGTATATCACTTAGACATTATTTCTTTGATTATCAAATTGATGATATTGTAATTATTATCTATTTAGCAAATCGAATAGAACTTAACATCTAAAAATTAAGTTTATTTGAATGGACAAACTTTCTGTAATGTAATTTGATAGCACTTAAACCTCAAAAAAATAAGTTTATTTGAACTGACAAAATTTTCGTAATGTAATTTCGCAGCACCTACACTATGCCCTTAATCTTAATCTTCATCTTTGTATTTTCCCTTCATAGATATATTTTAGATTTTGGTCATGCGAAGGAACTTTATGTGAGAAATACCAATCTTGTGTAGCAACATAGTAATTAGTTACATAATCAAATTGATTTGTTAACTAATTGAAACCAAATTTGTAATCATCATTAACGACATTATGAAAAGTTTACTAAACATTAGCATAATAATTTGATTAATTTGTTGATCAATGAAAACTTATAATTGGTTGGTCATAATATTAATATTGATACCTACTAGCAGCATAGGGTGGGGTTAAGGGTAAAAAAAGAAGTAAAAATAAAAAATAAAAAAATTGGAATCATTAATAAAATAGTCATTGTTGGTCATAAAAGTATAAAATTAAGTTTTTTATTTGTATAAAAATGGTCAAGATGTCCTATAACTTTATGAGTTAACTTGGATTAATAAAAAAGTTCTTATTGGTCATAAAAGTATAAATGTAGGCACAAATTAGCCATTAAATCAACTATGATATTTAAATGGTTTATTTTGTGAAGATGGAGGCCTTAAAAGTCATTTTTCGTTTATTTTTTGGAGATATGAAACAAAAATAAATTAATAGATGTTTGTCATAATAAGTTTGATTAGCAAGAAAAAAAGAGATAACAATTGGTAGAGAGTACCCTATGCATGGTTTTCCCTAAGTTTTGTGCAAAATATACATTTAGGTCCACGAAAAATTCTAATTGTCGAGGGAACCAGCGAGGGACCCTGCAGGGGGGGGGGGGAGCCGTCCATCCCCCCGAGATGCGCGCTTGAATATTCATGATCTGTGCGTTGAAAATTCAAGTGCGCATCCTGGGGGAGATGAACGGCTCTCTCCCCCCCCTGTGGGGTCCCTCGCTGTCTTCCTCGACAGTTAGACGGGTTCTAGGTCCACATACGGCATTGGCTATTACAATTTCTTAAATATAAATTGTATAAATTTTGAAACAAAAATATGGGAGTAAAATAAATGGACTAGATTAAAAACAAGGTTATAAATGCCAACTTATTTAGTTCTTTCAGAGAACTCAAATGTTTTTGTTTTTTTTTTTTAAAGAAAGTCGAGTTTTTAGCAAGATCCCATATCTAAGGATTGTGATTTTGCGAAATTATACGAATTTTTTTTTTTGAAATTACGAAAAGAAAAAGGGCGAAAGAAAAAATTATATTTTTTCGAGGTTTTTTTCAAAAATTTCAAGGTTTTTTTTAGTAAATTTCGGGATTTTTTTGTAAATTTTATTTCTCGCAAAAATACAAAAACGAGCTATTAAAAATTACATTTTTTCGAGGATTTTTTCGAAAAATTTAGTATTTTTTCTTAAATTTCGAGTTTTTTCTTCTAATTGTCATTTATTCTACTTATTTATTGTTTTTTGAAACCACCCCCTAATTTCCTAATTATCAATTCTTCTACTTTTATATTTATTTTTTAAACTATCCCATGATTTTCTAATTATAAGTATTTTGGTTTCATTTAATGTATTTAATACATTTATTCACTTGCATATAATTTTTTTCACATGTTTAATATACTCTCGAAATTCATTATATATTTCATGTATCCTCGAAATTTTCACGTTTTTTATTTACACATCGAAATATTTCTCAAAATATTCTTAAAATAAGGAGACCGAAATTAACTCGAAAAATGAAATTACAATCCTTGCCCATATCTATCTCATAAATAACATATCTCAGACCTGTGGTTCCATCTACCGTAACTCTACCAACTAGCTTGTTCCAAAAAACTCAAATGTTATGATTTCATTGTTCTTATTTTGTTTTTAACATAGATTATAGCTACATTTTTAAGGTCTTATAGTCATGCAATTACATGGACCAGACGTCTATGTTTATCACCATTATATATATATATTTAGTTCACAAGGATATATGTTGAGTTTACAGATTTTTGCTTTTAAATGAGTAGATTACATCAAATAAGGATATGGAAGAACAAAAAAAATCTATAAAGTAATTGCTAAATTATTTTCATTTTCTTCAATATCATTTGTGTTTCTCCTCACCCTGCTTGATTTGAAAGAAAGAATAACGCATTGAGTTTAAAAAAAATAAAATAAAATGAAAAGATATCTATAATGAACATTTGATTTGAATTAAGCAATTGACTTCACCTTTGTCAAGTTCAGACTCCAGACACAATCGAGATGAGTGACAACAACCAGGTAGTCGATATGATTAGTTCTTTGCCTGATTCTTTACTTCACCACATTCTGTGTGCAAACAGGTCTTGTATCTAAATCATAGAAGCAAATCTGGCTTTCGGTCCCATCTCTACACTTAAGTTCCTCTTTGTTTTAATTCTGAAAACTTAAGACTCTAAAAACTTAAGACTCTAGTTGATTCAATGGAAACAAGAAGAATAGAAACATACTCGATCGATCCATAGCGATTTCCTCGTTGATTGTGATGAGTTTGGATTGTTTGGATCTTCCGATTGATTCAAGTGTTTTCCCTTAGTTCTTTGTTGAGAGGATACAGAAGACAATGCCAAAAAATTTTCCTAAATACGCATACGCTCAATCGGGGACCCATCCTATTTATAATGCCCATAAGTCACAACCCTTCAACTTACGGGCTGTGAATTTCCAATTCTGCCCCTCATTGAATTAGAAATTACATCCTTATTTACACCATGTTATTTATTAATACCTTATAGTCCAATACCTCTATTAGATCACATATTTAAATGGACTACACTTTAAGATAGCAATACACGTTATATTACATATGTGTGCCCATATTATTGGATTTGTCCAACAATCTCCCACTTGGGCCACATATGTTACCGTTAATGTGTATATCCTTATGAGTTCAAAACTTGCTGTCACAAGTAAAGGTATTTCGAAACAATCTCGTCCATTGACTATACTGATATAGGATTAAAGCAATTTGCATCACAAGTAGCGTAACGAAATCCATCAATAGTCACATATACCAATATAATCAAATGACATAGATCAAACATGAAAATTACATGTGATGTGATCCAAACATGTCTATTTCCAACCGGTCCAACTTTAATCTTTAATGAGATCAAACATATAATAAACAGACAATTGGCTGAAGACTTTATTTCTGCAGAAAATACTAAATTATACCAATGTGTCCAAAAATTCATCATAGAACAACAAAACTTCCACTAAACCATGATATCCTCATGTGACATAACACCCATATGAGCGGTGTGCTCATGAAAGATGTTGGGTGGTAATCCCTTAGTAAGCGGATCCGCAATCATGGAGTGTGTCCCAATATGCTCTATGAAAATCTGTTTATTCTCTACTCTCTCGTTCACAACCAGGAAATTTATGTCAATAATGATTTGATCTAGACGAGCTCCTGTTGTTGTTGACATATAAAACTACTGACTTATTGTCACAATATAACTTTAGTGGTCTTTCTATGTCATTCAAAATGCGCAGCCCAGTGACAAAATAACGCAGCCATAATCCGTGGTTGGATGCCTCAAAACACGCCACATATTCTGCTTCCATGGTGGAAGAAGCTATGATTGTCTGTTTAGCACTTCTCCAAGAAATAGCTCCTTCAGCTAACAGATAAATGTAGCCTGATGTAGATTTTCTACTATCTTGGCATCCAACAAAATCAGAATCAGCATACCCTATGATCTCCAACTGATTTGATCTCTTGTATGTGAGCATGTATTCCGTAGTTCTCTGTAAATATCTCATAACCCGTTTAGCTGTTTTTCAGTGACTCATCCCAGGGTTATCCAAATATCTGCCAAACATTCCAACAATGAATGCTATGTCTGGACGTGTATATACTTGAGTATACATAAGACTCCCAACAGCGGATGCATAGGGGATCTTTTGCATCTCTACAACTTCAAGTTTAGTCTTAGGACATTGTTTAAGACTGAATTTGTCTCCTTTAAATATAGGGGTATCTCCTGGTTTACAATCTTGCATGCCAAACCTTTTAAGCACTTTTTCTATATAGCCCTTTTGTGATAATCCAAGAATACCCCGAAAATGATCCCGCTATATTTGAATCCCTAAGACAAAAAAAGCTTCACCAAGATCTTTCATTTCAAATTTCTTTGATAGAAATCTCTTGGTTTCGTGCAACATGTCTATATTATTAGTGGCAAGCAATATGTCATCAACATACAAAACCAAGAATATATGCTTACTCCCACTGAACTTATGATACACATAGTTATCAACAACATTTGTCTTAAAACCAAACGAGACAATTACTTGATGAAATTTGTAGGACCATTGACGGGAAGCTTGCTTGAGCCCATAGATGGATTTCTTTAGTCTGCAAACCATATTCTTTGGGTCTCCAGACACAAAGTTTTTTAGTTGAACCATATAAATTGTTTCATCAATGTCGCCATTGAAAAACGCTGTTTTAACATCCATCTGATGCAACTCAAAGTCAAAATGTGCAACAAGAGCCATGATTGTCCTAAATGAGTCTTTCTTTGACACCGGATAGAAAGTCTCTTTATAGTCGATGTCTTCCTTTTGAGTGAAGCCTTTAGCTACAAGACGAGCTTTATACCTTTCCATATTACCTTTTGAGTCCTTCTTGGTTTTGAATATCCATTTACAACTAATAGGCTTTGTATTTTCAGGTAATGGGACAAGATCCCAAACTTGATTGTCTTGCATAGACTTGTACTCCTCATTCATAGCATCTATCCACTTTTGAGAGTTAGAATCCTGCATGGCTTGATGGAAGTTGATTGGATCATTTTCCACCAATCCATCATTTTCCTCATGTTCTTCGAGAAATACCATATAATCATCCAGAATAGCTCTTCTCTTTTCTCTCGTGGATCTCCTTAATGGCATTTGATCTTGAGGTTGTTGAGTTTGTTCTTCTGGAATATTTAATTCAATTGGAGTAGGGAGTAGTTCAACATTGTCCTGTTGAGGTTCCAGATCTGCTTCTTGATCAATGACAGGTAGTGGAACATGTACATTGTCGACAACAGTAGTAGGAGTCGAAATTGATTCCTCCTCAAAGACAATGTCTCGTACCTGATTTCTCCCCCCAAACTCGACATCCTCAAAAAATGTTGTTGTCCCATATCAAAAATGGACTTAATAGTGGGATTATAGAACTTGTAGCCCCTAGATCGCTCAGAGTAGCCAATGAAGTAGCTGCTCACTGTTTTGGAGTCCAATTTCTTTTCATTCGGCCGATAAGGCCCTGCTTCAGCTGGACATCCCCAAATGTGAAAATGCTTTAGACTAGGTCTTCTACCTGTCCAAAGTTCATAAGGTGTTTTGGCAGCGGCTTTAGTTGGTACTCTATTAAGGATGTAAGCTGCAGTCTTTAGTGCTTCTCCCCAGAGTGATTCAGGTAAGGTAGAATGACTAATCATACTCCTTACCATGTCCTTAAGAGTTCGGTTTCATCTTTCAGCTACGCCATTCATGCTAGGTGATCTCGGCATGGTGTACTGTGGGACGATTCCACATTCCTCTAGGAATTTAGTAAATGGTCCTGGACGTTGTTCACCGGAACCGTCATATTTGCCGTAATACTCACCACCACGGTCAGACCTGACACTTTTAATTCGTTTGTTGAGTTGGTTCTCAACCTCAGCTTTGAACATATCCAGTGACTCAGATTTCTCATGAATGAGATATAGGTACCCATAGCGTGAGTAATCGTCTATGAATGATATAAAATATTGTTGACCATTCCAAGAAGCCGAAGGGAATGGTCCACAAATATCTGTGTGGATCAATTCTAGACGTCTGAAGTTATGTTTGCACCTAATCTCTTTTGTTTGGTCTGTTTTCCCTTGATGAACTCAATACAGACATCAAAGTCTGAAAAATCAAGAGAATCTATTATGCCATCTGACACAAGTCTCTCCATTCTCGTTTTCGAGATATGTCCTAAACGTTTGTGCCATAGTTTTGATGAATTTCCTTCATTTAGCTTACGCTTAGTACCACGTGATTCCACATGCAAGGTTACATTATATGAGGCAATAGTATCAAGAAGATATAGGTTATCAAATGTGCTTAATAAACCAGTACCAATAATATTGGAATTTAATGAAAGACTAAATTGATTATTTCCAAATGAACAACAATATCCAAATTTATCCAATAAGGAAATAAAAACCAAAATTCCGTCTAAATGACGGTACTACAAAAGTGTCTTTCAGTTCCAAATAACAACCAGTCCCTAAGAGTAACCTAAAGTTTCCTATTGCTGCCACTTCTACCGATTTTTCATCGCCCACGAAGATGCGTCTTTCAGTATCACTTGGCTTTCGGTAGCTCAGACAACCCTGCATAGAAACACTTATGTGAGTAGTAGCACCGGAATCTAACCACCAAGTGTTTCTAGGTACTGAAGCTAAGTTAACCTCAGAACAGACCAAATCAAGAAACATACCCTTTTTAGCACGCCAAGCGTGATACTTGGTACATTCCTTCTTTACATGTCCAGGTTTCTTACAAAAGAAACAACCCTCATTGCCTTTCTGTTTCTTTTGTGTTGGACCCTTAGCAGCTTCATTATCCTTCTTTCGTTTTGTGCCCTTATCTTTAGAGGTGCTTGCAAAATGAGCACTTTCCGTTCTGTCTTGCTTCAACCTGTCTTCCTCTTGCACACAGTAGGAAATGAGCTCATTAAGAGTCAATTTCTCCTTTTGACAGTTGTAACTGACCTTAAACTGAATGTACTGTGGAGGAAGTGATATCAAAACTAGATGCACGAGTAAGTCCTCAGACAACTCAAGCTTTAGTGCTTTAAGTTTTGAAGCAAGATGAGACATCTCCATGATGTACTCTCTAATGTTCCCTTTGCCTTTATACTTTAATGAAATCAAGCTAGCTAAAAGCGTGCTTGTTTCAGCCTTATCGTTTTTAGCAAAACGCTTTTCAAGTTCAGTAAGGAACTCACTGGCATTGGTCACCCCTGCGGATATTGCACCCCTAAAGGCTTCTGGAATACCTCGCTTGATGAGCATGAGACTCATGCGATTGGAGCGTTCCCACTTCTCGAAGTATTTCCTGGCATCAGGAGTACTTGCATCTGTAAGAGGAGCGGGTTGCTCAATCCTTAAGGCAAGGTCCAAATCCATACATCCAAGAACGATTAACATGTTTTTTTTCCAGTCTTTGAAGTTTGTCCCATTAAGCATGGGAATATTATTTACACCAGCAGATATACTAGTAGCAGACATAGTAGCTGTATAGAGAATAAATTACATAAATAACATATTCACATCATTATTCAATTGCATAAACTTTTAAATTCATACAATAGGTAAATAAAAACACATATTAAGATACCTAGCACAACATTGTTATTTAGTCTTTGGACAGAAATATCAATCTGTAAGTGGTACTCTTCGTACACAATGAAACCGACCTAATATTATGTCTTTCTTTGGACTGACATAATAAAAGCATGGTAAAGTAAACTTTATCACATATTTAAGACTATGGACTATTCGGTCAAAACAATCTTCCTTTGGGCCAATTGTTTCACATGGATGTAGCATGCTCACTTATTTAAAATCAACCAATATTTTCTAACAGTGGTTGCTTTGGCAATCTATTAGTTAAATAGTGTAAATTTTAAATAAGGAACACAATAGTGATACATGAAACCAAAATTATATTCTATGTATAAATAAAATATAGCCATTAATACAATTAAAACATGGGTCTAAATAAAATATAGCCACAATTACATAGGTCCCAATACTTTAAAACAATATTACCAACAACAACGAGCCCAATAGTCAAAGTAAAATGTACTTACAGGCCCAATTATTAATAACAGCAACAGGCCCAATAGGTGAACAATAACCAAGCCTGTGAACAGTCAACTGAATAGTCACCAGGCCCATGAACAGTCACCAGGCCCGTGAACAGTCACTATACAAGCCCAACATTCGCTAGGCCCAACAGTGAATAGTCGCGGTCAATGGTGAACAATAATTTTTTTTAAATGCATAATCGCAGATACTGTTCACTGTTCACTGTAACAGTAAAATCGGGGGGGGGGGGGGGGGGTTTAAATACATCTATTTCACCTTGATCCAAATTGTAATCTATTTGAATAGGAAATACAATTACAATGTAATCACTGAATACAATTACACTCACAATGAAACAGTGAAGCCAATTGCCATGAATACATATCTATATAGATTCAAGTCTATAATCATGAATACATAATCACTGTAGGTCCAGATCATGCTATATCAATCGTTGTATTAATCAATAATCACTGTATTAATCCATAATCCATAATCACTGTATTCATGCTATTCATATGAATCTATAATCATGTCTTTATAATCATGTCCAGATACATAAACTATATGAATCTATAATCATAAATAACATATAGTATTCAATTGCCTTGCTATTATATGAATATATATCACTGTATGAAACAAATAATCACTGTATGTTTTCCTTTATAATTTCACATGGAATCAACAGGAGTTGCTCTGATACCAATTGTTGTATTTAAACTAAAAACTTAAGATTCTAGTTGATTTAATGGAAACAAGAAGAATAGAAACATACCCGATCGATCCATAGCGATTTCCTCGTTGATTGTGATGAGTTTGGATTGTTTGGATCTTCCGATTGATTCAAGCGTTTTCCCTTAGTTCTTTGTTGAGAGGATACAGAAGACAATGCCAAAAATTTTCTCTAAATACGCATACGCTCAATCGTGGACCCATCTTATTTATAATGCCCATAAGTCACAACCCTTCAACTTACGGGCTGTGAATTTCCAATTCTGCCCCTCATTGAATCAGAAATTACATTCTTATTTACACCATGTTATTTATTAATACCTTATAGTCCAATACTCCTATTAGATCACATATTTAAATGGACTACACTTTAAGATAGCAATACACGTTATATTACATATGTGTGCTCATATTATTGGATTTGTCCAACAGTAGATACATTTCTTCCGTTATACAATAATGATCAGTCTCAACTTGAAAAAGGCAACCTCAAAATTGTACTATCCATGATTCATCTCAATTCATTTCTGGCTCTAAGAGACTCTCGTGTATTCATTTGTTCATCGCTGAAAGTCCTCATATTGCGTTCATCTGTTCACATAATGAAGATTAAGATCGCTACTTCATTCTCCTTACATGTCCTCAAAATCCTGAAATTAAGATGTGTCAAAATTGAATTTGAAGATGAAGTCGACACTCTTGTTTTCTTCTTGTCCAGCTCTTGAAATGAGTTTAGCTGTCTCAACCGTAAAAAATATCTCTTCCAGAATCTCACCCTATCCTTCCCCTAATTACGATTCCACCTATCTCCAGTGGAAATACACTCCAAGTCTCATATCACTATGTTTAATCCATACCCCGATCGAACCCCAGTTTCCCTAATATTCTCATGTCATTGTGTGATGCATGTATAATGTATTGGTTTAACAATGTCTTCTCTGGAATCCAGGATTGAGGTTATTAAAGTTCTTTAAAATGTAAATTCTTTACAAATGTGTGGTTTCTTATTTGAGGTATACACACTGTACTTACCTGTTCATATTCGTTCATTTTATAGAAATGAAATAACAAAAAATTTAATTGATTTGAACTTCTATGATTTTGTTATAGTCACTTGTAAAAAAAAAAAAAAAAAAAAAAGGAGATGCACATACTAGAACAAGGAATTTCATTAACGTTTAGAAATCTTAAATGGCTAAAACTAGATATTTGTTGGCACGACACTCAACTCATGAAGATCAACGTTTTTCTTAGGGGTGGGTACGGTTTGGGTTGCGGCCTATCCTGATCCCAGTCCCGGTTCAGTCAATCGGGAATAGTTTGGGTCGGAAAAGCCACCTTTTTTGGGATGGCCTGGTTGGACCCGGACTGTAATGCCTCCTTGCGCAGGTCCTTGGTTATAGATGTCGATCGAGATGAAGACTTGCTCGGATCCAGATTTGAGTCTGTTCAGTGTGACCTTCTTGTGCGCCATCACGAAAGGCGAGTCTGAGATCGCCAAAGTTGATGAAACGAAGATGAAACAAACAACGAAAGATGCGAGAGCGTTCATTTTCAGATTCGCCATAGCTGATTTCGAGTTCGACGATCTCTCAATGATCGTCATAGCTGATTTCAGATTCGCCATAGCTGATTCGATGATCTCTTGATGATCGCCATAGCTGATTTCAGATTCGATGATCGCCATAGCTGATTTCAGATTCGATGATCTCTGATTCGCCACCCATACAAGAATCAAACCTTCACCCTTAATTTTTTTGTTAGAATCGAGCTGTAGGGGACGAAGGGTATGAGAAGGCAGGTTCTCTGATTAGAGAATTATATGAGAAGGTGGGTTCTCTGAATAGATGAGAATTAAATGAGAATGTGTGGGTTGGGTTGGGCTTTAGATGAGAACTAGAGGAGATTGAATGAATGTTGTTGTTGGGCTTTGTAAATGTTATAGTAATCGGGACGAATCAGAAACAGTCCAAGAATGAATTTGTAGAATGATTTGTGAAACCTCGTTCCGCCCCGATTTCAACCGGTTCGGACAGGGACTGGGATGAAAACACTAAGAACCGGATTAGTCCCATTTAAATCGGTTCGGAACCATACCGGTACATGTCAGATCGGGTATTCATGCCCACCCCTAATTTTTCTTAAGTATGTCATGAACATTGAAACCATCACATTTTACACTTATAAGGTAATGATCACTTGACACACTAAACTTTTGTTGCCAGAGTAATCGTACCTGAAGTTGTAACTATTGATAGTTCTGTAGGATTTATTCTATGAAACCAAAAATGGGGTTGGGAGTCGAGTTTGACTGCATGTTGCATCACCTGAAGTCTATTTCCATAGTGCATTTTCTTGGTTCTAAAACTGAGCTCAAGTTTGTGGAGTTTTCTTTGGAGAATGCACCTGTTTTGGAGAAGTTAATCCTTGCTCCCCTAGAAGACGAAGATGTGGGACAAGGGCATCTCATCAGAAGATGAAGTAAACGAGATGACCAGACTTTATGAGGAAGCTATTAATACATTTACGCACATCTTCATCTGTTAGAATTTTCTTTAAACTAAAAACTGCATGATGTATGATCTTCAATTTCTTGGCCATAGTGGAATTGTTGCTTTTAAATATCAACCCATTATTAGCCTTTTCCAGAGTTCAGCATCTTGTGTTCCTAGTTGTATTGTTTTACCAAATCCCTAATTCTAGGGGGCAAGGCCCGGCCACCCACCATACACCGGAGCGTGGGCCTGCACAAAGCATCTGTTGAATGATGGATGGTGGTGGGCGAGCCTTGCGCGAGCCTCCCGTTCCGGGCCTCGCTCCCTAGAAAGGTTCTTTACCAAATAACTCATCATTTCCAGTTTTCAGAACATATTTACAGTTGAACGCTTCATGATAGTTGTGGGACTAGGCTAAATCCGCAAGACTTAAATTGGTTTTAGGTTAACCAAATAAATTATGATCTTTTAGGAGCTGCAGAAGGGGTCAATTATCTTCACTTGCAATCATGGAGACAAATGATTTGTATGTTAATAACACAAATATAATGTTTTGATACATTTGCACATAAATCTAGAACTGATAATGTAAATGAACAAATCATTCTGAAACAGAAGGAATAAAAGAAATATGGAAGCTTGATAAGATATGATGTGCAAGACTGGTTACTGAGTTGTAAGCGAATCATCAAGAGCTCTAAAGATTATAACACATGACATTTCAACTATTAACGTTACCAATATTACTGATTAAAAAAAATGTTAAAGGCATCCATAAGTCATGGATCGACCAAAGAACCATGTTTAGTAAGTGCAATGCATTACCTGTCACTGGAAGGTGTTGAGATTAGCAACACCCACCAAGTCGGTGTTTCAAAGGATTTTTTTAGAGAAATTGAGAAAACGGAGAAGAAGAGAAGATTGAGGAAGAATTCTTTAGAAGAAGAAGAGTGGAGAATGTTGGAGAAATTTAGAGGGTCAAATATTGAAACTATCTAGAGCCTTTCTACTTCCATTGTGATACTATAAATAGGGGAATGATTGTTGAGGTTGAGGCATCGAGGCTTGTGAGCCTTGGATCATTGTGAGGAGAAGCTCAGTGATGAGCTTTTGTGTGTGTAAGAGATTTATGTATTATGTCTTGTATTGTGTATTGTTGTAATATTGTTGTTGTAATGTAAAATTAGTGTTTGTAATTGATCCTGAAAGCTGGAATACTCAACAGAAGGAGAAACACCGGTGTGTGATCTAGTTATTGTACTGATGGAAAATAGTCTAGAAATCATTGCAACGTAAATGACTAGTTAGTGAGAGAAAAGAAAATGATCGTGAACAACATGAAAACAAATTAATCTTAAGATTATAATGAAAAGCTCACAGTTTGCAAGTTTAAACGATTGTTCAATTCCTTTTAGTTGTATTACCACTAGTTTCTAAACTTGAGGAAGAGGTATTTCAAAACAGTTGAGACCACTAATGTCACAATAAACTATTTCAAGAGTTTGTAGAACGAGAAAGAAGAAAATCAATGATGTTGAGGACTGGTAAGAAGAATAAGCAGAGATCTTAACTTAATTTTGTGTGAGGGCAAATACAATTGAAGCACTTTCGATTAATCACGAAGCAAGAAGTGAAACTTGAGTCAACTCATGTGGTAACCGGAGCATGATATAGAAAAACTAAGCGGGAGAACCTGACAGAAGACTCATTCAATCATTCCACCACCAGTTGACTTGAATCAGAAGTAGTAAAACATGCATCACTGACTAAGATTTAGATGGAGAGGGGACATGCGCAAGAAGGGATGGCAATGGGGTGATTTGGGGCGAATATAAGCAAATTCATTCTCGATTCGTCAGGAATAACGGATTCCCAAATCGCCTCGCCAATCCATTTATAAATTTATTTAAAAACCGCCTCCGCCCCGCCCAAAATATCCGTTAACAAAATTTCTTCTTACATACATGTAGTAAAAGATACTTCTACATACAAAAGTTATAAACAAATATTACAAAAAACCATACAACAAATTACAAAAAAAAAAAAAAAAATCGATATAAAAAGAATGATCTCAGATCTCTACATACAAAAATATAAAATAGCCATACAACAAATTACCCAAAAAAAAAAAATCGATCTAAAAGAATGATCTCAGATCTAATCTCTGATGGGGAGAGGAAGCGGATATGGAGGTGGAAGCTTCGACTATCGAGTGAGGATTTGGTGTGTGAGAGGGAGAGGCGAAGGGATTCCATGCGTCTGGTGTGTGTGAGAGGCGAAAGCCGAAGGGGATCGATCTTCTACTACGTGACTGTGTCTGGTGTGTGGTGAGAGGCGAAACCGAATGGGGATTGATCCTCTCTGCGTTTGACATCTGGTGTGTGTAGAGGTGTGAGGGAGATCTCTCTGGACTCTAACGTCTCGGTGGTGTTGGATGAGGGAGAGGCTCTTATAAGGGAGACCTCTCTTGTGAGAGGGAGGGCGACCGTTGTGTGTGTGAGAGGGATGGTGTAACGACCCGATCCACACAATATCATATTGTCCGCTCTGGGCCCAATCGACTTGCACGGCTTTAAAACACGTGATACTATGGGGATCCGACCTTGCACATATATATAGCATCCCCCTTCCGCACCCAGGTGATGTGGGACCATGTCCCTCTTTGTAGCTCGTCCAACCTCTCTCGGGCCTATTGGGTATGTTGGCCCTATTGGGCTCCAACCCTCACCCTCACCCTTAGGTCCGCCCACTCCAGGGTCTCACAGAGGGTTAATCTCTTTATATAGTTGAAGGGTATTTTTGTAAATTTATCAGTTAATCAGATATCCGTGGGGCGGATATGGCCAAATCTGTATCCGCCCCGATTAATAAACGGATATAGATCGAAAATCCATATCCCCTCAAGATCCAGGGACCCTTTACCAAATCCGCCCCAAACGGGCGAGTGGGGCGGATATCTGTGAAAATCCGCCCCACTGCCATCCTTATGAGCAAGTGGAAATTCTAACCTGTGATGGGCACTCTCGTCTTTTGTAATTTTGCATGGACTTGCATGCAATGAGGCTCTCGTCAGATCCTAGCCGTGTAGGTTAGTCATCTTCTTCATTTCCATGGCAGTGGCGCCAGTCGCCAATGGAGGAGCAGGCTCGGCTGAGAGTCTCAATCCTCCTCTTACCTTCCCACAAGTTCTAGGAGTGGCTAAAAGTTCTTTTGATGACGCCCCTAAGGAAGGTACGAATTTCTGAACGATGATAGCCCGACTATTCTCTGATGGATTTTGATGTGGCTAGAGTAAAAATGTATGTTGAAAAACATGTGATTGTTCAAAATTTTCTAGCTTTCGTCCTTCTCTGAAAGTCATAAGAGATGTCATTCATAGGACATGGGGGATTAATGGAGACTTTACCACAGGTTCTGTAACGACCCTAATAAATGTACATTTTTTTGGGGCTTTCTTATATTTGAGGTTGGGTCATATAATAACTAAATAAATAAGGGGTGTCACTATAACCTTTTGCAAACCCTAACCTTGTAGGGTTTTGTCTTTAGGTTGGTTAAATAGAGATATTTGGTTCTTCTTAGCCACATAGAAAATCTGTAGAAAAAAAATGGAAGAGAAGAGAAGAAGAAAGAGCAAAAGGGCGAAAGAAAATAAAAGTAAAAGGTAAGTTCTTTACTTCATTCTTTTTATAAAAAAATTCTATTAGTTCATCCTCCTCTGTATATAAGAATTATTAGAAAATCTTTGAATATAATTTGTTATGATTTTGTGATTTAGGTTAGATCTAAAAGGGTTTTAGGTTTGGTAGATGATGTTTTCAATCAATTTCATAAAGAGGGGATGAGATTCATGATGTGAATAGAAGATTGTGATATTGTATGGAAAAAAAGGGTTTTGTTGTTAGAGTTGGTAGTTGAACATTTATTATTTGTTTATGCTATCATATGTCCCATATACAATGATGCTTGTAGGTTTTGTTTGATTTGATGTTATATTAACACATTTTGAGTATTTTTTTTTTCTAAATTGCAATTCAGTTTGTGGACCAACCTCAAGTTGTCCGTACCAACCTTTTTGGTCAACTTAATTTAATGCTAAAAGGAAATGATTATTTTAATGAAAGAGAAGATACTTATTTTAATGTTACAATAATCATTGACTCCTAAATTGATTTGTGCTTTATGAAACCCATGTCATGCAAGTTGGCTTTATGCTTTATGGATACCATGTGCAGTTTTTTATGCTTTATGATACTCATTTTAATGTATAGTGGTCATGTAAGTTGTTTTATGGATATTGATTTTAATGAAGTAGTTGCCATGTAAGGGGTTTTCCTTGAATTACAAGGATGGTGAAAACATGAATGCATTCTATATCTTGTTGACATGTCCATATGATTGATGAATTGTAAGTATGTGGTGTGCCCTAAAGGAATGTGTAGATTTACTTATGAATGACAAAATGTCATTGGGAAGGAAAAACT